>OX451218.1:88149134-88480544 GCA_949628195.1 Phasia obesa
AAAATCTTATTTTTGCTGTATCTTCTTAAAACAGCGTCTAATCGAAAAAAGGACAAAAATCTGTGACGACCTATATTTTCCATACAAAATATATTTTTTATATGAAAATCTTATTTTTGCTGTATCTTCTTAAAACAGCGTCTAATCGAAAAAAGGACGAAAATCTGTGACGACCTATATTTTTGATAAAAAATCTTTTTTTTATAAGAAAATCTTATTTTTGCTGTATCTTCTTAAAACAGTGTCTAATCGAAAAAAGGACAAAAATCTGTGACGACCAATATTTTTCATAAAAAATCTATTTTTTATATGAAAATCTTATTTTTGCTGTATCTTCTTAAAACAGCGTCTAATCGAAAAAAGGCCAAAAATCTGGGACGACCTAAATTTTTGATAAAAAATCTATTTTTTATAAGAAAATCTTATTTTTGCTGTATCTTCTTAAAACAGCGTCTAATCGAAAAAAGGACAAAAATCTGTGACGACCTATAAAATCTATCATAAAAAATCATAAAAAATCTATTTTTTATATGAAAATCTTATTTTTGCTGTATCTTCTTAAAACAACGTCTAATCGAAAAAAGGAAAAAAATCTGTAACGACCTATATTTTTCATAAAAAATCTATTTTTTATACGAAAATCTTATTTTTGCTGTATCTTTTTAAAACAGCGTCTAATCGAAAAAAGGACGAAAATCTGTGACGACCTATATTTTTGATAAAAAATCTTTTTTTTTATAAGAAAATCTTATTTTTGCTGTATCTTCTTAAAACAGCGTCTAATCGAAAAAAGGACAAAAATCTGTGACGACCTATATTTTCCATACAAAATATATTTTTTATATGAAAATCTTATTTTTGCTGTATCTTCTTAAAACAGCGTCTAATCGAAAAAAGGACGAAAATCTGTGACGACCTATATTTTTGATAAAAAATCTTTTTTTTATAAGAAAATCTTATTTTTGCTGTATCTTCTTAAAACAGCGTCTAATCGAAAAAAGGACAAAAATCTGTGACGACCTATATTCTCCATACAAAATATATTTTTTATATGAAAATCTTATTTTTGCTGTATCTTCTTAAAACAGCGTCTAATCGAAAAAAGGACAAAAATCTGTGACGACCTATATTTTCCATACAAAATATATTTTTTATATGAAAATCTTATTTTTGCTGTATCTTCTTAAAACAGCGTCTAATCGAAAAAAGGAAAAAAATCTGTAACGACCTATATTTTTCATAAAAAATCTATTTTTTATACGAAAATCTTATTTTTGCTGTATCTTCTTAAAACAGCGTCTAATCGAAAAAAGGAAAAAAATCTGTAACGACCTATATTTTTCATAAAAAATCTATTTTTTATACGAAAATCTTATTTTTGCTGTATCTTTTTAAAACAGCGTCTAATCGAAAAAAGGACGAAAATCTGTGACGACCTATATTTTTGATAAAAAATCTTTTTTTTATAAGAAAATCTTATTTTTGCTGTATCTTCTTAAAACAGCGTCTAATCGAAAAAAGGACAAAAATCTGTGACGACCTATATTTTCCATACAAAATATATTTTTTATATGAAAATCTTATTTTTGCTGTATCTTCTTAAAACATCGTCTAATCGAAAAAAGGACAAAAATCTGTGACGACCTATATTTTCCATACAAAATATATTTTTTATATGAAAATCTTATTTTTGCTGTATCTTCTTAAAACAGCGTCTAATCGAAAAAAGGAAAAAAATCTGTAACGACCTATATTTTTCATAAAAAATCTATTTTTTATACGAAAATCTTATTTTTGCTGTATCTTCTTAAAACAGCGTCTAATCGAAAAAAGGAAAAAAATCTGTAACGACCTATATTTTTCATAAAAAATCTATTTTTTATACGAAAATCTTATTTTTGCTGTATCTTTTTAAAACAGCGTCTAATCGAAAAAAGGAAAAAAAATCTGTGACGACCTATATTTTTCATACAAAATATATTTTTTATATGAAAATCTTATTATAACGATATGAAAATCTTATTTTTGCTGTATCTTCTTAAAACAGCGTCTAATCGAAAAAAGGACAAAAATCTGTGACGACCTATATTTTCCATACAAAATATATTTTTTATATGAAAATCTTATTTCTGCTGTATCTTCTTAAAACAGCGTCTAATCGAAAAAAGGACCAATATTTTTCATAAAAAATCTATTTTTTATATGAAAATCTTATTTTTGCTGTATCTTCTTAAAGCAGCTTCTAATTGAAAAAAAGGGAAAAAATCTATTTTTTATATGAAAATCTTATTTTTGCTGTATCTTCTTAAAACAGTGTCTAATCGAAAAAAGGACAAAAATCTGTGACGACCAATATTTTTCATAAAAAATCTATTTTTTATATGAAAATCTTATTTTTGCTGTATCTTCTTAAAACAGCGTCTAATCGAAAAAAGGCCAAAAATCTGGGACGACCTAAATTTTTGATAAAAAATCTATTTTTTATAAGAAAATCTTATTTTTGCTGTATCTTCTTAAAACAGCGTCTAATCGAAAAAAGGAAAAAAATCTGTAACGACCTATATTTTTCATAAAAAATCTATTTTTTATACGAAAATCTTATTTTTGCTGTATCTTTTTAAAACAGCGTCTAATCGAAAAAAGGACGAAAATCTGTGACGACCTATATTTTTGATAAAAAATCTTTTTTTTATAAGAAAATCTTATTTTTGCTGTATCTTCTTAAAACAGCGTCTAATCGAAAAAAGGACAAAAATCTGTGACGACCTATATTTTCCATACAAAATATATTTTTTATATGAAAATCTTATTTTTGCTGTATCTTCTTAAAACAGCGTCTAATCGAAAAAAGGACGAAAATCTGTGACGACCTATATTTTTGATAAAAAATCTTTTTTTTATAAGAAAATCTTATTTTTGCTGTATCTTCTTAAAACAGCGTCTAATCGAAAAAAGGACAAAAATCTGTGACGACCTATATTCTCCATACAAAATATATTTTTTATATGAAAATCTTATTTTTGCTGTATCTTCTTAAAACAGCGTCTAATCGAAAAAAGGACAAAAATCTGTGACGACCTATATTTTCCATACAAAATATATTTTTTATATGAAAATCTTATTTTTGCTGTATCTTCTTAAACCAGCGTCTAATCGAAAAAAGGAAAAAAAATCTGTAACGACCTATATTTTTCATAAAAAATCTATTTTTTATACGAAAATCTTATTTTTGCTGTATCTTCTTAAAACAGCGTCTAATCGAAAAAAGGAAAAAAATCTGTAACGACCTATATTTTTCATAAAAAATCTATTTTTTATACGAAAATCTTATTTTTGCTGTATCTTTTTAAAACAGCGTCTAATCGAAAAAAGGACGAAAATCTGTGACGACCTATATTTTTGATAAAAAATCTTTTTTTTATAAGAAAATCTTATTTTTGCTGTATCTTCTTAAAACAGCGTCTAATCGAAAAAAGGACAAAAATCTGTGACGACCTATATTTTCCATACAAAATATATTTTTTATATGAAAATCTTATTTTTGCTGTATCTTCTTAAAACAGCGTCTAATCGAAAAAAGGACGAAAATCTGTGACGACCTATATTTTTGATAAAAAATCTTTTTTTTATAAGAGAAATCTTATTTTTGCTGTATCTTCTTAAAACAGCGTCTAATCGAAAAAAGGACAAAAATCTGTGACGACCTATATTCTCCATACAAAATATATTTTTTATATGAAAATCTTATTTTTGCTGTATCTTCTTAAAACAGCGTCTAATCGAAAAAAGGACAAAAATCTGTGACGACCTATATTTTCCATACAAAATATATTTTTTATATGAAAATCTTATTTTTGCTGTATCTTCTTAAAACAGCGTCTAATCGAAAAAAGGAAAAAAATCTGTAACGACCTATATTTTTCATAAAAAATCTATTTTTTATACGAAAATCTTATTTTTGCTGTATCTTCTTAAAACAGCGTCTAATCGAAAAAAGGAAAAAAATCTGTAACGACCTATATTTTTCATAAAAAATCTATTTTTTATACGAAAATCTTATTTTTGCTGTATCTTTTTAAAACAGCGTCTAATCGAAAAAAGGACGAAAATCTGTGACGACCTATATTTTTGATAAAAAATCTTTTTTTATAAGAAAATCTTATTTTTGCTGTATCTTCTTAAAACAGCGTCTAATCGAAAAAAGGACAAAAATCTGTGACGACCTATATTTTCCATACAAAATATATTTTTTATATGAAAATCTTATTTTTGCTGTATCTTCTTAAAACAGCGTCTAATCGAAAAAAGGACAAAAATCTGTGACGACCTATATTTTCCATACAAAATATATTTTTTATATGAAAATCTTATTTTTGCTGTATCTTCTTAAAACAGCGTCTAATCGAAAAAAGGAAAAAAATCTGTAACGACCTATATTTTTCATAAAAAATCTATTTTTTATACGAAAATCTTATTTTTGCTGTATCTTCTTAAAACAGCGTCTAATCGAAAAAAGGAAAAAAATCTGTAACGACCTATATTTTTCATTAAAAATCTATTTTTTATACGAAAATCTTATTTTTGCTGTATCTTTTTAAAACAGCGTCTAATCGAAAAAAGGAAAAAAAATCTGTGACGACCTATATTTTTCATACAAAATATATTTTTTATATGAAAATCTTATTATAACGATATGAAAATCTTATTTTTGCTGTATCTTCTTAAAACAGCGTCTAATCGAAAAAAGGACAAAAATCTGTGACGACCTATATTTTCCATACAAAATATATTTTTTATATGAAAATCTTATTTCTGCTGTATCTTCTTAAAACAGCGTCTAATCGAAAAAAGGACCAATATTTTTCATAAAAAATCTATTTTTTATATGAAAATCTTATTTTTGCTGTATCTTCTTAAAGCAGCTTCTAATTGAAAAAAAGGGAAAAAATCTATTTTTTATATGAAAATCTTATTTTTGCTGTATCTTCTTAAAACAGTGTCTAATCGAAAAAAGGACAAAAATCTGTGACGACCAATATTTTTCATAAAAAATCTATTTTTTATATGAAAATCTTATTTTTGCTGTATCTTCTTAAAACAGCGTCTAATCGAAAAAAGGCCAAAAATCTGGGACGACCTAAATTTTTGATAAAAAATCTATTTTTTATAAGAAAATCTTATTTTTGCTGTATCTTCTTAAAACAGCGTCTAATCGAAAAAAGGAAAAAAATCTGTAACGACCTATATTTTTCATAAAAAATCTATTTTTTATACGAAAATCTTATTTTTGCTGTATCTTTTTAAAACAGCGTCTAATCGAAAAAAGGACGAAAATCTGTGACGACCTATATTTTTGATAAAAAATCTTTTTTTTATAAGAAAATCTTATTTTTGCTGTATCTTCTTAAAACAGCGTCTAATCGAAAAAAGGACAAAAATCTGTGACGACCTATATTTTCCATACAAAATATATTTTTTATATGAAAATCTTATTTTTGCTGTATCTTCTTAAAACAGTGTCTAATCGAAAAAAGGACGAAAATCTGTGACGACCTATATTTTTGATAAAAAATCTTTTTTTTATAAGAAAATCTTATTTTTGCTGTATCTTCTTAAAACAGCGTCTAATCGAAAAAAGGACAAAAATCTGTGACGACCTATATTCTCCATACAAAATATATTTTTTATATGAAAATCTTATTTTTGCTGTATCTTCTTAAAACAGCGTCTAATCGAAAAAAGGACAAAAATCTGTGACGACCTATATTTTCCATACAAAATATATTTTTTATATGAAAATCTTATTTTTGCTGTATCTTCTTAAACCAGCGTCTAATCGAAAAAAGGAAAAAAATCTGTAACGACCTATATTTTTCATAAAAAATCTATTTTTTATACGAAAATCTTATTTTTGCTGTATCTTCTTAAAACAGCGTCTAATCGAAAAAAGGAAAAAAATCTGTAACGACCTATATTTTTCATAAAAAATCTATTTTTTATACGAAAATCTTATTTTTGCTGTATCTTTTTAAAACAGCGTCTAATCGAAAAAAGGACGAAAATCTGTGACGACCTATATTTTTGATAAAAAATCTTTTTTTTATAAGAAAATCTTATTTTTGCTGTATCTTCTTAAAACAGCGTCTAATCGAAAAAAGGACAAAAATCTGTGACGACCTATATTTTCCATACAAAATATATTTTTTATATGAAAATCTTATTTTTGCTGTATCTTCTTAAAACAGCGTCTAATCGAAAAAAGGACAAAAATCTGTGACGACCTATATTTTCCATACAAAATATATTTTTTATATGAAAATCTTATTTTTGCTGTATCTTCTTAAAACAGCGTCTAATCGAAAAAAGGAAAAAAATCTGTAACGACCTATATTTTTCATAAAAAATCTATTTTTTATACGAAAATCTTATTTTTGCTGTATCTTCTTAAAACAGCGTCTAATCGAAAAAAGGAAAAAAATCTGTAACGACCTATATTTTTCATAAAAAATCTATTTTTTATACGAAAATCTTATTTTTGCTGTATCTTTTTAAAACAGCGTCTAATCGAAAAAAGGACGAAAATCTGTGACGACCTATATTTTTGATAAAAAATCTATTTTTTATAAGAAAATCTTATTTTTGCTGTATCTTCTTAAAACAGCGTCTAATCGAAAAAAGGAAAAAAAATCTGTGACGACCTATATTTTTCATACAAAATATATTTTTTATATGAAAATCTTATTATAACGATATGAAAATCTTATTTTTGCTGTATCTTCTTAAAACAGTGTCTAATCGAAAAAAGGACGAAAATCTGTGACGACCTATATTTTTCATACAAAATATATTTTTTATATGAAAATCTTATTTTTGCTGTATCTTCTTAAAACAGCGTCTAATCGAAAAAAGGACGAAAATCTGTGACGACCTATATTTTTCATACAAAATATATTTTTTATATGAAAATCTTATTTTTGCTGTATCTTCTTAAAACAGCGTCTAATCGAAAAAAGGACGAAAATCTGTGATGACCTATATTTTTCATACAAAATATATTTTTTATATGAAAATCTTATTTTTGCTGTATCTTCTTAAAACAGCGTCTAATCGAAAAAAGGACAAAAATCTGTGACGACCTATATTTTCCATACAAAATATATTTTTTATATGAAAATCTTATTTTTGCTGTATCTTCTTAAAACAGCGTCTAATCGAAAAAAGGACGAAAATCTGTGACGACCTATATTTTTGATAAAAAATCTATTTTTTATAAGAAAATCTTATTTTTGCTGTATCTTCTTAAAACAGTGTCTAATCGAAAAAAGGACGAAAATCTGTGACGACCTATATTTTTCATACAAAATATATTTTTTATATGAAAATCTTATTTTTGCTGCATCTTCTTAAAACAGCGTCTAATCGAAAAAAGGACAAAAATCTGTGACGACCTATATTTTTCCAAAAAATCTATTTTTTATATGAAAATCTTATTTTTGCTGTATCTTCTTAAAACAGCGTCTAATCGAAAAAAGGACGAAAATCTGTGACGACCTATATTTTTGATAAAAAATCTATTTTTTATAAGAAAATCTTATTTTTGCTGTATCTTCTTAAAACAGCGTCTAATCGAAAAAAGGACAAAAATCTGTGACGACCTATATTTTTCATACAAAATGTATTTTTTATATGAAAATCTTATTTTTGCTGTATCTTCTTAAAACAGCGTCTAATCGAAAAAAGGACGAAAATCTGTGACGACCTATATTTTTCATACAAAATATATTTTTTATATGAAAATCTTATTTTTGCTGTATCTTCTTAAAACAGCGTCTAATCGAAAAAAGGACAAAAATCTGTGACGACCTATATTTTTCCTAAAAAATCTATTTTTTATATGAAAATCTTATTTTTGCTGTATCTTCTTAAAACAGCGTCTAATCGAAAAAAGGACGAAAATCTGTGACGACCTATATTTTTCATACGAAATATATTTTTTATATGAAAATCTTATTTTTGCTGTATCTTCTTAAAACAGCGTCTAACCGAAAAAAGGAGAAAAATCTGTGACGACCTCTGTTTTTATAAAAAATCTATTTTTTATATGAAAATTTTATTTTTGCTGTATCTTCTTAAAACAGCGTCTAATCGAAAAAAGGACCAATATTTTTCATAAAAAATCTATTTTTTATATGAAAATTTTATTTTTGCTGTATCTTCTTAAAACAGCGTCTAATCGAAAAAAGGACCAATATTTTTCATAAAAAATCTATTTTTTATATGTAAATCTTATTTTTGCTGTATCTTCTTAAAACAGCGTCTAATCGAAAAAAGGACGAAAATCTGTGACGACCTATATTTTTCATACAAAATATATTTTTTATATGAAAATCTTATTTTTGCTGCATCTTCTTAAAACAGCGTCTAATCGAAAAAAGGACAAAAATCTGTGACGACCTATATTTTTCCTAAAAAATCTATTTTTTATATGAAAATCTTATTTTTGCTGTATCTTCTTAAAACAGCGTCTAATCGAAAAAACGACAAAAATCTGCGAACACCTATATTTTTCATACAAAATATATTTTTTATATGAAAATGTTATTTTTGCTGTATCTTCTTAAAACAGCGTCTAATCGAAAAAACGACAAAAATCTGCGAACACCTATATTTTTCATACAAAATATATTTTTTATATGAAAATGTTATTTTTGCTGTATCTTCTTAAAACAGCGTCTAATCGAAAAAAGGACGAAAATCTGTGATGACCTATATTTTTGATAAAAAATCTATTTTTTATAAGAAAATCTTATTTTTGCTGTATCTTCTTAAAACAGCGTTTAATCGAAAAAACGACAAAAATCTGCGACGACCTATATTTTTCATACAAAATATATTTTTTATATGAAAATCTTATTTTTGCTGTATCTTCTTAAAACATATAAAAAATATAAAAATAATATACAAAAATCTGTGACGAACTATATTTTTCATACAAAATATATTTTTTATATGAAAATGTATTTTTTATATGAAAATCTTATTTTTGCTGTATCTTCTTAAAACAGCGTCTAATCGAAAAAAGGACGAAAATCTGTGACGATCTATATTTTTCATACGAAATATATTTTTTATATGAAAATTTATTTTTGCTGTATCTTCTTAAAACAGCGTCTAACCGAAAAAAGGAGAAAAATCTGTTTTTTTTAAAAAATCTATTTTTTATATGAAAATTTTATTTTTGCTGTATCTTCTTAAAACAGCGTCTAATCGAAAAAAGGACCAATATTTTTCATAAAAAATCTATTTTTTATATGAAAATCTTATTTTTGCTGTATCTTCTTAAAACAGCGTCTAATCGAAAAAAGGACGAAAATCTGTGACGACCTATATTTTCCATACAAAATATATTTTTTATATGAAAATCTTATTTTTGCTGTATCTTCTTAAAACAGCGTCTAATCGAAAAAAGGACGAAAATCTGTGACGACCTATATATTCCATACAAAATATATTTTTTATAAGAAAATCTTATTTTTGCTGTATCTTCTTAAAACAGCGTCTAATCGAAAAAACGACAAAAATCTGTGACGAACTATATTTTTCATACAAAATATATTTTTTATATGAAAATGTATTTTTTATATGAAAATCTTATTTTTGCTGTATCTTCTTAAAACAGCGTCTAATCGAAAAAAGGACGAAAATCTGTGACGACCTATATTTTTCATACGAAATCTATTTTTTATATGAAAATTTTATTTTTGCTGTATCTTCTTAAAACAGCGTCTAATCGAAAAAAGGACCAATATTTTTCATAAAAAATCTATTTTTTATATGAAAATCTTATTTTTGCTGTATCTTCTTAAAACAGCGTCTAATCGAAAAAAGGACGAAAATCTGTGACGACCTATATTTTCCATACAAAATATATTTTTTATATGAAAATCTTATTTTTGCTGTATCTTCTTAAAACAGCGTCTAATCGAAAAAAGGACGAAAATCTGTGACGACCTATATATTCCATACAAAATATATTTTTTTATAAGAAAATCTTATTTTTGCTGTATCTTCTTAAAACAGCGTCTAATCGAAAAAACGACAAAAATCTGTGACGAACTATATTTTTCATACAAAATATATTTTTTATATGAAAATGTTATTTTTGCTGTATCTTCTTAAAACAGCGTCTAATCGAAAAAAGGACGAAAATCTGTGACGAACTATATTTTTCATACAAAATATATTTTTTATATGAAAATCTTATTTTTGCTGTATCTTCTTAAAACAGCGTCTAATCGAAAAAAGGACGAAAATCCGTGACGACCTATATTTTTCATACAAAATATATTTTTTATATGAAAATCTTATTTTTGCTGCATCTTCTTAAAACAGCGTCTAATCGAAAAAAGGACAAAAATCTGTGACGACCTATATTTTTCCAAAAAATCTATTTTTTATATGAAAATCTTATTTTTGCTGTATCTTCTTAAAACAGCGTCTAATCGAAAAAAGGACGAAAATCTGTGACGACCTATATATTCCATACAAAATATATTTTTTATAAGAAAATCTTATTTTTGCTGTATCTTCTTAAAACAGCGTCTAATCGAAAAAACGACAAAAATCTGCGACGACCTATATTTTTCATACAAAATATATTTTTTATATGAAAATGTTATTTTTGCTGTATCTTCTTAAAACAGCGTCTAATCGAAAAAAGGACGAAAATCTGTGACGAACTATATTTTTCATACAAAATATATTTTTTATATGAAAATCTTATTTTTGCTGTATCTTCTTAAAACAGCGTCTAATCGAAAAAAAGGACGAAAATCTGTGGCGACCTATATTTTTGATAAAAAATCTATTTTTTATAAGAAAATCTTATTTTTGCTGTATCTTCTTAAAACAGCGTCTAATCGAAAAAAGGACAAAAATCTGTGACGACCTATATATTCCATACAAAATATATTTTTTATATGAAAATCTTATTTTTGCTGTATCTTCTTAAAACAGCGTCTAATCGAAAAAAGGACGAAAATCTGTGACGACCTATATATTCCATACAAAATATATTTTTTTATAAGAAAATCTTATTTTTGCTGTATCTTCTTAAAACAGCGTCTAATCGAAAAAACGACAAAAATCTGTGACGAACTATATTTTTCATACAAAATATATTTTTTATATGAAAATGTTATTTTTGCTGTATCTTCTTAAAACAGCGTCTAATCGAAAAAAGGACGAAAATCTGTGACGAACTATATTTTTCATACAAAATATATTTTTTATATGAAAATCTTATTTTTGCTGTATCTTCTTAAAACAGCGTCTAATCGAAAAAAGGACGAAAATCCGTGACGACCTATATTTTTCATACAAAATATATTTTTTATATGAAAATCTTATTTTTGCTGCATCTTCTTAAAACAGCGTCTAATCGAAAAAAGGACAAAAATCTGTGACGACCTATATTTTTCCAAAAAATCTATTTTTTATATGAAAATCTTATTTTTGCTGTATCTTCTTAAAACAGCGTCTAATCGAAAAAAGGACGAAAATCTGTGACGAACTATATTTTTCATACAAAATATATTTTTTATATGAAAATCTTATTTTTGCTGTATCTTCTTAAAACAGCGTCTAATCGAAAAAAGGACGAAAATCTGTGACGACCTATATTTTTGATAAAAAATCTATTTTTTATAAGAAAATCTTATTTTTGCTGTATCTTCTTAAAACAGCGTCTAATCGAAAAAACGACAAAAATCTGTGACGAACTATATTTTTCATACAAAATATATTTTTTATATGAAAATGTTATTTTTGCTGTATCTTCTTAAAACAGCGTCTAATCGAAAAAAGGACGAAAATCTGTGATGACCTATATTTTTCATACAAAATATATTTTTTATATGAAAATCTTATTTTTGCTGTATCTTCTTAAAACAGCGTCTAATCGAAAAAAGGACAAAAATCTGTGACGACCTATATTTTCCATACAAAATATATTTTTCATATGAAAATCTTATTTTTGCTGTATCTTCTTAAAACAGCGTCTAATCGAAAAAAAGGACGAAAATCTGTGGCGACCTATATTTTTGATAAAAAATCTATTTTTTATAAGAAAATCTTATTTTTGCTGTATCTTCTTAAAACAGCGTCTAATCGAAAAAAGGACAAAAATCTGTGACGACCTATATTTTTCATAAAAAATATATTTTTTATATGAAAATCTTATTTTTGCTGTATCTTCTTAAAACAGCGTGTAATCGAAAAAAGGACGAAAATCTGTGACGACCTATATTTTTCATACAAAATATATTTTTTATATGAAAATCTTATTTTTGCTGTATCTTCTTAAAACAGCGTCTAATCGAAAAAAGGACAAAAATCTGTGACGACCTATATTTTCCATACAAAATATATTTTTTTATATGAAAATCTTATTTTTGCTGTATCTTCTTAAAACAGCGTCTAATCGAAAAAAGGACGAAAATCTGTGACGACCTATATTTTTGATAAAAAATCTATTTTTTATAAGAAAATCTTATTTTTGCTGTATCTTCTTAAAACAGCGTCTAATCGAAAAAAGGACAAAAATATGTGACGACCTATATTTTTCATACAAAATATATTTTTTATATGAAAATCTTATTTTTGCTGTATCTTCTTAAAACAGCGTCTAATCGAAAAAAGGACGAAAATCTGTGACGACCTATATTTTTCATACAAAATATATTTTTTATATGAAAATCTTATTTTTGCTGTATCTTCTTAAAACAGCGTCTAATCGAAAAAAGGACAAAAATCTGTGACGACCTATATTTTTCCTAAAAAATCTATTTTTTATATGAAAATCTTATTTTTGCTGTATCTTCTTAAAACAGCGTCTAATCGAAAAAAGGACGAAAATCTGTGACGACCTATATTTTTCATACGAAATATATTTTTTATATGAAAATCTTATTTTTGCTGTATCTTCTTAAAACAGCGTCTAACCGAAAAAAGGAGAAAAATCTGTGACGACCTCTGTTTTTATAAAAAATCTATTTTTTATATGAAAATTTTATTTTTGCTGTATCTTCTTAAAACAGCGTCTAATCGAAAAAAGGACCAATATTTTTCATAAAAAATCTATTTTTTATATGTAAATCTTATTTTTGCTGTATCTTCTTAAAACAGCGTCTAATCGAAAAAAGGACGAAAATCTGTGACGACCTATATTTTCCATACAAAATATATTTTTTATATGAAAATCTTATTTTTGCTGTATCTTCTTAAAACAGCGTCTAATCGAAAAAAGGACGAAAATCTGTGACGACCTATATATTCCATACAAAATATATTTTTTATAAGAAAATCTTATTTTTGCTGTATCTTCTTAAAACATATAAAAAATATAAAAATAATATACAAAAATCTGTGACGAACTATATTTTTCATACAAAATATATTTTTTATATGAAAATGTATTTTTTATATGAAAATCTTATTTTTGCTGTATCTTCTTAAAACAGCGTCTAATCGAAAAAAGGACGAAAATCTGTGACGACCTATATTTTTCATACGAAATATATTTTTTATATGAAAATTTATTTTTGCTGTATCTTCTTAAAACAGCGTCTAACCGAAAAAAGGAGAAAAATCTGTTTTTTTAAAAAATCTATTTTTTATATGAAAATTTTA
Organism: Phasia obesa; assembly: GCA_949628195.1. Lineage (NCBI taxonomy): Eukaryota > Metazoa > Arthropoda > Insecta > Diptera > Tachinidae > Phasia > Phasia obesa. Next base: position 88,162,824 of record OX451218.1, read on the forward strand.
TTTTTGCTGTATCTTCTTAAAACAGCGTCTAATCGAAAAAAGGACCAATATTTTTCATAAAAAATCTATTTTTTATATGAAAATCTTATTTTTGCTGTATCTTCTTAAAACAGCGTCTAATCGAAAAAAGGACGAAAATCTGTGACGACCTATATTTTCCATACAAAATATATTTTTTATATGAAAATCTTATTTTTGCTGTATCTTCTTAAAACAGCGTCTAATCGAAAAAAGGACGAAAATCTGTGACGACAAATATATTTTTTATAAGAAAATCTTATTTTTGCTGTATCTTCTTAAAACAGCGTCTAATCGAAAAAACGACAAAAATCTGTGACGAACTATATTTTTCATACAAAATATATTTTTTATATGAAAATGTTATTTTTGCTGTATCTTCTTAAAACAGCGTCTAATCGAAAAAAGGACGAAAATCTGTGACGAACTATATTTTTCATACAAAATATATTTTTTATATGAAAATCTTATTTTTGCTGTATCTTCTTAAAAAAGCGTCTAATCGAAAAAAGGACGAAAATCTGTGACGACCTATATTTTTGATAAAAAATCTATTTTTTATAAGAAAATCTTATTTTTGCTGTATCTTCTTAAAACAGCGTCTAATCGAAAAAACGACAAAAATCTGCGACGACCTATATTTTTCATACAAAATATATTTTTTATATGAAAATCTTATTTTTGCTGTATCTTCTTAAAACAGCGTCTAATCGAAAAAAGGACGAAAATCTGTGACGACCTATATTTTTCATACGAAATATATTTTTTTTATGAAAATCTTATTTTTGCTGTATCTTCTTAAAACAGCGTCTAATCGAAAAAAGGACGAAAATCTGTGACGACCTATATTTTTCATACGAAATATATTTTTTATATGAAAATTTATTTTTGCTGTATCTTCTTAAAACAGCGTCTAACCGAAAAAAGGAGAAAAATCTGTTTTTTTAAAAAATCTATTTTTTATATGAAAATTTTATTTTTGCTGTATCTTCTTAAAACAGCGTCTAATCGAAAAAAGGACCAATATTTTTCATAAAAAATCTATTTTTTATATGAAAATCTTATTTTTGCTGTATCTTCTTAAAACAGCGTCTAATCGAAAAAAGGACGAAAATCTGTGACGACCTATATTTTCCATACAAAATATATTTTTTATATGAAAATCTTATTTTTGCTGTATCTTCTTAAAACAGCGTCTAATCGAAAAAAGGACGAAAATCTGTGACGACAAATATATTTTTTATAAGAAAATCTTATTTTTGCTGTATCTTCTTAAAACAGCGTCTAATCGAAAAAACGACAAAAATCTGTGACGAACTATATTTTTCATACAAAATATATTTTTTATATGAAAATGTTATTTTTGCTGTATCTTCTTAAAACAGCGTCTAATCGAAAAAAGGACGAAAATCTGTGACGAACTATATTTTTCATACAAAATATATTTTTTATATGAAAATCTTATTTTTGCTGTATCTTCTTAAAAAAGCGTCTAATCGAAAAAAGGACGAAAATCTGTGACGACCTATATTTTTGATAAAAAATCTATTTTTTATAAGAAAATCTTATTTTTGCTGTATCTTCTTAAAACAGCGTCTAATCGAAAAAACGACAAAAATCTGCGACGACCTATATTTATATAGGTAATGCGGAAAATGACATTGTAGTCTATAACCTTTGCTAAAGTAAGATTATAACGAATTTTTTTGTGATAACAATTTTTGGATTTGTACATTTCTGCTTTTTATATCTCGGAATATTTTAAGAGCATTATTATGAGGCCAAACCTGCGCTTTGCAGAAATGTTAATGAATGTGAATGATTCAAGACGAGTTACTCACTTGCCATATATCGAGCTGCCATTAGACGTATACGGCTTATTATGTAAATAAATTATATTATATTTACATAAAATAAATAAAAATTTTTAATTATAATTTTTTTTTTGTTTTGTAAAAATTATACTTTTCTTAAACATAAAACCATTCATCGGCCGCATAAAAGTGAATATTTTTCCTAAACTGATAAACTTCTAAAAACTGATTATTACAAAAAGTGTTTTATATTTTATCCTTAGGCATTCCATGGTGTGTATAAAACTTTTTTAAATAAATTATTAATTGTAGGGTGCTGCAGAAAAGAAAAAAGAAAATACTCACTTTTACAACAAACTCTTCTTTAAGCTTATTCACATGCACCCTTATGTGCAACAAAGTAGACTTTACATAAGAGTCTTTCATTTTCAATCTGATTTTTTCCATAAATAAATAAGTTTTTATATTTATTTAATATCAGCCAACTTAGTTCAGTATCAATCCTCTTTTTTCCTTTTATTTTTTGGTAACTTGAAACTATTTGCAAACGCTTAAACAGAATTTCTCAAAGAATGTGTTTACATACAAACACATACTTAAGCAACATTCCTTTTCATTATTATAGATAACATTTCCTATGTGATGATTTTTTAATATACAATTTTGTTTTCTTGTTTCAATGCAGCTTCAAAGCTTTATGAAAGAAATATTTAAATAAAAATTCTTGAGGAGAAAAATAGATATTTTGTGTTAATATAAAAATAAAAATCTACGACATGTTAGAAAGATTTTGTAAAGTAAAAATAAATTGGGTTGTTTAGAATTTTTAATCATTAATCTCTTAAGATAAGTAGCTTATGAATAAAAATAAGTTTCTTGCTTTAAAGGTCTTTGAGCTAGAACGTAAGCAGCTGATATTGCTCTAGAAATACATATTCAGTGGCGCCGCTTTAACATATTTCACAATGATGAAGATGGGTGTAAAAAATTAATCTGCTTTCTTTAGAATTAATTGATATCAAAAATAAAGATCGTTTTTTTTTTGTATTTTTATAAAAAATAAAATTTGTTGGAGATTTTAATTTTTTATAGTTTTACTTCTTTTGAATAACCTTGCTGTCGCTAATTAAAATAAATACAAACAAATACATTTGCTGTCGCAAAACAGATTTAATTCTTGTTTGTTATGTGTATCGCTACTAAACTGATGCTATTTAAAAAGTGTCAACAAGAAGAATCTTTTAACATAAGTAAATTACAAAAAAATTAAAAACAAAAATAGTAATAAACAAGCTTCAGTTATTTCGATTTTTTAACCTTAGTTCTTATACCCGAGTACAGGTGTGGCCACTGACAATTTGGAGTAATGCACCTCCTAAATAGCTTACACTTTTCTATTGAAATTTCGTATCTAACGAAATGGCAAAATTCTGCGTCAACTGACACCTCAATTACTATCCTAGGTCAAACCACTGAGGATCTATGAGCTTCTTAAGCCGAGACCCCCAAGAATGTGTACCCAAGTACAGATGTGGCCACTTATGCAATTGTATTAATAAAATTATTAAAGACTTGGTTTTTTTGTGGTAATGTAAATTTATTTTATTTATTAAAACTTATTTATCTTTTGTCTTCATTATTGCAAGTTTTGCATACAAAGAAATTGCACGAATGTTGCACACATATTCAGAGCACATATTACGAGTGCGTCTTCTGTGTTCGTTGTGAATATAACACAAATAGCAGCTATATTACTCCATATATACTATATGGGATGTTTTTATTATTTTCAAAGTATTTGATATACGCAGACAATGCCATCACGTCAATCATATTAAAATAGAGAGATAATGGCCAACGCTTAGTTTGTCTTTGGCAAGTATATTCTCTAAGTAGTTGGTCCATAACATCCACTCCTCCTTTTGTTTTATTGTAAAATTCAATGACTTCTTAATATATTTAATAATAAAGAACAAAATTTTATTAACAAAAAAATTTTTTTGTTTAAAAGTTATAACGAAAGATGCTAATAATTACTACTGGCCACACCTGTCGACTGCAGGTTCTCATTGCAGTTGGTAACCAATCGGTTATAAAACGCATGAAGGAGGTGAACGTGTACTCCAAACTAGTGCTGGAAAGGACACATTGGCACTGCTGCGAATGAAGCAGCAGATCAACTAGCAAAAAAGGGATCTGTTGAGAATTTCTGTGGACCACGAGCAAAAGTCCTACAATGGCTGAACTCACTAAACCTGAAAAGTTGGAGGGAGGCTACTACATGTAGACAGGCTCGAGTGGTGCTCAAAGATCCAGCAAGGTTCTTAGATACAATAGAAGTACCTTAAGCTGGATAACTGCGTTAGTGACAGGTCATAAAAACTTCAAGTATCATCTAGTCAAGATGAAAATCAAAGAAGATGATACTTGCAGACTATGCCTGTAAGACGCTGAGATGGTAGCCCACATTGTGTGTGAATGTCCAGCACTGGCTAGCGTAAGACTTAGGACCACGGGCAGAAGCTTGCCAAATGTGGATGCCATGGGCGAACTAAGCCTTAAAGAAATGCTAGCAATCATTAAAGATACCGTGATGAGAAAGAATGCCGAAAATTCCCAGTCGACACTCTGAAATCACTAGTCTAGATTAAAGGCTGGTTGTAGCACGAGACTCAATAATAGTAAGATTGCCGCAAGTTATGTAAGTTTTCTATAGTTATTTTTGCTGTATCTTCTTAAAACAGCGTCTAATCGAAAAAAGGACGAAAATCTGTGACGAACTATATTTTTCATACAAAATATATTTTTTATATGAAAATCTTATTTTTGCTGTATCTTCTTAAAACAGCGTCTAATCGAAAAAAGGACGAAAATCTGTGACGAACTATATTTTTCATACAAAATATATTTTTTATATGAAAATCTTATTTTTGCTGTATCTTCTTAAAACAGCGTCTAATCGAAAAAAGGACGAAAATCTGTGACGACCTATATTTTTGATAAAAAATCTATTTATTATAAGAAAATCTTATTTTTGCTGTATCTTCTTAAAACAGCGTCTAATCGAAAAAAGGACAAAAATTTGTGACGACCTATATTTTTCATACAAAATATATTTTTTTTATGAAAATCTTATTTTTGCTGTATCTTCTTAAAATAGCGTCTAATCGAAAAAAGAACGAAAATCTGTGACGACCTATATTTTTCATACAAAATATATTTTTTATATGAAAATCTTATTTTTGCTGTATCTTCTTAAAACAGCGTCTAATCGAAAAAAGGACGAAAATCTGTGACGACCTATATTTTTCATACGAAATATATTTTTTTTATGAAAATCTTATTTTTGCTGTATCTTCTTAAAACAGCGTCTAATCGAAAAAAGGACGAAAATCTGTGACGACCTATATTTTTCATACAAAATATATTTTTTATATGAAAATCTTATTTTTGCTGTATCTTCTTAAAACAGCGTCTAATCGAAAAAAGGACGAAAATCTGTGACGACCTATATTTTTCATACGAAATATATTTTTTTTATGAAAATCTTATTTTTGCTGTATCTTCTTAAAACAGCGTCTAATCGAAAAAAGAACGAAAATCTGTGACGACCTATATTTTTCATACAAAATATATTTTTTATATGAAAATCTTATTTTTGCTGTATCTTCTTAAAACAGCGTCTAATCGAAAAAAGGACGAAAATCTGTGACGACCTATATTTTTCATACGAAATATATTTTTTTTATGAAAATCTTATTTTTGCTGTATCTTCTTAAAACAGCGTCTAATCGAAAAAAGGACGAAAATCTGTGACGACCTATATTTTTCATACAAAATATATTTTTTATATGAAAATCTTATTTTTGCTGTATCTTCTTAAAACAGCGTCTAATCGAAAAAAGGACGAAAATCTGTGACGACCTATATTTTTCATACGAAATATATTTTTTATATGAAAATCTTATTTTTGCTGTATCTTCTTAAAACAGCGTCTAATCGAAAAAAGGACGAAAATCTGTGACGACCTATATTTTTGATAAAAAATCTATTTATTATAAGAAAATCTTATTTTTGCTGTATCTTCTTAAAACAGCGTCTAATCGAAAAAAGGACAAAAATTTGTGACGACCTATATTTTTCATACAAAATATATTTTTTTTATGAAAATCTTATTTTTGCTGTATCTTCTTAAAACAGCGTCTAATCGAAAAAAGGACGAAAATCTGTGACGACCTATATTTTTCATACAAAATATATTTTTTATATGAAAATCTTATTTTTGCTCTATCTTCTTAAAACAGCGTCTAATCGAAAAAAGGACAAAAATCTGTGACGACCTATATTTTTCCTAAAAAATCTATTTTTTATATGAAAATCTTATTTTTGCTGTATCTTCTTAAAACAGCGTCTAATCGAAAAAAGGACGAAAATCTGTGACGACCTATATTTTTCATACGAAATATATTTTTTTTATGAAAATCTTATTTTTGCTGTATCTTCTTAAAACAGCGTCTAATCGAAAAAAGGACGAAAATCTGTGACGACCTATATTTTTCATACAAAATATATTTTTTATATGAAAATCTTATTTTTGCTGTATCTTCTTAAAACAGCGTCTAATCGAAAAAAGGACGAAAATCTGTGACGACCTATATTTTTCATACGAAATATATTTTTTATATGAAAATCTTATTTTTGCTGTATCTTCTTAAAACAGCGTCTAATCGAAAAAAGGACGAAAATCTGTGACGACCTATATTTTTGATAAAAAATCTATTTATTATAAGAAAATCTTATTTTTGCTGTATCTTCTTAAAACAGCGTCTAATCGAAAAAAGGACAAAAATTTGTGACGACCTATATTTTTCATACAAAATATATTTTTTTATGAAAATCTTATTTTTGCTGTATCTTCTTAAAACAGCGTCTAATCGAAAAAAGGACGAAAATCTGTGACGACCTATATTTTTCATACAAAATATATTTTTTATATGAAAATCTTATTTTTGCTGTATCTTCTTAAAACAGCGTCTAATCGAAAAAAGGACAAAAATCTGTGACGACCTATATTTTTCCTAAAAAATCTATTTTTTATATGAAAATCTTATTTTTGCTGTATCTTCTTAAAACAGCGTCTAATCGAAAAAAGGACGAAAATCTGTGACGACCTATATTTTTCATACGAAATATATTTTTTATATGAAAATCTTATTTTTGCTGTATCTTCTTAAAACAGCGTCTAACCGAAAAAAGGAGAAAAATCTGTGACGACCTCTGTTTTTATAAAAAATCTATTTTTTATATGAAAATTTTATTTTTGCTGTATCTTCTTAAAACAGCGTCTAATCGAAAAAAGGACCAATATTTTTCATAAAAAATCTATTTTTTATATGAAAATTTTATTTTTGCTGTATCTTCTTAAAACAGCGTCTAATCGAAAAAAGGACCAATATTTTTCATAAAAAATCTATTTTTTATATGTAAATCTTATTTTTGCTGTATCTTCTTAAAACAGCGTCTAATCGAAAAAAGGACGAAAATCTGTGACGACCTATATTTTTCATACAAAATATATTTTTTATATGAAAATCTTATTTTTGCTGCATCTTCTTAAAACAGCGTCTAATCGAAAAAAGGACAAAAATCTGTGACGACCTATATTTTTCCTAAAAAATCTATTTTTTATATGATATGAAAATCTTATTTTTGCTGTATCTTCTTAAAACAGCGTCTAATCGAAAAAACGACAAAAATCTGCGAACACCTATATTTTTCATACAAAATATATTTTTTATATGAAAATGTTATTTTTGCTGTATCTTCTTAAAACAGCGTCTAATCGAAAAAAGGACGAAAATCTGTGATGACCTATATTTTTGATAAAAAATCTATTTTTTATAAGAAAATCTTATTTTTGCTGTATCTTCTTAAAACAGCGTTTAATCGAAAAAACGACAAAAATCTGCGACGACCTATATTTTTCATACAAAATATATTTTTTATATGAAAATCTTATTTTTGCTGTATCTTCTTAAAACATATAAAAAATATAAAAATAATATACAAAAATCTGTGACGAACTATATTTTTCATACAAAATATATTTTTTATATGAAAATGTATTTTTTATATGAAAATCTTATTTTTGCTGTATCTTCTTAAAACAGCGTCTAATCGAAAAAAGGACGAAAATCTGTGACGACCTATATTTTTCATACGAAATCTATTTTTTATATGAAAATTTTATTTTTGCTGTATCTTCTTAAAACAGCGTCTAATCGAAAAAAGGACCAATATTTTTCATAAAAAATCTATTTTTTATATGAAAATCTTATTTTTGCTGTATCTTCTTAAAACAGCGTCTAATCGAAAAAAGGACGAAAATCTGTGACGACCTATATTTTCCATACAAAATATATTTTTTATATGAAAATCTTATTTTTGCTGTATCTTCTTAAAACAGCGTCTAATCGAAAAAAGGACGAAAATCTGTGACGACCTATATATTCCATACAAAATATATTTTTTTATAAGAAAATCTTATTTTTGCTGTATCTTCTTAAAACAGCGTCTAATCGAAAAAACGACAAAAATCTGTGACGAACTATATTTTTCATACAAAATATATTTTTTATATGAAAATGTTATTTTTGCTGTATCTTCTTAAAACAGCGTCTAATCGAAAAAAGGACGAAAATCTGTGACGAACTATATTTTTCATACAAAATATATTTTTTATATGAAAATCTTATTTTTGCTGTATCTTCTTAAAACAGCGTCTAATCGAAAAAAGGACGAAAATCCGTGACGACCTATATTTTTCATACAAAATATATTTTTTATATGAAAATCTTATTTTTGCTGCATCTTCTTAAAACAGCGTCTAATCGAAAAAAGGACAAAAATCTGTGACGACCTATATTTTTCCAAAAAATCTATTTTTTATATGAAAATCTTATTTTTGCTGTATCTTCTTAAAACAGCGTCTAATCGAAAAAAGGACGAAAATCTGTGACGACCTATATATTCCATACAAAATATATTTTTTATAAGAAAATCTTATTTTTGCTGTATCTTCTTAAAACAGCGTCTAATCGAAAAAACGACAAAAATCTGCGACGACCTATATTTTTCATACAAAATATATTTTTTATATGAAAATGTTATTTTTGCTGTATCTTCTTAAAACAGCGTCTAATCGAAAAAAGGACGAAAATCTGTGACGAACTATATTTTTCATACAAAATATATTTTTTATATGAAAATCTTATTTTTGCTGTATCTTCTTAAAACAGCGTCTAATCGAAAAAAGGACGAAAATCTGTGACGACCTATATTTTTGATAAAAAATCTATTTTTTATAAGAAAATCTTATTTTTGCTGTATCTTCTTAAAACAGCGTCTAATCGAAAAAACGACAAAAATCTGTGACGAACTATATTTTTCATACAAAATATATTTTTTATATGAAAATGTTATTTTTGCTGTATCTTCTTAAAACAGCGTCTAATCGAAAAAAGGACGAAAATCTGTGACGACCTATATTTTTGATAAAAAAATCTATTTATTATAAGAAAATCTTATTTTTGCTGTATCTTCTTAAAACAGCGTCTAATCGAAAAAAGGACAAAAATTTGTGACGACCTATATTTTTCATACAAAATATATTTTTTTTATGAAAATCTTATTTTTGCTGTATCTTCTTAAAACAGCGTCTAATCGAAAAAAGGACGAAAATCTGTGACGACCTATATTTTTCATACAAAATATATTTTTTATATGAAAATCTTATTTTTGCTCTATCTTCTTAAAACAGCGTCTAATCGAAAAAAGGACAAAAATCTCTGACGACCTATATTTTTCCTAAAAAATCTATTTTTTATATGAAAATCTTATTTTTGCTGTATCTTCTTAAAACAGCGTCTAATCGAAAAAAGGACGAAAATCTGTGACGACCTATATTTTTCATACGAAATATATTTTTTTTATGAAAATCTTATTTTTGCTGTATCTTCTTAAAACAGCGTCTAATCGAAAAAAGGACGAAAATCTGTGACGACCTATATTTTTCATACAAAATATATTTTTTATATGAAAATCTTATTTTTGCTGTATCTTCTTAAAACAGCGTCTAATCGAAAAAAGGACGAAAATCTGTGACGACCTATATTTTTCATACGAAATATATTTTTTATATGAAAATCTTATTTTTGCTGTATCTTCTTAAAACAGCGTCTAATCGAAAAAAGGACGAAAATCTGTGACGACCTATATTTTTGATAAAAAATCTATTTATTATAAGAAAATCTTATTTTTGCTGTATCTTCTTAAAACAGCGTCTAATCGAAAAAAGGACAAAAATTTGTGACGACCTATATTTTTCATACAAAATATATTTTTTTTATGAAAATCTTATTTTTGCTGTATCTTCTTAAAACAGCGTCTAATCGAAAAAAGGACGAAAATCTGTGACGACCTATATTTTTCATACAAAATATATTTTTTATATGAAAATCTTATTTTTGCTGTATCTTCTTAAAACAGCGTCTAATCGAAAAAAGGACAAAAATCTGTGACGACCTATATTTTTCCTAAAAAATCTATTTTTTATATGAAAATCTTATTTTTGCTGTATCTTCTTAAAACAGCGTCTAATCGAAAAAAGGACGAAAATCTGTGACGACCTATATTTTTCATACGAAATATATTTTTTATATGAAAATCTTATTTTTGCTGTATCTTCTTAAAACAGCGTCTAACCGAAAAAAGGAGAAAAATCTGTGACGACCTCTGTTTTTATAAAAAATCTATTTTTTATATAAAAATTTTATTTTTGCTGTATCTTCTTAAAACAGCGTCTAATCGAAAAAAGGACCAATATTTTTCATAAAAAATCTATTTTTTATATGAAAATTTTATTTTTGCTGTATCTTCTTAAAACAGCGTCTAATCGAAAAAAGGACCAATATTTTTCATAAAAAATCTATTTTTTATATGTAAATCTTATTTTTGCTGTATCTTCTTAAAACAGCGTCTAATCGAAAAAAGGACGAAAATCTGTGACGACCTATATTTTTCATACAAAATATATTTTTTATATGAAAATCTTATTTTTGCTGCATCTTCTTAAAACAGCGTCTAATCGAAAAAAGGACAAAAATCTGTGACGACCTATATTTTTCCTAAAAAATCTATTTTTTATATGAAAATCTTATTTTTGCTGTATCTTCTTAAAACAGCGTCTAATCGAAAAAACGACAAAAATCTGCGAACACCTATATTTTTCATACAAAATATATTTTTTATATGAAAATGTTATTTTTGCTGTATCTTCTTAAAACAGCGTCTAATCGAAAAAACGACAAAAATCTGCGAACACCTATATTTTTCATACAAAATATATTTTTTATATGAAAATGTTATTTTTGCTGTATCTTCTTAAAACAGCGTCTAATCGAAAAAAGGACGAAAATCTGTGATGACCTATATTTTTGATAAAAAATCTATTTTTTATAAGAAAATCTTATTTTTGCTGTATCTTCTTAAAACAGCGTTTAATCGAAAAAACGACAAAAATCTGCGACGACCTATATTTTTCATACAAAATATATTTTTTATATGAAAATCTTATTTTTGCTGTATCTTCTTAAAACATATAAAAAATATAAAAATAATATACAAAAATCTGTGACGAACTATATTTTTCATACAAAATATATTTTTTATATGAAAATGTATTTTTTATATGAAAATCTTATTTTTGCTGTATCTTCTTAAAACAGCGTCTAATCGAAAAAAGGACGAAAATCTGTGACGATCTATATTTTTCATACGAAATATATTTTTTATATGAAAATTTATTTTTGCTGTATCTTCTTAAAACAGCGTCTAACCGAAAAAAGGAGAAAAATCTGTTTTTTTTTAAAAATCTATTTTTTATATGAAAATTTTATTTTTGCTGTATCTTCTTAAAACAGCGTCTAATCGAAAAAAGGACCAATATTTTTCATAAAAAATCTATTTTTTATATGAAAATCTTATTTTTGCTGTATCTTCTTAAAACAGCGTCTAATCGAAAAAAGGACGAAAATCTGTGACGTCCTATATTTTCCATACAAAATATATTTTTTATATGAAAATCTTATTTTTGCTGTATCTTCTTAAAACAGCGTCTAATCGAAAAAAGGACGAAAATCTGTGACGACCTATATATTCCATACAAAATATATTTTTTATAAGAAAATCTTATTTTTGCTGTATCTTCTTAAAACAGCGTCTAATCGAAAAAACGACAAAAATCTGTGACGAACTATATTTTTCATACAAAATATATTTTTTATATGAAAATGTATTTTTTATATGAAAATCTTATTTTTGCTGTATCTTCTTAAAACAGCGTCTAATCGAAAAAAGGACGAAAATCTGTGACGACCTATATTTTTCATACGAAATCTATTTTTTATATGAAAATTTTATTTTTGCTGTATCTTCTTAAAACAGCGTCTAATCGAAAAAAGGACCAATATTTTTCATAAAAAATCTATTTTTTATATGAAAATCTTATTTTTGCTGTATCTTCTTAAAACAGCGTCTAATCGAAAAAAGGACGAAAATCTGTGACGACCTATATTTTCCATACAAAATATATTTTTTATATGAAAATCTTATTTTTGCTGTATCTTCTTAAAACAGCGTCTAATCGAAAAAAGGACGAAAATCTGTGACGACCTATATATTCCATACAAAATATATTTTTTTATAAGAAAATCTTATTTTTGCTGTATCTTCTTAAAACAGCGTCTAATCGAAAAAACGACAAAAATCTGTGACGAACTATATTTTTCATACAAAATATATTTTTTATATGAAAATGTTATTTTTGCTGTATCTTCTTAAAACAGCGTCTAATCGAAAAAAGGACGAAAATCTGTGACGAACTATATTTTTCATACAAAATATATTTTTTATATGAAAATCTTATTTTTGCTGTATCTTCTTAAAACAGCGTCTAATCGAAAAAAGGACGAAAATCCGTGACGACCTATATTTTTCATACAAAATATATTTTTTATATGAAAATCTTATTTTTGCTGCATCTTCTTAAAACAGCGTCTAATCGAAAAAAGGACAAAAATCTGTGACGACCTATATTTTTCCAAAAAATCTATTTTTTATATGAAAATCTTATTTTTGCTGTATCTTCTTAAAACAGCGTCTAATCGAAAAAAGGACGAAAATCTGTGACGACCTATATATTCCATACAAAATATATTTTTTATAAGAAAATCTTATTTTTGCTGTATCTTCTTAAAACAGCGTCTAATCGAAAAAACGACAAAAATCTGCGACGACCTATATTTTTCATACAAAATATATTTTTTATATGAAAATGTTATTTTTGCTGTATCTTCTTAAAACAGCGTCTAATCGAAAAAAGGACGAAAATCTGTGACGAACTATATTTTTCATACAAAATATATTTTTTATATGAAAATCTTATTTTTGCTGTATCTTCTTAAAACAGCGTCTAATCGAAAAAAGGACGAAAATCTGTGACGACCTATATTTTTGATAAAAAATCTATTTTTTATAAGAAAATCTTATTTTTGCTGTATCTTCTTAAAACAGCGTCTAATCGAAAAAACGACAAAAATCTGTGACGAACTATATTTTTCATACAAAATATATTTTTTATATGAAAATGTTATTTTTGCTGTATCTTCTTAAAACAGCGTCTAATCGAAAAAAGGACGAAAATCTGTGATGACCTATATTTTTCATACAAAATATATTTTTTATATGAAAATCTTATTTTTGCTGTATCTTCTTAAAACAGCGTCTAATCGAAAAAAGGACAAAAATCTGTGACGACCTATATTTTCCATACAAAATATATTTTTCATATGAAAATCTTATTTTTGCTGTATCTTCTTAAAACAGCGTCTAATCGAAAAAAAGGACGAAAATCTGTGGCGACCTATATTTTTGATAAAAAATCTATTTTTTATAAGAAAATCTTATTTTTGCTGTATCTTCTTAAAACAGCGTCTAATCGAAAAAAGGACAAAAATCTGTGACGACCTATATTTTTCATAAAAAATATATTTTTTATATGAAAATCTTATTTTTGCTGTATCTTCTTAAAACAGCGTGTAATCGAAAAAAGGACGAAAATCTGTGACGACCTATATTTTTCATACAAAATATATTTTTTATATGAAAATCTTATTTTTGCTGTATCTTCTTAAAACAGCGTCTAATCGAAAAAAGGACAAAAATCTGTGACGACCTATATTTTCCATACAAAATATATTTTTTTATATGAAAATCTTATTTTTGCTGTATCTTCTTAAAACAGCGTCTAATCGAAAAAAGGACGAAAATCTGTGACGACCTATATTTTTGATAAAAAATCTATTTTTTATAAGAAAATCTTATTTTTGCTGTATCTTCTTAAAACAGCGTCTAATCGAAAAAAGGACAAAAATCTGTGACGACCTATATTTTTCATACAAAATATATTTTTTATATGAAAATCTTATTTTTGCTGTATCTTCTTAAAACAGCGTCTAATCGAAAAAAGGACGAAAATCTGTGACGACCTATATTTTTCATACAAAATATATTTTTTATATGAAAATCTTATTTTTGCTGCATCTTCTTAAAACAGCGTCTAATCGAAAAAAGGACAAAAATCTGTGACGACCTATATTTTTGATAAAAAATCTATTTTTTATAAGAAAATCTTATTTTTGCTGTATCTTCTTAAAACAGCGTCTAATCGAAAAAAGGACAAAAATCTGTGACAACCTATATTTTTCATACAAAATGTATTTTTTATATGAAAATCTTATTTTTGCTGTATCTTCTTAAAACAGCGTCTAATCGAAAAAAGGACGAAAATCTGTGACGACCTATATTTTTCATACAAAATATATTTTTTATATGAAAATCTTATTTTTGCTGTATCTTCTTAAAACAGCGTCTAATCGAAAAAAGGACAAAAATCTGTGACGACCTATATTTTTCCTAAAAAATCTATTTTTTATATGAAAATCTTATTTTTGCTGTATCTTCTTAAAACAGCGTCTAATCGAAAAAAGGACGAAAATCTGTGACGACCTATATTTTTCATACGAAATATATTTTTTATATGAAAATCTTATTTTTGCTGTATCTTCTTAAAACAGCGTCTAACCGAAAAAAGGAGAAAAATCTGTGACGACCTCTGTTTTTATAAAAAATCTATTTTTTATATGAAAATTTTATTTTTGCTGTATCTTCTTAAAACAGCGTCTAATCGAAAAAAGGACCAATATTTTTCATAAAAAATCTATTTTTTATATGTAAATCTTATTTTTGCTGTATCTTCTTAAAACAGCGTCTAATCGAAAAAAGGACGAAAATCTGTGACGACCTATATTTTCCATACAAAATATATTTTTTATATGAAAATCTTATTTTTGCTGTATCTTCTTAAAACAGCGTCTAATCGAAAAAAGGACGAAAATCTGTGACGACCTATATATTCCATACAAAATATATTTTTTATAAGAAAATCTTATTTTTGCTGTATCTTCTTAAAACATATAAAAAATATAAAAATAATATACAAAAATCTGTGACGAACTATATTTTTCATACAAAATATATTTTTTATATGAAAATGTATTTTTTATATGAAAATCTTATTTTTGCTGTATCTTCTTAAAACAGCGTCTAATCGAAAAAAGGACGAAAATCTGTGACGACCTATATTTTCCATACAAAATATATTTTTTATATGAAAATCTTATTTTTGCTGTATCTTCTTAAAACAGCGTCTAATCGAAAAAAGGACGAAAATCTGTGACGACCTATATTTTCCATACAAAATATATTTTTTATATGAAAATTTTATTTTTGCTGTATCTTCTTAAAACAGCGTCTAATCGAAAAATGGACCAATATTTTTCATAAAAAATCTATTTTTTATATGAAAATCTTATTTTTGCTGTATCTTCTTAAAACAGCGTCTAATCGAAAAAACGACAAAAATCTGTGACGAACTATATTTTTCATACAAAATATATTTTTTATATGAAAATGTTATTTTTGCTGTATCTTCTTAAAACAGCGTCTAATCGAAAAAAGGACGAAAATCTGTGACGAACTATATTTTTCATACAAAATATATTTTTTATATGAAAATCTTATTTTTGCTGTATCTTCTTAAAAAAGCGTCTAATCGAAAAAAGGACGAAAATCTGTGACGACCTATATTTTTGATAAAAAATCTATTTTTTATAAGAAAATCTTATTTTTGCTGTATCTTCTTAAAACAGCGTCTAATCGAAAAAACGACAAAAATCTGCGACGACCTATATTTTTCATACAAAATATATTTTTTATATGAAAATCTTATTTTTGCTGTATCTTCTTAAAACAGCGTCTAATCGAAAAAAGGACGAAAATCTGTGACGAACTATATTTTTCATACAAAATATATTTTTTATATGAAAATCTTATTTTTGCTGTATCTTCTTAAAACAGCGTCTAATCGAAAAAAGGACGAAAATCTGTGACGACCTATATATTCCATACAAAATATATTTTTTTATAAGAAAATCTTATTTTTGCTGTATCTTCTTAAAACAGCGTCTAATCGAAAAAACGACAAAAATCTGTGACGAACTATATTTTTCATACAAAATATATTTTTTATATGAAAATGTTATTTTTGCTGTATCTTCTTAAAACAGCGTCTAATCGAAAAAAGGACGAAAATCTGTGACGAACTATATTTTTCATACAAAATATATTTTTTATATGAAAATCTTATTTTTGCTGTATCTTCTTAAAACAGCGTCTAATCGAAAAAAGGACGAAAATCCGTGACGACCTATATTTTTCATACAAAATATATTTTTTATATGAAAATCTTATTTTTGCTGCATCTTCTTAAAACAGCGTCTAATCGAAAAAAGGACAAAAATCTGTGACGACCTATATTTTTCCAAAAAATCTATTTTTTATATGAAAATCTTATTTTTGCTGTATCTTCTTAAAACAGCGTCTAATCGAAAAAAGGACGAAAATCTGTGACGACCTATATATTCCATACAAAATATATTTTTTATAAGAAAATCTTATTTTTGCTGTATCTTCTTAAAACAGCGTCTAATCGAAAAAACGACAAAAATCTGCGACGACCTATATTTTTCATACAAAATATATTTTTTATATGAAAATGTTATTTTTGCTGTATCTTCTTAAAACAGCGTCTAATCGAAAAAAGGACGAAAATCTGTGACGAACTATATTTTTCATACAAAATATATTTTTTATATGAAAATCTTATTTTTGCTGTATCTTCTTAAAACAGCGTCTAATCGAAAAAAGGACGAAAATCTGTGACGACCTATATTTTTGATAAAAAATCTATTTTTTATAAGAAAATCTTATTTTTGCTGTATCTTCTTAAAACAGCGTCTAATCGAAAAAACGACAAAAATCTGTGACGAACTATATTTTTCATACAAAATATATTTTTTATATGAAAATGTTATTTTTGCTGTATCTTCTTAAAACAGCGTCTAATCGAAAAAAGGACGAAAATCTGTGATGACCTATATTTTTCATACAAAATATATTTTTTATATGAAAATCTTATTTTTGCTGTATCTTCTTAAAACAGCGTCTAATCGAAAAAAGGACAAAAATCTGTGACGACCTATATTTTCCATACAAAATATATTTTTCATATGAAAATCTTATTTTTGCTGTATCTTCTTAAAACAGCGTCTAATCGAAAAAAAGGACGAAAATCTGTGGCGACCTATATTTTTGATAAAAAATCTATTTTTTATAAGAAAATCTTATTTTTGCTGTATCTTCTTAAAACAGCGTCTAATCGAAAAAAGGACAAAAATCTGTGACGACCTATATTTTTCATAAAAAATATATTTTTTATATGAAAATCTTATTTTTGCTGTATCTTCTTAAAACAGCGTGTAATCGAAAAAAGGACGAAAATCTGTGACGACCTATATTTTTCATACAAAATATATTTTTTATATGAAAATCTTATTTTTGCTGTATCTTCTTAAAACAGCGTCTAATCGAAAAAAGGACAAAAATCTGTGACGACCTATATTTTCCATACAAAATATATTTTTTTATATGAAAATCTTATTTTTGCTGTATCTTCTTAAAACAGCGTCTAATCGAAAAAAGGACGAAAATCTGTGACGACCTATATTTTTGATAAAAAATCTATTTTTTATAAGAAAATCTTATTTTTGCTGTATCTTCTTAAAACAGCGTCTAATCGAAAAAAGGACAAAAATCTGTGACGACCTATATTTTTCATACAAAATATATTTTTTATATGAAAATCTTATTTTTGCTGTATCTTCTTAAAACAGCGTCTAATCGAAAAAAGGACGAAAATCTGTGACGACCTATATTTTTCATACAAAATATATTTTTTATATGAAAATCTTATTTTTGCTGCATCTTCTTAAAACAGCGTCTAATCGAAAAAAGGACAAAAATCTGTGACGACCTATATTTTTGATAAAAAATCTATTTTTTATAAGAAAATCTTATTTTTGCTGTATCTTCTTAAAACAGCGTCTAATCGAAAAAAGGACAAAAATCTGTGACAACCTATATTTTTCATACAAAATGTATTTTTTATATGAAAATCTTATTTTTGCTGTATCTTCTTAAAACAGCGTCTAATCGAAAAAAGGACGAAAATCTGTGACGACCTATATTTTTCATACAAAATATATTTTTTATATGAAAATCTTATTTTTGCTGTATCTTCTTAAAACAGCGTCTAATCGAAAAAAGGACAAAAATCTGTGACGACCTATATTTTTCCTAAAAAATCTATTTTTTATATGAAAATCTTATTTTTGCTGTATCTTCTTAAAACAGCGTCTAATCGAAAAAAGGACGAAAATCTGTGACGACCTATATTTTTCATACGAAATATATTTTTTATATGAAAATCTTATTTTTGCTGTATCTTCTTAAAACAGCGTCTAACCGAAAAAAGGAGAAAAATCTGTGACGACCTCTGTTTTTATAAAAAATCTATTTTTTATATGAAAATTTTATTTTTGCTGTATCTTCTTAAAACAGCGTCTAATCGAAAAAAGGACCAATATTTTTCATAAAAAATCTATTTTTTATATGTAAATCTTATTTTTGCTGTATCTTCTTAAAACAGCGTCTAATCGAAAAAAGGACGAAAATCTGTGACGACCTATATTTTCCATACAAAATATATTTTTTATATGAAAATCTTATTTTTGCTGTATCTTCTTAAAACAGCGTCTAATCGAAAAAAGGACGAAAATCTGTGACGACCTATATATTCCATACAAAATATATTTTTTATAAGAAAATCTTATTTTTGCTGTATCTTCTTAAAACATATAAAAAATATAAAAATAATATACAAAAATCTGTGACGAACTATATTTTTCATACAAAATATATTTTTTATATGAAAATGTATTTTTTATATGAAAATCTTATTTTTGCTGTATCTTCTTAAAACAGCGTCTAATCGAAAAAAGGACGAAAATCTGTGACGACCTATATTTTTCATACGAAATATATTTTTTATATGAAAATCTTATTTTTGCTGTATCTTCTTAAAACAGCGTCTAACCGAAAAAAGGAGAAAAATCTGTGACGACCTCTGTTTTTATAAAAAATCTATTTTTTATATGAAAATTTTATTTTTGCTGTATCTTCTTAAAACAGCGTCTAATCGAAAAAAGGACCAATATTTTTCATAAAAAATCTATTTTTTATATGAAAATCTTATTTTTGCTGTATCTTCTTAAAACAGCGTCTAATCGAAAAAAGGACGAAAATCTGTGACGACCTATATTTTCCATACAAAATATATTTTTTATATGAAAATCTTATTTTTGCTGTATCTTCTTAAAACAGCGTCTAATCGAAAAAAGGACGAAAATCTGTGACGACCTATATTTTCCATACAAAATATATTTTTTATATGAAAATTTTATTTTTGCTGTATCTTCTTAAAACAGCGTCTAATCGAAAAAAGGACCAATATTTTTCATAAAAAATCTATTTTTTATATGAAAATCTTATTTTTGCTGTATCTTCTTAAAACAGCGTCTAATCGAAAAAACGACAAAAATCTGTGACGAACTATATTTTTCATACAAAATATATTTTTTATATGAAAATGTTATTTTTGCTGTATCTTCTTAAAACAGCGTCTAATCGAAAAAAGGACGAAAATCTGTGACGAACTATATTTTTCATACAAAATATATTTTTTATATGAAAATCTTATTTTTGCTGTATCTTCTTAAAAAAGCGTCTAATCGAAAAAAGGACGAAAATCTGTGACGACCTATATTTTTGATAAAAAATCTATTTTTTATAAGAAAATCTTATTTTTGCTGTATCTTCTTAAAACAGCGTCTAATCGAAAAAACGACAAAAATCTGCGACGACCTATATTTTTCATACAAAATATATTTTTTATATGAAAATCTTATTTTTGCTGTATCTTCTTAAAACAGCGTCTAATCGAAAAAAGGACGAAAATCTGTGACGAACTATATTTTTCATACAAAATATATTTTTTATATGAAAATCTTATTTTTGCTGTATCTTCTTAAAACAGCGTCTAATCGAAAAAAGGACGAAAATCTGTGACGACCTATATTTTTCATACGAAATATATTTTTTATATGAAAATCTTATTTTTGCTGTATCTTCTTAAAACAGCGTCTAATCGAAAAAAGGACGAAAATCTGTGACGACCTATATTTTTGATAAAAAATCTATTTATTATAAGAAAATCTTATTTTTGCTGTATCTTCTTAAAACAGCGTCTAATCGAAAAAAGGACAAAAATTTGTGACGACCTATATTTTTCATACAAAATATATTTTTTTTATGAAAATCTTATTTTTGCTGTATCTTCTTAAAACAGCGTCTAATCGAAAAAAGAACGAAAATCTGTGACGACCTATATTTTTCATACAAAATATATTTTTTATATGAAAATCTTATTTTTGCTGTATCTTCTTAAAACAGCGTCTAATCGAAAAAAGGACGAAAATCTGTGATGACCTATATTTTTGATAAAAAATCTATTTTTTATATGAAAATCTTATTTTTGCTGTATCTTCTTAAAACAGCGTCTAATCGAAAAAAGGACGAAAATCTGTGACGACCTATATTTTTGATAAAAAATCTATTTATTATAAGAAAATCTTATTTTTGCTGTATCTTCTTAAAACAGCGTCTAATCGAAAAAAGGACAAAAATTTGTGACGACCTATATTTTTCATACAAAATATATTTTTTTTATGAAAATCTTATTTTTGCTGTATCTTCTTAAAACAGCGTCTAATCGAAAAAAGAACGAAAATCTGTGACGACCTATATTTTTCATACAAAATATATTTTTTATATGAAAATCTTATTTTTGCTGTATCTTCTTAAAACAGCGTCTAATCGAAAAAAGGACGAAAATCTGTGACGACCTATATTTTTCATACGAAATATATTTTTTATATGAAAATCTTATTTTTGCTGTATCTTCTTAAAACAGCGTCTAATCGAAAAAAGGACGAAAATCTGTGACGACCTATATTTTTGATAAAAAATCTATTTATTATAAGAAAATCTTATTTTTGCTGTATCTTCTTAAAACAGCGTCTAATCGAAAAAAGGACAAAAATTTGTGACGACCTATATTTTTCATACAAAATATATTTTTTTTATGAAAATCTTATTTTTGCTGTATCTTCTTAAAACAGCGTCTAATCGAAAAAAGGACGAAAATCTGTGACGACCTATATTTTTCATACAAAATATATTTTTTATATGAAAATCTTATTTTTGCTCTATCTTCTTAAAACAGCGTCTAATCGAAAAAAGGACAAAAATCTGTGACGACCTATATTTTTCCTAAAAAATCTATTTTTTATATGAAAATCTTATTTTTGCTGTATCTTCTTAAAACAGCGTCTAATCGAAAAAAGGACGAAAATCTGTGACGACCTATATTTTTCATACGAAATATATTTTTTTTATGAAAATCTTATTTTTGCTGTATCTTCTTAAAACAGCGTCTAATCGAAAAAAGGACGAAAATCTGTGACGACCTATATTTTTCATACAAAATATATTTTTTATATGAAAATCTTATTTTTGCTGTATCTTCTTAAAACAGCGTCTAATCGAAAAAAGGACGAAAATCTGTGACGACCTATATTTTTCATACGAAATATATTTTTTATATGAAAATCTTATTTTTGCTGTATCTTCTTAAAACAGCGTCTAATCGAAAAAAGGACGAAAATCTGTGACGACCTATATTTTTCATACGAAATATATTTTTTATATGAAAATCTTATTTTTGCTGTATCTTCTTAAAACAGCGTCTAATCGAAAAAAGGACGAAAATCTGTGACGACCTATATTTTTGATAAAAAATCTATTTATTATAAGAAAATCTTATTTTTGCTGTATCTTCTTAAAACAGCGTCTAATCGAAAAAAGGACAAAAATTTGTGACGACCTATATTTTTCATACAAAATATATTTTTTTTATGAAAATCTTATTTTTGCTGTATCTTCTTAAAACAGCGTCTAATCGAAAAAAGGACGAAAATCTGTGACGACCTATATTTTTCATACAAAATATATTTTTTATATGAAAATCTTATTTTTGCTGTATCTTCTTAAAACAGCGTCTAATCGAAAAAAGGACGAAAATCTGTGACGACCTATATTTTTCATACAAAATATATTTTTTTTATGAAAATCTTATTTTTGCTGTATCTTCTTAAAACAGCGTCTAATCGAAAAAAGGACAAAAATCTGTGACGACCTATATTTTTTCATAAAAAATCTATTTTTTATATGAAAATCTTATTTTTGCTGTATCTTCTTAAAACAGCGTCTAATCGAAAAAAGGACGAAAATCTGTGACGACCTATATTTTTGATAAAAATCTATTTATTATAAGAAAATCTTATTTTTGCTGTATCTTCTTAAAACAGCGTCTAATCGAAAAAAGGACAAAAATTTGTGACGACCTATATTTTTCATACAAAATATATTTTTTTTATGAAAATCTTATTTTTGCTGTATCTTCTTAAAACAGCGTCTAATCGAAAAAAGGACGAAAATCTGTGACGACCTATATTTTTCATACAAAATATATTTTTTATATGAAAATCTTATTTTTGCTGTATCTTTTTAAAACAGCGTCTAATCGAAAAAAGGACAAAAATCTGTGACGACCTATATTTTTTCATAAAAAATCTATTTTTTATATGAAAATCTTATTTTTGCTGTATCTTCTTAAAACAGCGTCTAATCGAAAAAAGGACAAAAATCTGTGACGACCTATATTTTCCATGCAAAAAAATCTGTGACGACCTCTGTTTTTATAAAAAATCTATTTTTATAATGAAAATTTTATTTTTGCTGTATCTTCTTAAAACAGCTTCTAATCGAAAAAAGGACCAATATTTTTCATAAAAAATCTATTTTTTATAATAAAATCTTATTTTTGCTGTATCTTTTTAAAACAGCGTCTAATCGAAAAAAGGACAAAAATCTGTGACGACCTATATTTTTTCATAAAAAATCTATTTTTTATATGAAAATCTTATTTTTGCTGTATCTTCTTAAAACAGCGTCTAATCGAAAAAAGGACAAAAATTTGTGACGACCTATATTTTTCATACAAAATATATTTTTTTTATGAAAATCTTATTTTTGCTGTATCTTCTTAAAACAGCGTCTAATCGAAAAAAGGACGAAAATCTGTGACGACCTATATTTTTCATACAAAATATATTTTTTATATGAAAATCTTATTTTTGCTGTATCTTTTTAAAACAGCGTCTAATCGAAAAAAGGACAAAAATCTGTGACGACCTATATTTTTTCATAAAAAATCTATTTTTTATATGAAAATCTTATTTTTGCTGTATCTTCTTAAAACAGCGTCTATTCGAAAAAAGGACAAAAATCTGTGACGACCTATATTTTCCATACAAAAAAATCTGTGACGACCTCTGTTTTTATAAAAAATCTATTTTTATATGAAAATTTTATTTTTGCTGTATCTTCTTAAAACAGCGTCTAATCGAAAAAAGGACAAAAAACTGTGACGACCTATATTTCTGATATAAAATCTATTTTTTATAAGAAAATCTTATTTTTGCTGTATCTTCTTAAAACAGCGTCTAATCGAAAAAAGGACCAATATTTTTCATAAAAAATCTATTTTTTATAAGAAAATCTTATTTTTGCTGTATCTTCTTAAAACAGCGTCTAATCGAAAAAAGGACAAAAATCTGTGACGACCTATATTTTTGATAAAAAATCTATTTTTTATAAGAAAATCTTATTTTTGCTGTATCTTCTTAAAACAGCGTCTAATCGAAAAAAGGATAAAAATCTGTGACGACCTATATTATTCATACAAAATATATTTTTTATATGAAAATCTTATTTTTGCTGTATCTTCTTAAGACAGCGTATAATTGAAAAAAGGACGAAAATCCGTGACGACCTATATTTTTGATAAAAAATCTTTTTTTTTATAAGAAAATCTTATTTTTGCTGTATATTCTTAAAACAGCGTCTAATCGAAAAAAGACAAAAATCTGCGACGACCTATATTTTTCATACAAAATATATTTTTTATATGAAAATCTTATTTTTGCTGTATCTTCTTAAAACAGCGTCTAATCGAAAAAAGGAGGAAAATCTGTGACGACCTATATTTTTCATACAAAATATATTTTTTATATGAAAATCTTATTTTTGCTGTATCTTCTTAAAACAGCGTCTAATCGAAAAAAGGACGAAAATCTGTGACGACCTATATTTTTGATAAAAAATCTATTTTTTATATGAAAATCTTATTTTTGCTGTATCTTCTTAAAACAGCGTCTAATCGAAAAAAGGACGAAAATCTGTGACGAACTATATTTTTCATACAAAATATATTTTTTATATGAAAATCTTATTTTTGCTGTATCTTCTTAAAACAGCGTCTAATCGAAAAAAGGACGAAAATCTGTGACGACCTATATTTTTCCTAAAAAATCTATTTTTTATATGAAAATCTTATTTTTGCTGTATCTTCTTAAAACAGCGTCTAATCGAAAAAAGGACGAAAATCTGTGACGACCTATATTTTTCATACGAAATATATTTTTTATATGAAAATCTTATTTTTGCTGTATCTTCTTAAAACAGCGTCTAACCGAAAAAAGGACGAAAATCTGTGACGACCTATATTTTTGATAAAAAATCTATTTATTATAAGAAAATCTTATTTTTGCTGTATCTTCTTAAAACAGCGTCTAATCGAAAAAAGGACAAAAATTTGTGACGACCTATATTTTTCATACAAAATATATTTTTTTTATGAAAATCTTATTTTTGCTGTATCTTCTTAAAACAGCGTCTAATCGAAAAAAGGACGAAAATCTGTGACGACCTATATTTTTCATACAAAATATATTTTTTATATGAAAATCTTCTTAAAACAGCGTCTAATCGAAAAAAGGACAAAATCTGTGACGACCTATATTTTTCCTAAAAAATCTATTTTTTATATGAAAATCTTATTTTTGCTGTATCTTCTTAAAACAGCGTCTAATCGAAAAAAGGACGAAAATCTGTGACGACCTATATTTTTCATACGAAATATATTTTTTATATGAAAATCTTATTTTTGCTGTATCTTCTTAAAACAGCGTCTAATCGAAAAAAGGACGAAAATATGTGACGACCTATATTTTTCATACGAAATATATTTTTTATATGAAAATCTTATTTTTGCTGTATCTTCTTAAAACAGCGGCTAACCGAAAAAGCGAGAAAAATCTGTGACCTCTGTTTTTATAAAAAAATCTATTTTTTATATGAAAATTTTATTTTCGCTGTATCTTCTTAAAACAGCGTCTAATCGAAAAAAGGACGAAAATCTGTGACGACCTATATTTTTGATAAAAAATCTATTTATTATAAGAAAATCTTATTTTTGCTGTATCTTCTTAAAACAGCGTCTAATCGAAAAAGGACAAAAATTTGTGACGACCTATATTTTTCATACAAAATATATTTTTTTTATGAAAATCTTATTTTTGCTGTATCTTCTTAAAACAGCGTCTAATCGAAAAAAGGACGAAAATCTGTGACGACCTATATTTTTCATACAAAATATATTTTTTATATGAAAATCTTATTTTTGCTGTATTTTCTTAAAACAGCGTCTAATCGAAAAAAGGACAAAAATCTGTGACGACCTATATTTTTTCATAAAAAATCTATTTTTTATATGAAAATCTTATTTTTGCTGTATCTTCTTAAAACAGCGTCTAATCGAAAAAAGGACAAAAATCTGTGACGACCTATATTTTCCATACAAAAAAATCTGTGACGACCTATATTTTCCATACAAAAAAATCTGTGACGACCTCTGTTTTTATAAAAAATCTATTTTTATATGAAAATCTTATTTTTGCTGTATCTTCTTAAAACAGCGTCTAATCGAAAAAAGGACGAAAATCTGTGACGACCTATATTTTTCATACGAAATATATTTTTTATATGAAAATCTTATTTTTGCTGTATCTTCTTAAAACAGCGGCTAACCGAAAAAGCGAGAAAAATCTGTGACCTCTGTTTCTATAAAAAAATCTATTTTTTATATGAAAATTTTATTTTCGCTGTATCTTCTTAAAACAGCGTCTAATCGAAAAAAGGACGAAAATCTGTGACGACCTATATTTTTGATAAAAAATCTATTTATTATAAGAAAATCTTATTTTTGCTGTATCTTCTTAAAACAGCGTCTAATCGAAAAAGGACGAAAATTTGTGACGACCTATATTTTTCATACAAAATATATTTTTTTTATGAAAATCTTATTTTTGCTGTATCTTCTTAAAACAGCGTCTAATCGAAAAAAGGACGAAAATCCGTGACGACCTATATTTTTGATAAAAAATCTATTTATTATAAGAAAATCTTATTTTTGCTGTATCTTCTTAAAACAGCGTCTAATCGAAAAAAGGACAAAAATCTGTGACGACCTTCATTTTTCATACAAAATATATTTTTTATATGAAAATCTTATTATTGCTGTATCTTCTTAAAACAGCGTCTAAACGAAAAAAGGACGAAAATCTGTGACGACCTATATTTTTGATAAAAAATCTTTTTTTGTAAGAAAATCTTATTTTTGCTGTATCTTCTTAAAACAGCGGCTAATCGAAAAAAGGACAAAAATTTGCGACGACCTATATTTTTCATACAAAATATATTTTTTATATGAAAATCTTATTTTTGCTGTATCTTCTTAAAACAGCGTCTAATCGAAAAAAGGCCAAAAATCTGTGACGACCTATATTTTTGATAAAAAATCTATTTTTTATAAGAAAATCTTATTTTTGCTGTATCTTCTTAAAACAGCGTCTAATTGAAAAAAGGAGGAAAATCTGTGACGACCTATATTTTTGATAAAAAATCTATTTTTTATAAGAAAATCTTATTTTTGTTGTATCTTCTTAAAACAGCGTCTAATCGAAAAAAGGACAAAAATCTGTGACGACCTATATTTTTCATACAAAATATAGTTTTGATATGAAAATCTTATTTTTGCTGTATCTTCTTAAAACAGCGTCTAATTGAAAAAAGGAGGAAAATCTGTGACGACCTATATTTTTGATAAAAAATCTATTTTTTATAAGAAAATCTTATTTTTGTTGTATCTTCTTAAAACAGCGTCTAATCGAAAAAAGGACAAAAATCTGTGACGACCTATATTTTTCATACAAAATATATTTTTTATATGAAAATCTTATTTTTGCTGTATCTTCTTAAAACAGCGTCTAATCGAAAAAAGGACAAAAATCTGTGACGATCTATATTTTTCATACAAAATCTATTTTTTATAAGAAAATCTTATTTTTGCTGTATCTTCTTAAAACAGCGTCTAATCGAAAAAACGACAAAAATCTGCGACGACCTATATTTTTCATACAAAATATATTTTTTATATGAAAATCTTATTTTTGCTGTATCTTCTTAAAACAGCGTCTAATCGAAAAAAGGACGAAAATCTGTGACGAACTATATTTTTCATACAAAATATATTTTTTATATGAAAATCTTATTTTTGCTGTATCTTCTTAAAACAGCGTCTAATCGAAAAAAGGACGAAAATCTGTGACGACCTATATTTTTCATACAAAATATATTTTTTATATGAAAATCTTATTTTTGCTGCATCTTCTTAAAACAGCGTCTAATCGAAAAAAGGACAAAAATCTGTGACGACCTATATTTTTCCAAAAAATCTATTTTTTATATGAAAATCTTATTTTTGCTGTATCTTCTTAAAACAGCGTCTAATCGAAAAAAGGACGAAAATCTGTGACGACCTATATTTTTGATAAAAAATCTATTTTTTATAAGAAAATCTTATTTTTGCTGTATCTTCTTAAAACAGCGTCTAATCGAAAAAAGGACAAAAATCTGTGACGACCTATATTTTTCATACAAAATGTATTTTTTATATGAAAATCTTATTTTTGCTGTATCTTCTTAAAACAGCGTCTAATCGAAAAAACGACGAAAATCTGTGACGACCTATATTTTTCATACAAAATATATTTTTTATATGAAAATCTTATTTTTGCTGTATCTTCTTAAAACAGCGTCTAATCGAAAAAAGGACAAAAATCTGTGACGACCTATATTTTTCCTAAAAAATCTATTTTTTATATGAAAATCTTATTTTTGCTGTATCTTCTTAAAACAGCGTCTAATCGAAAAAACGACGAAAATCTGTGACGACCTATATTTTTCATACAAAATATATTTTTTATATGAAAATTTATTTTTGCTGTATCTTCTTAAAACAGCGTCTAACCGAAAAAAGGAGAAAAATCTGTGACGACCTCTGTTTTTATAAAAAATCTATTTTTTATATGAAAATTTTATTTTTGCTGTATCTTCTTAAAACAGCGTCTAATCGAAAAAAGGACCAATATTTTTCATAAAAAATCTATTTTTTATATGAAAATCTTATTTTTGCTGTATCTTCTTAAAACAGCGTCTAATCGAAAAAAGGACGAAAATCTGTGACGACCTATATTTTCCATACAAAATATATTTTTTATATGAAAATCTTATTTTTGCTGTATCTTCTTAAAACAGCGTCTAATCGAAAAAAGGACGAAAATCTGTGACGACCTATATATTCCATACAAAATATATTTTTTATAAGAAAATCTTATTTTTGCTGTATCTTCTTAAAACAGCGTCTAATCGAAAAAACGACAAAAATCTGCGACGACCTATATTTTTCATACAAAATATATTTTTTATATGAAAATGTTATTTTTGCTGTATCTTCTTAAAACAGCGTCTAATCGAAAAAAGGACGAAAATCTGTGACGAACTATATTTTTCATACAAAATATATTTTTTATATGAAAATCTTATTTTTGCTGTATCTTCTTAAAACAGCGTCTAATCGAAAAAAGGACGAAAATCTGAGACGACCTATATTTTTGATAAAAAATCTATTTTTTATAAGAAAATCTTATTTTTGCTGTATCTTCTTAAAGCAGCTTTTAATCGAAAAAAGGGTAAAAATCTGGGACGACCTATATATTCCATACAAAATATATTTTTTATAAGAAAATCTTATTTTTGCTGTATCTTCTTAAAACAGCGTCTAATCGAAAAAAGGACAAAAATCTATTTTTTATATGAAAATCTTATTTTTGCTGTATCTTCTTAAAACAGCGTCTAATCGAAAAAAGGACGAAAATCTGTGACGACCTATATATTCCATACAAAATATATTTTTTATAAGAAAATCTTATTTTTGCTGTATCTTCTTAAAACAGCGTCTAATCGAAAAAAGGACAAAAATCTATTTTTTATATGAAAATCTTATTTTTGCTGTATCTTCTTAAAACAGCGTCTAATCGAAAAAAGGACAAAAATCTATTTTTTATATGAAAATCTTATTTTTGCTGTATCTTCTTAAAACAGCGTCTAATCGAAAAAAGGACGAAAATCTGTGACGACCTATATATTCCATACAAAATATATTTTTTATAAGAAAATCTTATTTTTGCTGTATCTTCTTAAAACAGCGTCTAATCGAAAAAACGACAAAAATCTGCGACGACCTATATTTTTCATACAAAATATATTTTTTATATGAAAATGTTATTTTTGCTGTATCTTCTTAAAACAGCGTCTAATCGAAAAAAGGACGAAAATCTGTGACGACCTATATTTTTCATACAAAATATATTTTTTATATGAAAATGTTATTTTTGCTGTATCTTCTTAAAACAGCGTCTAATCGAAAAAAGGACGAAAATCTGTGACGAACTATATTTTTCATACAAAATATATTTTTTATATGAAAATCTTATTTTTGCTGTATCTTCTTAAAACAGCGTCTAATCGAAAAAAGGACGAAAATCTGTGACGACCTATATTTTTGATAAAAAATCTATTTTTTATAAGAAAATCTTATTTTTGCTGTATCTTCTTAAAACAGCGTCTAATCGAAAAAAGGACAAAAATTTGTGACGACCTATATTTTTCATACAAAATATATTTTTTTTATGAAAATCTTATTTTTGCTGTATCTTCTTAAAACAGCGTCTAATCGAAAAAAGGACGAAAATCTGTGACGACCTATATTTTTCATACAAAATATATTTTTTATATGAAAATCTTATTTTTGCTGTATCTTCTTAAAACAGCGTCTAATCGAAAAAAGGACAAAAATCTGTGACGACCTATATTTTTCCTAAAAAATCTATTTTTTATATGAAAATCTTATTTTTGCTGTATCTTCTTAAAACAGCGTCTAATCGAAAAAAGGACGAAAATCTGTGACGACCTATATTTTTCATACGAAATATATTTTTTATATGAAAATCTTATTTTTGCTGTATCTTCTTAAAACAGCGTCTAACCGAAAAAAGGAGAAAAATCTGTGACGACCTCTGTTTTTATAAAAAATCTATTTTTTATATGAAAATTTTATTTTTGCTGTATCTTCTTAAAACAGCGTCTAATCGAAAAAAGGACGAAAATCTGTGACGAACTATATTTTTCATACAAAATATATTTTTTATATGAAAATGTTATTTTTGCTGTATCTTCTTAAAACAGCGTCTAATCGAAAAAAGGACGAAAATCTGTGACGAACTATATTTTTCATACAAAATATATTTTTTATATGAAAATCTTATTTTTGCTGTATCTTCTTAAAACAGCGTCTAATCGAAAAAACGACGAAAATCTGTGACGACCTATATTTTTGATAAAAAATCTATTTTTTATATGAAAATCTTATTTTTGCTGTATCTTCTTAAAACAGCGTCTAATCGAAAAAAGGACAAATATTTTTCATAAAAAATCTATTTTTTATATGAAAATCTTATTTCTTCTGTATCTTCTTAAAGCAGCTTTTAATCGAAAAAAGGGCAAAAATCTGTGACGACCTATATTTTTCATAAAAAATCTATTTTTTATATGAAAATCTTATTTTTGCTGTATCTTCTTAAAACAGCGTCTAATCGAAAAAAGGACGAAAATCTGTGACGACCTATATTTTTCATACGAAATATATTTTTTATATGAAAATCTTATTTTTGCTGTATCTTCTTAAAACAGCGTCTAATCGAAAAAAGGACGAAAATCTGTGACGACCTATATTTTTGATAAAAAATCTATTTATTATAAGAAAATCTTATTTTTGCTGTATCTTCTTAAAACAGCGTCTAATCGAAAAAAGGACAAAAATTTGTGACGACCTATATTTTTCATACAAAATATATTTTTTTTATGAAAATCTTATTTTTGCTGTATCTTCTTAAAACAGCGTCTAATCGAAAAAAGAACGAAAATCTGTGACGACCTATATTTTTCATACAAAATATATTTTTTATATGAAAATCTTATTTTTGCTGTATCTTCTTAAAACAGCGTCTAATCGAAAAAAGGACGAAAATCTGTGACGACCTATATTTTTCATACAAAATATATTTTTTATATGAAAATCTTATTTTTGCTGTATCTTCTTAAAACAGCGTCTAATCGAAAAAACGACAAAAATCTGCGACGACCTATATTTTTCATACAAAATATATTTTTTATATGAAAATGGTTTTTTTGCTGTATCTTCTTAAAACAGCGTCTAATCGAAAAAAGGACGAAAATCTGTGACGAACTATATTTTTCATACAAAATATATTTTTTATATGAAAATCTTATTTTTGCTGTATCTTCTTAAAACAGCGTCTAATCGAAAAAAGGACAAAAATCTGTGACGACCTATATTTTTCCTAAAAAATCTATTTTTTATATGAAAATCTTATTTTTGCTGTATCTTCTTAAAACAGCGTCTAATCGAAAAAAGGACAAATATTTTTCATAAAAAATCTATTTTTTATATGAAAATCTTATTTCTTCTGTATCTTCTTAAAGCAGCTTTTAATCGAAAAAAGGGCAAAAATCTGTGACGACCTATATTTTTCATAAAAAATCTATTTTTTATATGAAAATCTTATTTTTGCTGTATCTTCTTAAAACAGCGTCTAATCGAAAAAAGGACAAAAATTTGTGACGACCTATATTTTTCATACAAAATATATTTTTTTTATGAAAATCTTATTTTTGCTGTATCTTCTTAAAACAGCGTCTAATCGAAAAAAGGACGAAAATCTGTGACGACCTATATTTTTCATACAAAATATATTTTTTATATGAAAATGGTTTTTTTGCTGTATCTTCTTAAAACAGCGTCTAATCGAAAAAAGGACGAAAATCTGTGACGAACTATATTTTTCATACAAAATATATTTTTTATATGAAAATCTTATTTTTGCTGTATCTTCTTAAAACAGCGTCTAATCGAAAAAAGGACGAAAATCTGTGACGACCTATATTTTTCATACGAAATATATTTTTTATATGAAAATCTTATTTTTGCTGTATCTTCTTAAAACAGCGTCTAACCGAAAAAAGGAGAAAAATCTGTGACGACCTCTGTTTTTATAAAAAATCTATTTTTTATATGAAAATTTTATTTTTGCTGTATCTTCTTAAAACAGCGTCTAATCGAAAAAAGGACGAAAATCTGTGACGAACTATATTTTTCATACAAAATATATTTTTTATATGAAAATGTTATTTTTGCTGTATCTTCTTAAAACAGCGTCTAATCGAAAAAACGACAAAAATCTGCGACGACCTATATTTTTCATACAAAATATATTTTTTATATGAAAATGGTTTTTTTGCTGTATCTTCTGAAAACAGCGTCTAATCGAAAAAAGGACGAAAATCTGTGACGAACTATATTTTTCATACGAAATATATTTTTTATATGAAAATCTTATTTTTGCTGTATCTTCTTAAAACAGCGGCTAACCGAAAAAGCGAGAAAAATCTGTGACCTCTGTTTTTATAAAAAAATCTATTTTTTATATGAAAATTTTATTTTCGCTGTATCTTCTTAAAACAGCGTCTAATCGAAAAAAGGACGAAAATCTGTGACGACCTATATTTTTGATAAAAAATCTATTTATTATAAGAAAATCTTATTTTTGCTGTATCTTCTTAAAACAGCGTCTAATCGAAAAAAGGACAAAAATTTGTGACGACCTATATTTTTCATACAAAATATATTTTTTTTATGAAAATCTTATTTTTGCTGTATCTTCTTAAAACAGCGTCTAATCGAAAAAAGGACGAAAATCTGTGACGACCTATATTTTTCATACAAAATATATTTTTTATATGAAAATCTTATTTTTGCTGTATCTTCTTAAAACAGCGTCTAATCGAAAAAAGGACAAAAATCTGTGACGACCTATATTTTTCCTAAAAAATCTATTTTTTATATGAAAATCTTATTTTTGCTGTATCTTCTTAAAACAGCGTCTAATCGAAAAAAGGACAAATATTTTTCATAAAAAATCTATTTTTTATATGAAAATCTTATTTCTTCTGTATCTTCTTAAAGCAGCTTTTAATCGAAAAAAGGGCAAAAATCTGTGACGACCTATATTTTTCATAAAAAATCTATTTTTTATATGAAAATCTTATTTTTGCTGTATCTTCTTAAAACAGCGTCTAATCGAAAAAAGGACGAAAATCTGTGACGACCTATATTTTTCATACGAAATATATTTTTTATATGAAAATCTTATTTTTGCTGTATCTTCTTAAAACAGCGTCTAACCGAAAAAAGGAGAAAAATCTGTGACGACCTCTGTTTTTATAAAAAATCTATTTTTTATATGAAAATTTTATTTTTGCTGTATCTTCTTAAAACAGCGTCTAATCGAAAAAAGGACGAAAATCTGTGACGAACTATATTTTTCATACAAAATATATTTTTTATATGAAAATGTTATTTTTGCTGTATCTTCTTAAAACAGCGTCTAATCGAAAAAAGGACGAAAATCTGTGACGAACTATATTTTTCATACAAAATATATTTTTTATATGAAAATCTTATTTTTGCTGTATCTTCTTAAAACAGCGTCTAATCGAAAAAACGACAAAAATCTGCGACGACCTATATTTTTCATACAAAATATATTTTTTATATGAAAATGGTTTTTTTGCTGTATCTTCTTAAAACAGCGTCTAATCGAAAAAAGGACGAAAATCTGTGACGAACTATATTTTTCATACAAAATATATTTTTTATATGAAAATCTTATTTTTGCTGTATCTTCTTAAAACAGCGTCTAATCGAAAAAAGGACGCAAATCTGTGACGACCTATATTTTTCCTAAAAAATCTATTTTTTATATGAAAATCTTATTTTTGCTGTATCTTCTTAAAACAGCGTCTAATCGAAAAAAGGACGAAAATCTGTGACGACCTATATTTTTCATACGAAATATATTTTTTATATGAAAATCTTATTTTTGCTGTATCTTCTTAAAACAGCGGCTAACCGAAAAAGCGAGAAAAATCTGTGACCTCTGTTTTTATAAAAAAATCTATTTTTTATATGAAAATGTTATTTTTGCTGTATCTTCTTAAAACAGCGTCTAATCGAAAAAAGGACGAAAATCTGTGACGAACTATATTTTTCATACAAAATATATTTTTTATATGAAAATCTTATTTTTGCTGTATCTTCTTAAAACAGCGTCTAATCGAAAAAACGACAAAAATCTGCGACGACCTATATTTTTCATACAAAATATATTTTTTATATGAAAATGGTTTTTTTGCTGTATCTTCTTAAAACAGCGTCTAATCGAAAAAAGGACGAAAATCTGTGACGACCTATATTTTTGATAAAAAATCTATTTATTATAAGAAAATCTTATTTTTGCTGTATCTTCTTAAAACAGCGTCTAATCGAAAAAAGGACAAAAATTTGTGACGACCTATATTTTTCATACAAAATATATTTTTTTTATGAAAATCTTATTTTTGCTGTATCTTCTTAAAACAGCGTCTAATCGAAAAAAGGACGAAAATCTGTGACGACCTATATTTTTCATACAAAATATATTTTTTATAAGAAAATCTTATTTTTGCTGTATCTTCTTAAAACAGCGTCTAATCGAAAAAACGACAAAAATCTGCGACGACCTATATTTTTCATACAAAATATATTTTTTATATGAAAATGTTATTTTTGCTGTATCTTCTTAAAACAGCGTCTAATCGAAAAAAGGACGAAAATCTGTGACGAACTATATTTTTCATACAAAATATATTTTTTATATGAAAATCTTATTTTTGCTGTATCTTCTTAAAACAGCGTCTAATCGAAAAAAGGACGAAAATCTGTGACGACCTATATTTTTGATAAAAAATCTATTTTTTATAAGAAAATCTTATTTTTGCTGTATCTTCTTAAAACAGCGTCTAATCGAAAAAACGACAAAAATCTGCGACGACCTATATTTTTCATACAAAATATATTTTTTATATGAAAATCTTATTTTTGCTGTATCTTCTTAAAACAGCGGCTAACCGAAAAAGCGAGAAAAATCTGTGACCTCTGTTTTTATAAAAAAATTTATTTTTTATATGAAAATTTTATTTTCGCTGTATCTTCTTAAAACAGCGTCTAATCGAAAAAAGGACAAATATTTTTCATAAAAAATCTATTTTTTATATGAAAATCTTATTTCTGCTGTATCTTCTTAAAGCAGCTTTTAATCGAAAAAAGGGCAAAAATCTGTGACGACCTATATTTTTCATAAAAAATCTCTTTTTTATAAGAAAATCTTATTTTTGCTATATCTTCTTAAAACAGCGTCTAATCGAAAAAAGTACAAAAATCTGTGACGACCAATATTTTTCATAAAAAATCTATTTTTTATAAGAAAATCTTATTTTTGCTGTATCTTCTTAAAACAGCGTCTAATCGAAAAAAGGACAAAAATCTGTGACGACCTATATTTTTCCTAAAAAATCTATTTTTTATATGAAAATCTTATTTTTGCTGTATCTTCTTAAAACAGCGTCTAATCGAAAAAAGGACCAATATTTTTCATAAAAAATCTATTTTTTATATGAAAATCTTATTTCTGCTGTATCTTCTTAAAGCAGCTTTTAATCGAAAAAAGGGCAAAAATCTGTGACGACCTATATTTTTCATAAAAAATCTCTTTTTTATAAGAAAATCTTATTTTTGCTATATCTTCTTAAAACAGCGTCTAATCGAAAAAAGTACAAAAATCTGTGACGACCAATATTTTTCATAAAAAATCTATTTTTTATAAGAAAATCTTATTATTGCTGTATCTTCTTAAAACAGCGTCTAATCGAAAAAAGGATAAAAATCTGTGACGACCTATATTATTCATACAAAATATATTTTTTATATGAAAATCTTATTTTTGCTGTATCTTCTTAAGACAGCGTATAATTGAAAAAAGGACGAAAATCCGTGACGACCTATATTTTTGATAAAAAATCTTTTTTTTTATAAGAAAATCTTATTTTTGCTGTATCTTCTTAAAACAGCGTCTAATCGAAAAAAGACAAAAATCTGCGACGACCTATATTTTCCATACAAAAAAATCTGTGTCGACCTCTGTTTTTATAAAAAATCTATTTATTATAAGAAAATCTTATTTTTGCTGTATCTTCTTAAAACAGCGTCTAATCGAAAAAAGGACAAAAATTTGTGACGACCTATATTTTTCATACAAAATATATTTTTTTTATGAAAATCTTATTTTTGCTGTATCTTCTTAAAACAGCGTCTAATCGAAAAAAGGACGAAAATCTGTGACGACCTATATTTTTGATAAAAAATCTATTTTTTATAAGAAAATCTTATTTTTGCTGTATCTTCTTAAAACAGCGTCTAATCGAAAAAAGGACAAAAATCTGTGACGACATATATTTTTCATACAAAATGTATTTTTTATATGAAAATCTTATTTTTGCTGTATCTTCTTAAAACAGCGTCTAATCGAAAAAACGACGAAAATCTGTGACGACCTATATTTTTCATACAAAATATATTTTTTATATGAAAATCTTATTTTTGCTGTATCTTCTTAAAACAGCGTCTAATCGAAAAAAGGACAAAAATCTGTGACGACCTATATTTTTCCTAAAAAATCTATTTTTTATATGAAAATCTTATTTTTGCTGTATCTTCTTAAAACAGCGTCTAATCGAAAAAAGGACAAAAATCTGTGACGACCTATATTTTTCCTAAAAAATCTATTTTTTATATGAAAATCTTATTTTTGCTATATCTTCTTAAAACAGCGTCTAATCGAAAAAAGGACAAAAATCTGTGACGACCTATATTTTCCATACAAAAAGATCTGTGACGACCTCTGTTTTTATAAAAAATCTATTTTTATATGAAAATTTTATTTTTGCTGTATCTTCTTAAAACAGCTTCTAATCGAAAAAAGGACCAATATTTTTCATAAAAAATCTATTTTTTATAATAAAATCTTATTTTTGCTGTATCTTCTTAAAACAGCGTCTAATCGAAAAAAGGACAAAAAACTGTGACGACCTATATTTCTGATATAAAATCTATTTTTTATAAGAAAATCTTATTTTTGCTGTATCTTCTTAAAACAGCGTCTAATCGAAAAAAGGACCAATATTTTTCATAAAAAATCTATTTTTTATATGAAAATCTTATTTCTGCTGTATCTTCTTAAAGCAGCTTTTAATCGAAAAAAGGGTAAAAATCTGTGACGACCTATATTTTTCATAAAAAATCTCTTTTTTATAAGAAAATCTTATTTTTGCTATATCTTCTTAAAACAGCGTCTAATCGAAAAAAGTACAAAAATCTGTGACGACCAATATTTTTCATAAAAAAACTATTTTTAATAAGAAAATCTTATTTTTGCTGTATCTTCTTAAAACAGCGTCTAATCGAAAAAAGGACAAAAATCTGTGACGACCTATATTTTTGATAAAAAATCTATTTTTTATAAGAAAATCTTATTTTTGCTGTATCTTCTTAAAACAGCGTCTAATCGAAAAAAGGATAAAAATCTGTGACGACCTATATTTTTCATACAAAATATATTTTTTATAAGAAAATCTTATTTTTGCTGTATCTTCTTAAAACAGCGGCTAATCGAAAAAAGGACAAAAATTTGCGACGACCTATATTTTTCATACAAAATATATTTTTTATATGAAAATCTTATTTTTGCTGTATCTTCTTAAAACAGCGTCTAATCGAAAAAAGGCCAAAAATCTGTGACGACCTATATTTTTGATAAAAAATCTATTTTTTATAAGAAAATCTTATTTTTGCTGTATCTTCTTAAAACAGCGTCTAATCGAAAAAAGGATAAAAATCTGTGACGACCTATATTTTTCATACAAAATATATTTTTTATATGAAAATCTTATTTTTGTTGTATCTTCTTAAAACAGCGTCTAATCGAAAAAAGGACAAAAATCTGTGACGACCTATATTTTTCATACAAAATATATTTTTTATATGAAAATCTTATTTTTGCTGTATCTTCTTAAAACAGCGTCTAATCGAAAAAAGGACAAAAATCTGTGACGATCTATATTTTTCATACAAAATCTATTTTTTATAAGAAAATCTTATTTTTGCTGCATCTTCTTAAAACAGCGTCTAATCGAAAAAAGGACAAAAATCTGTGACGACCTATATTTTTCCAAAAAATCTATTTTTTATATGAAAATCTTATTTTTGCTGTATCTTCTTAAAACAGCGTCTAATCGAAAAAAGGACAAAAATCTGTGACGACCTATATTTTTCATACAAAATGTATTTTTTATATGAAAATCTTATTTTTGCTGTATCTTCTTAAAACAGCGTCTAATCGAAAAAACGACGAAAATCTGTGACGACCTATATTTTTCATACAAAATATATTTTTTATATGAAAATCTTATTTTTGCTGTATCTTCTTAAAACAGCGTCTAATCGAAAAAAGGACGAAAATCTGTGACGACCTATATTTTTCATACAAAATATATTTTTTATATGAAAATTTATTTTTGCTGTATCTTCTTAAAACAGCGTCTAACCGAAAAAAGGAGAAAAATCTGTGACGACCTCTGTTTTTATAAAAAATCTATTTTTTATATGAAAATTTTATTTTTGCTGTATCTTCTTAAAACAGCGTCTAATCGAAAAAAGGACCAATATTTTTCATAAAAAATCTATTTTTTATATGAAAAGCTTATTTTTGCTGTATCTTCTTAAAACAGCGTCTAATCGAAAAAAGGACGAAAATCTGTGACGACCTATATTTTCCATACAAAATATATTTTTTATATGAAAATCTTATTTTTGCTGTATCTTCTTAAAACAGCGTCTAATCGAAAAAAGGACGAAAATCTGTGACGACCTATATATTCCATACAAAATATATTTTTTATAAGAAAATCTTATTTTTGCTGTATCTTCTTAAAACAGCGTCTAATCGAAAAAACGACAAAAATCTGCGACGACCTATATTTTTCATACAAAATATATTTTTTATATGAAAATGTTATTTTTGCTGTATCTTCTGAAAACAGCGTCTAATCGAAAAAAGGACGAAAATCTGTGACGAACTATATTTTTCATACAAAATATATTTTTTATATGAAAATCTTATTTTTGCTGTATCTTCTTAAAACAGCGTCTAATCGAAAAAAGGACGAAAATCTGTGACGACCTATATTTTTGATAAAAAATCTATTTTTTATAAGAAAATCTTATTTTTGCTGTATCTTCTTAAAGCAGCTTTTAATCGAAAAAAGGGTAAAAATCTGTGACGACCTATATTTTCCATACAAAAAGATCTGTGACGACCTCTGTTTTTATAAAAAATCTATTTTTATATGAAAATTTTATTTTTGCTGTATCTTCTTAAAACAGCTTCTAATCGAAAAAAGGACCAATATTTTTCATAAAAAATCTATTTTTTATAATAAAATCTTATTTTTGCTGTATCTTCTTAAAACAGCGTCTAATCGAAAAAAGGACAAAAATCTATTTTTTATATGAAAATCTTATTTTTGCTGTATCTTCTTAAAACAGCGTCTAATCGAAAAAAGGACGAAAATCTGTGAGGACCTATATATTCCATACAAAATATATTTTTTATAAGAAAATCTTATTTTTGCTGTATCTTCTTAAAACAGCGTCTAATCGAAAAAAGGACAAAAATCTATTTTTTATATGAAAATCTTATTTTTGCTGTATCTTCTTAAAACAGCGTCTAATCGAAAAAAGGACAAAAATCTATTTTTTATATGAAAATCTTATTTTTGCTGTATCTTCTTAAAACAGCGTCTAATCGAAAAAAGGACGAAAATCTGTGACGACCTATATATTCCATACAAAATATATTTTTTATAAGAAAATCTTATTTTTGCTGTATCTTCTTAAAACAGCGTCTAATCGAAAAAACGACAAAAATTTGCGACGACCTATATTTTTCATACAAAATATATTTTTTATATGAAAATGTTATTTTTGCTGTATCTTCTTAAAACAGCGTCTAATCGAAAAAAGGACGAAAATCTGTGACGAACTATATTTTTCATACAAAATATATTTTTTATATGAAAATGTTATTTTTGCTGTATCTTCTTAAAACAGCGTCTAATCGAAAAAAGGACGAAAATCTGTGACGAACTATATTTTTCATACAAAATATATTTTTTATATGAAAATCTTATTTTTGCTGTATCTTCTTAAAACAACGTCTAATCGAAAAAACGACAAAAATCTGCGACGACCTATATTTTTCATACAAAATATATTTTTTATATGAAAATGTTATTTTTGCTGTATCTTCTTAAAACAGCGTCTAATCGAAAAAAGGACGAAAATCTGTGACGAACTATATTTTTCATACAAAATATATTTTTTATATGAAAATCTTATTTTTGCTGTATCTTCTTAAAACAGCGTCTAATCGAAAAAAGGACGCAAATCTGTGACGACCTATATTTTTCCTAAAAAATCTATTTTTTATATGAAAATCTTATTTTTGCTGTATCTTCTTAAAACAGCGTCTAATCGAAAAAAGGACGAAAATCTGTGACGACCTATATTTTTGATAAAAAATCTATTTATTATAAGAAAATCTTATTTTTGCTGTATCTTCTTAAAACAGCGTCTAATCGAAAAAAGGACAAAAATTTGTGACGACCTATATTTTTCATACAAAATATATTTTTTTTATGAAAATCTTATTTTTGCTGTATCTTCTTAAAACAGCGTCTAATCGAAAAAAGGACGAAAATCTGTGACGACCTATATTTTTCATACAAAATATATTTTTTATATGAAAATCTTATTTTTGCTGTATCTTCTTAAAACAGCGTCTAATCGAAAAAAGGACAAAAATCTGTGACGACCTATATTTTTCCTAAAAAATCTATTTTTTATATGAAAATCTTATTTCTGCTGTATCTTCTTAAAGCAGCTTTTAATCGAAAAAAGGGCAAAAATCTGTGACGACCTATATTTTTCATAAAAAATCTCTTTTTTATAAGAAAATCTTATTTTTGCTATATCTTCTTAAAACAGCGTCTAATCGAAAAAAGTACAAAAATCTGTGACGACCAATATTTTTCATAAAAAATCTATTTTTTATAAGAAAATCTTATTTTTGCTGTATCTTCTTAAAACAGCGTCTAATCGAAAAAAGGACAAAAATCTGTGACGACCTATATTTTTCCTAAAAAATCTATTTTTTATATGAAAATCTTATTTTTGCTGTATCTTCTTAAAACAGCGTCTAATCGAAAAAAGGACCAATATTTTTCATAAAAAATCTATTTTTTATATGAAAATCTTATTTCTGCTGTATCTTCTTAAAGCAGCTTTTAATCGAAAAAAGGGCAAAAATCTGTGACGACCTATATTTTTCATAAAAAATCTCTTTTTTATAAGAAAATCTTATTTTTGCTATATCTTCTTAAAACAGCGTCTAATCGAAAAAAGTACAAAAATCTGTGACGACCAATATTTTTCATAAAAAATCTATTTTTTATAAGAAAATCTTATTTTTGCTGTATCTTCTTAAAACAGCGTCTAATCGAAAAAAGGACAAAAATCTGTGACGACCTATATTTTTCCTAAAAAATCTATTTTTTATATGAAAATCTTATTTTTGCTGTATCTTCTTAAAACAGCGTCTAATCGAAAAAAGGACGAATATTTTTCATAAAAAATCTATTTTTTATATGAAAATCTTATTTCTGCTGTATCTTCTTAAAGCAGCTTTTAATCGAAAAAAGGGCAAAAATCTGTGACGACCTATATTTTTCATACAAAATCTATTTTTTATATGAAAATCTTATTTTTGCTGTATCTTCTTAAAACAGCGTCTAATCGAAAAAAGGACGAAAATCTGTGACGACCTATATTTTTCATACAAAATATATTTTTTATATGAAAATCTTATTTTTGCTGTATCTTCTTAAAACAGCGTCTAATCGAAAAAAGGACAAAAATCTGTGACGACCTATATTTTTCCTAAAAAATCTATTTTTTATATGAAAATCTTATTTCTGCTGTATCTTCTTAAAGCAGCTTTTAATCGAAAAAAGGGCAAAAATCTGTGACGACCTATATTTTTCATAAAAAATCTCTTTTTTATAAGAAAATCTTATTTTTGCTATATCTTCTTAAAACAGCGTCTAATCGAAAAAAGTACAAAAATCTGTGACGACCAATATTTTTCATAAAAAATCTATTTTTTATAAGAAAATCTTATTTTTGCTGTATCTTCTTAAAACAGCGTCTAATCGAAAAAAGGACAAAAATCTGTGACGACCTATATTTTTCCTAAAAAATCTATTTTTTATATGAAAATCTTATTTTTGCTGTATCTTCTTAAAACAGCGTCTAATCGAAAAAAGGACGAATATTTTTCATAAAAAATCTATTTTTTATATGAAAATCTTATTTCTGCTGTATCTTCTTAAAGCAGCTTTTAATCGAAAAAAGGGCAAAAATCTGTGACGACCTATATTTTTCATAAAAAATCTCTTTTTTATAAGAAAATCTTATTTTTGCTATATCTTCTTAAAACAGCGTCTAATCGAAAAAAGTACAAAAATCTGTGACGACCAATATTTTTCATAAAAAATCTATTTTTTATAAGAAAATCTTATTTTTGCTGTATCTTCTTAAAACAGCGTCTAATCGAAAAAAGGATAAAAATCTGTGACGACCTATATTATTCATACAAAATATATTTTTTATATGAAAATCTTATTTTTGCTGTATCTTCTTAAGACAGCGTATAATTGAAAAAAGGACGAAAATCCGTGACGACCTATATTTTTGATAAAAAATCTTTTTTTTTATAAGAAAATCTTATTTTTGCTGTATCTTCTTAAAACAGCGTCTAATCGAAAAAAGTACAAAAATCTGTGACGACCTATATTTTTGATAAAAAATCTATTTCTTATAAGAAAATCTTATTTTTGTTGTATCTTCCTAAAACAGCGTCTAATCGAAAAAAGGACAAAAATCTGTGACGACCTTCATTTTTCATACAAAATATATTTTTTATATGAAAATCTTATTA
The DNA here is from genome assembly GCA_949628195.1 of Phasia obesa. NCBI lineage: Eukaryota > Metazoa > Arthropoda > Insecta > Diptera > Tachinidae > Phasia > Phasia obesa. Next base: position 88,206,778 of record OX451218.1, read on the forward strand.
TTGCTGTATCTTCTTAAAACAGCGTCTAAACGAAAAAAGGACGAAAATCTGTGACGACCTATATTTTTGATAAAAAATCTATTTTTTTTAAGAAAATCTTATTTTTGCTGTATCTTCTTAAAACAGCGGCTAATCGAAAAAAGGACAAAAATTTGCGACGACCTATATTTTTGATAAAAAATCTATTTTTTATAAGAAAATCTTATTTTTGCTGTATCTTCTTAAAACAGCGTCTAATTGAAAAAAGGAGGAAAATCTGTGACGACCTATATTTTTGATAAAAAATCTTTTTTTGTAAGAAAATCTTATTTTTGCTGTATCTTCTTAAAACAGCGTCTAATCGAAAAAAGGCCAAAAATCTGTGACGACCTATATTTTTGATAAAAAATCTATTTTTTATAAGAAAATCTTATTTTTGCTGTATCTTCTTAAAACAGCGTCTAATTGAAAAAAGGAGGAAAATCTGTGACGACCTATATTTTTGATAAAAAATCTTTTTTTGTAAGAAAATCTTATTTTTGCTGTATCTTCTTAAAACAGCGTCTAATCGAAAAAAGACAAAAATCTGCGACGACCTATATTTTTCATACAAAATATATTTTTTATATAAAAATCTTATTTTTGCTGTATCTTCTTAAAACAGCGTCTAATCGAAAAAAGGACGAAAATCTGTGACGACCTATATATTCCATACAAAATATATTTTTTATAAGAAAATCTTATTTTTGCTGTATCTTCTTAAAACAGCGTCTAATCGAAAAAAGGACAAAAATCTATTTTTTATATGAAAATCTTATTTTTGCTGTATCTTCTTAAAACAGCGTCTAATCGAAAAAAGGACGAAAATCTGTGACGACCTATATTTTTGATAAAAAATCTATTTTTTATAAGAAAATCTTATTTTTGCTGTATCTTCTTAAAACAGCGTCTAATCGAAAAAAGGACAAAAATCTGGGACGACCTATATATTCCATACAAAATATATTTTTTATAAGAAAATCTTATTTTTGCTGTATCTTCTTAAAACAGCGTCTAATCGAAAAAAGGACAAAAATCTAATTTTTATATGAAAATCTTATTTTTGCTGTATCTTCTTAAAACAGCGTCTAATCGAAAAAAGGACAAAAATCTATTTTTTATATGAAAATCTTATTTTTGCTGTATCTTCTTAAAACAGCGTCTAATCGAAAAAAGGACGAAAATCTGTGACGACCTATATTTTTGATAAAAAATCTATTTTTTATAAGAAAATCTTATTTTTGCTGTATCTTCTTAAAACAGCGTCTAATCGAAAAAAGGACAAAAATCTGTGACGACCTAAATTTTTGATAAAAAATCTATTTTTAATAAGAAAATCTTATTTGTGCTGTATCTTTTTAAAACAGCGTCTAATCGAAAAAAGGACAAAAACCTGTGACGACCTTATTTTTCATAATTCTATTTTTGATATGAAAATCTTATTTTTGTTGTATCTTCTACTTTATCTCCCTCTCTCTCTCACTCTCGATCACTTCAAATCTATGCATATAATAAAATATTAACTCATTTCCTGTCGGTCTGTCTGTTTTTCTTTTTTGTGTTCGCGTCACGTAAAACCTACTAGCTGGATTTTAACAAAATTTTGTGGAAGATACCTTAGTATCCCGACTGCAATATTGGATACTTTTCTTCGACAAAATATCTATTTCCAAGAGAAAGTGAAGAAATAGGAATGAAAGTACGCGGATTTTTTTTTATCGATTTAAAGGTACTGCATACTTTAAGGCATCTTTTAATTTTGAAAGCGGTATATTTTAAACATGGTTGCACAACAGATGGCGCTGTTTTAAAATAATGACAAAATATGAATTACTTACTGCCAAATTACCAATTGAATAAAATTTGTATTCGATTTGTATTTTTACTTTGTGGAATTACATTGTGGTTAAAATATTTTAAACACCTTTTACTGAGGTTAACAATAAATTTTAGAATATTAAAATTTTATATAAATTTTAGAATTTTATCCAGGAATGGGTACCTTTATATAAAGTAAATACGTAAGAGTCTTAAAATTTAGTGTAAATTTACTTTCAAAGCAAAATCGAACAAAAATATATTCATACGCCTTCATTATTGCTTTCCATACTTCTTCAAAATAATCGCGCTTGATCAAACGTACCAATTGATTAATACGAGGCGTTTGACTATAAAAAAATAAACTCATCATGATTTAATTGATTTAGAATCAAAAAGGAAGTATTTGTGTTTGAACAAATTAGATTGTTTGAATAGAAAGGCATGTTTTTTAGGATGTTGAATCACCTAGGATGTTGAATCACCTATCACCTTTCTCGGTACGTAAAAATTCTCGAATGAGTAATATGTTATTTAAAATAAATATTATTAATCATACGTATCAAACAAAATTTATTCAAATATAAAGAATATGTATAATAATAGCTCAAAAATTGTTTCATATTCTAGAGTAAGCTGGTGATTTAAGACCCATTATTATAACTTGCCAGTAGAAATGCAATATCTCCCCAAAATCAAAAACAAAATAAAATTATTTTTGACAATTTTGTTTTAAATATTTTTCTTTTTTTAATTATAAGATGGGAATTTGTGTTACATCCCTGGCGTTTTTTTGTGCTTTTGAATTATGGTGGTATATAATGGCATTTGGTAGCAAATATCTTACTGACCATTGACCATTTCATGTGTTAGTATTTTTAATGAAGAAGAAAAGGCATAAATCAAAAACAAATTATATTGATGCAGAATATTATGAATAGGGAGAAATTTTATTGCATATATTTACGAAGTCTCTTTACACCTAACTGATATGTATTCAGATTATAGCTAAACAAATTGACTAACTTTAAGCTAACTTCTGAGTAGTCAGCAAGACAACTGACTACACCCTAGGACATCATCACAATGTTAAAAGAGTCAGTTATTTTTAATAAAAATAATCCAAGTATCAACTGGTTGAAATATAGTTAGCTTCAAGTGCATTGAAATTAGTTGAGTTGCTGATAGGGTAATGTTAAAATTTTATTTAATAAATAAGTAGTTTTTCCTTATAATAACGAGGGTAGGGCTCGTTACTATAACTTGCCTTTAAATTACGTGATAGTTAAAGATTGTGTTTAGCTTTAATTTTTATCGCCGTTTCTGGGGTTCTTCAATAGAACACTTGTTGGTCACTTGCAACATATAAAATATGCGTAGGTACGAATAACTTCAACGGATTTTAATTGTAATTTTGTTCATTTTTAATGCAAATTATTAATTATAAATTATTTGCTTTTTTTCATTTACACATTTGCCAATGTAGTAGTAGTTATTATAATCCAATTATATTATGTACGTATGTATATCCATCGAACTTGGCATGTTCGATATGTAGGAGTAAGTAAACACACAATTTTTATTATGATTTCGGTTTGCCAGGATTAAAACAAATTTAAAATTTAATTAAGGTATTTTATTTTATTGATTTCTTAGTGCTCAGCGATATAGTTGAAAAGCTCAGCTATGCATGCGGCTCTTTTAAGTTCTTCACTTTTTTTGATTGTTTCTTGTTTTAGTTGTGATATGACTCGTGCTCAATATTGTATGATCTGTGTTTGTGTGTCCATTTGTAATGTGCTGCAGTCAAACAGTTACTTTTTTTGTTTACTAAATGTTGCACTAATATGCTGAATAAGAATATTAGTGTTTTTATCAAGATATTCGAAAATAATTTTAGTTACTAAGCCTAGCCCGATTCTGTGTAAGAAATAATTGAACCAAATCTTCAATTTGTAATAAAGAAAAAGAAAAAAACAAAACGTAGTACAATCGAACAAACATACAGACGATACGAGTAAATACTTAATATATATATATATATATATATATATATATATATATATATATATATATATATATATACTTAATATATATATACTTAATATACTTAATACTAATACTAGATATCGCTTAAAAAATACTCAAATCGGTCAAAAATCATTGCATTATATTAACGTTAAATGTACTATGGCACGCTTGATCCTTGGACAGAGACCATAAGTTTTGCGCAGTAAAGAAAACGCCGAAAATGACGAGGTTGAATATACTCGGCTTCACTTGCCAATTCCAGAAGTCTAGACAAACAATTTTTTTCTTAAGTAAAAACTCCCTGGAATTCACTATATTTCATGCTGAAAGAATTATAAATATGAATGTCGAAAATGGTTTTCAGACTTCTGCTTTAAGCTACCACAGGTTGTCCTGAAATGGTGAGCGCCCACAAAATTTTGTTAAAATCCAACCTGTAGTTTTTACGTGATGCGAACACAGACAGAACGACAGACAGGAAATGAGTTACTGTTCTATCATATGTATAGATAGTGCTGTAGCTTAGGCAGTCCGTTACAGAGCTTGTCTGTTAGCTTGAGTCGCCAGGTTCATATCCCAACCGCAATAAACCATTTTAACATCATTGTTTTTTCTGATATGTATAGTTTTTTACTTTACCATACGTAGTATAAGGTAAACGAGGTCGGGATAACGATGGATTTATGTTTTGAGGTCTCCTGAATTCATTTTTACTATTTTCGCGATGATGTCTGTGGGTGGGTTCGTGGGTAGGTGGGTGTGTATGCCACTATTTTTGTGGAGTTTGTACAGGTCATACCGTTTAACATATCAAAATGAAATTTAGTGTGTGCTGTATATCTTTTGGGTATAATCGGGAGAGGGCAAGGAATAGTTTCCTTACATCCAAATTTTGTGAACGGTCTACAGGTCATACGGTATGACATATTAAAAAGAAATTCAGTATGTGCCTTTGGTTTATAAAGATGAAGAGTTGTATTATTTTTGGGCATAATCGGGAAGGGGCAAGGGGTAGTTTACTTACTCGCAAATTTTGTAAACGCTATGCAGGACATACTGTATGACATATAAAAATTAAATTCAGTATGTGCCTTTGATTTATGGAGATGAAGAGCTGTATAAATTTTGGGAGTAATCGGGAAGGGGCAAGGGGTAGTTTACTTAATTAACACCCCAAACGGAAACACATTAATTTTTCGATTCGAATATTTTTTGAACTTTTATTCTTTCATTCTTTATTCCATTTGGTATGGTAAAATTGAGTGTAGGCCATTCCAGTTTTATTTATATTCTTATTAGTATATATATCACAGCGGCCTACATCGCCGGTATTTCTCAATAGCATTAAATCGTCGGGTAAGTAAAACATTCATAAACTGGCTTTACTAAATATAATAAGCCTGATTGATACTAGGGGTGCTGCAACACTATTCTATAAATAAATATGACTTGCAATTGCAGTGTTGCCAAAATTAAAGCTTGTCTCTGCTCATTCATTTCACCACCTGACTGTCCACTGCTCTATCCCTTTTCCAAAGAAAGTAAAACAATCAATTAATAGGCATAATTGTCTGAGTGTTAATTTCTCTTAAACAAAAATATGTCTCAGTTTAAAGCTTTAAACACATAGACAACAGCATCAACACCTCTACACCACTACAAATGCCATTGGCTACAATCGTCGCCGTGTACTCAGCTTCTGAATTATTGAAGACGACAGCTACATACTTCAAAACTATGAAAATATTGTAGAAATACATACTTAACTTATAAAAAAAAATTCCTTTTTCAAAAAATAATTTTATCATATCAAAACAAATAAATATATTTGTTTTAAACCTTTTGATTGTAAAAGAATTTGTATTTTTAATTTTGTAACATGTTTTTCTGTTGAATAAAATAAAATTGTCCCAAACCAAAATAGAAATTAGCCTAAGTTGGCTACAGACACATCGGTGGTCTTGTAACCATGTAGCTATGCTGTCGTCAAAATAATCGTCTTCATATAAACGTGTGTATTTTAATTTTCACAGGTTGTAGTCGGTATCCTGCTGTCGTATATGTGTTTAATGCTTAAGGTTTCAAATGGGGCCATATAGCTGCAAATCACTTCACTAAAGAGACAATATTTAATTTTTTAATAATCAAATTATACTTATTAATAAAGTGAACATATTTCTAATTACTATGGGTAAATATAAGTGGCTGTTATATGTATATATTATGGTCATATTTTATTGTATATTATTTAAGCAAATTTTGGTAATTTTTAACAATAAAATGGTTATAACGTAACAATACTGTTGTAATATGGTTTGACTACAGCTGTTTGATTATGGTTACCTCAACCATGTTTTTTCTTTGCGTGTATACTTCGTTTAAATCCATTTCAACATCGACCCGTTTTAAACTGCCTTTTTGCCATATGAAAATGGTAATACTGCTCTTGTTTGTGGGTTAAATTAAGCGATAAACAATTGTTATTTTAGAGAACATGACGTGAACAATAATTTAAAAACATTTTATAATTTTTTGTTTAATATAAATGCATCAAAGGCACATCATTGCGTTTTATAAAATTTGCATTCATTGTTGTTTTTGACGTTGTAATTAATTTTTAATAGTTTTATTTTTTACGTGTTTTTCTCAACCCAAATGTATTTTTTAGTTTTATTTCTAGTGTACATATGTATGTGTCTTTACTTTTTTAATTTTATTACCAAGTTTTAACAAAAAAAAAAAAACGAAAAAAAAATAAATCAAATCAACATTAAATTCACCACACCATCGGATATATTTTATTAAAACATGACAAAAAAACGTTAAAGCACGTTCACACAAAAATAGTTCAAAGAGGGGAAAAATGTATAAAATGACAGCAAAAAAAGACCAAACACAATTTAATCATAATTTGTACAACACATGACGGAAATTATGCGTTGAGACCATAAAAGCCACATGATGAACATATTTTTTTTATAACCTTTTTGCTTGCGGTCTGAAAATTATGCAAAATAATCTTAAATGCGGTCAATTTGAGCGATTTTCTGGTAATAATTTTGAGAGGATAAATTGGATTAAAACAAAAAAGGTACCCCTAAATATTAAAAGAGTTGAGTTCTAATGTTAGATGGTACTGGTTAGTTTTTTATATATCTTTTGGTGAAAAATTCCTAGCAGAGATGTCATGAGCAATAAAACCGCTAAATATGTCACACTGCTGCTTTTAAAAGGCTAAAACATCATTAAACCCGGTTTTCTGTTTAAATAATTCAATAAAAAATGCATTAAATTGTGAAACATAATTGCTTTAGTAAAAGTGTGTAAAAAGTAAAACGGTTACTCATTTCCTATCTATATGTCTTTCCGTCTGTGTTCGCATCACGTAAACACTAATGGATGGATTTTAACAAAATTTTGTGAGGAGTTACCTTACTATCCTGATTCCAATATAGAATTTTTGTTACTCAAAAATATCTTCTTTGCAAGACAAAGTAGAGGAAAACTGTGAAAGTCCGCCGATTTTTTTTACCAAAATATAAAATATATAAAATATAATATTTTAAGCACGGTTGTGGCACAGATGGCGCTGTTTAAAATAATGATTATGTATGCATTTTTTTAACATGGCTGTGGAACAGATGGCGCTGTTTTAAAAGAATAACAAAATATGAATTACTTACTGCCAAATAGGCAATTTGATATGATTGTATTTGACTTGTATTTTTACTTTATGGCATTACATTGTTATTAAAATATTTTAAACACCTTTTACAGAGGTTTACAATAATATTTAGAATTTTAGAATTTTATACAAAATTTAGAATGTCATTCAGGGATGGGTACCTATATATATATTAAATACCTAAGAGTCTTAAAATATGGTGTGGATTACTTTCACAGCAAAATCGAACAAAATATTCTCAGGACGCACACAACGTGTGTGGGCACAGCTAGTATTATAATAAATTCATAATTTTTGGTTTTGTATATTAAATGTTTCATTAAAAAATCTAACGAAAATAACACTATTCGGATACAAGAATATAATCGAAGCAGTATATATTCTCTGTATACAAAGTACTAAGGGTTACTCTACTATTGATGAATTGTCCTATAAGGGAGAAATTTCACTCGATATTGACACAATTATATAAAACCCGATTTCGGCATTCTTTATTTAGTAATATTTTCGGCTTTATTTACTGAAACCCCAGGCACATTTATCAGGCTATGAAGGAGAAATGTTTAAATTTTTTTATATGAAAATTTTTTAAATTGAAAAATTATTGAAAATCTTATAAAAATTTTATAGAAAATCTTTGTAAAAATTTTATTGAAAAAAGTTTTTGTAAAAACTTTATTGAAAATATTTTGGAAATTTTTTTTGAATATTTTTTTAAACTTTTTTATGAAAAATTTTGTGTTGAAAATTTTTTTTTTTATTTTTTCTAAAATTTGGTTTTGAAGATTTTTGTTTAGAATTATTTGAAAGTTTTTTGGAAAATCACGTTAAGTTGGTTTTTTGAGAAATAGAATTTGAATTGCCACAAAATCTAATTGGATCGAGATATTCTTAAAAAATTTTTAAATTATATAGATAAAAGAGCTTTTTTATTTTAACATATAAATTAAGGAACGGGAAAAAATATACCAAGAAATTGTTTCTTGGTGTTTTTTACATTTTCCCAAAACAAAGGCTTGTAACTTTTTAAGGAAAAACGATATCAGACAAAAACTAAATTATTCAAAATTGTATTAAGAATATAGCCAATGTCTTCATATAATAATCCGATCATTAATAATACCACGCTCAAAATACTAAGTTAACCCACATATGTAAGGACATATTTTATAGATTTTTTCAAGGTCTACTTAAATAAAAAAATTATAACATTTGAATTAAAAATAAACCTTTTATGACATTTCCAAAAAATTATATCCCCGAGGTACCCAACTTTGGGGACTTACCCAAAAGTTCCCGTTTACCCTAGGGGGCCTCTGCTTTGCCTCTGTGATTACATTAATATATCTTCAGTTATTTATGAGATACCGAATTTTGTCCAAAATAAATCGTTTTCAAACCACTGTGCGTCCGAAAGTCTACTCGATAACATCTCTGATTTTCCTCTGCGAAATTTTATTAGGTTATCTTTTGTGGTTGTTTCGCTACTTATTTCCGAAATAAAACGTTTTGAAGCCACTGTGCAATGTATGTGAGTTGTATAACTCAAGCTGGTTAAAGACACAAAAAGTAAAACAAAACGCTGAAGACTTTGTGTGTAAAAAACGCTATAAATCTACGTAAATTATTTTAAGCGTCTGCTCTTAATATCATACCTCGTCAGCAAATATATTTGGAGGCACATGCACTTGTTCTTGCATTTGCTTTTGATTTTTTGTTTTTTTTTTATTGTAATAGAATTTGTTCTTTTGTTTGTTTGTGTTTGGCATAAATATTTGTATTCACACTCACTAACTGTCTTAAACACACAAATCTTTAAATGAATATTATACACACATGTTTTCTTTCATGTGCGCAACCACATACATACATCTCATTTTTATGAAATAATAATTTATGTATTTAAGTGATGTTTTAAGGTAAGTGACATTGATGAAATATTATTTGTTTGAGCTGGCATATGGAAATTTTACCGAGAAGTTTCTAAACAATTTCTAATGAATTTTTAATTTTTAAAAGGCTTGTCAAATTTAAGTAAAACTCTGCGCTACTAAATTTGAGGTGAGGTTTTGAATTTAAGCTTGAACTTAAAGACATAAAATATGATATTTCTACGTATTTGTATCACAAGGTGGAAATTCCTTTTCTTGAAATTTATTTAATAAATATTTTATTAAAGTTACACGAGAATTTTAACTTAAAACAACACCCGGGTTATCTCAATCAAATTAAATCAAACATTTCATCTGCAAAAACCATAAACATATCAACATGCAGGGAAATTACACACAATATGGCGTGACGTTGCACACTTTTATTATACCCTTCACCACAGGTGGAAATGGTATATATAAGTTTGTCATTCTGGATCCTTATACATAGAAAAGTTGATTAAGCGATGACCATCTGTCCATCTAACCGTCTGTCCGTGTTCGGGTAGTAATGTCATTTGCCAAAGCACCAGAAGAGAAACAGAAGATTAATGCCCACCAGGCTGCCAGGCATAGTTTCGAAAATTTTGGGATTGCAATTCAGCAACGACGGATCGTTAGGGGCTGCGGAAAAAAAATCACACCCACTTAAATTTTTTACGTTTTTTTTTAAATTTATTTCGGGTTTTATGATTCTCTTTTGATTTTTTTTATCAAATAAATATTAGGCCGCGACAAGTAGATCTTGGGGGATCAATAACCCCCTGCGAAGTCCGATTTTGTGTATTTTCAGGTTGGCAAGGTTTTCCTGTTTTGATTTATATTAAAGGCCTTTATAGAAAGCAATACATATAGGGGTAGGCAATAGACCCCCAGGATGCCCACTGGTATTCAGGAGCAGTCAATAGGCTCTAACGCAATAAAGATACAGGAAGTTCATAATTTTTATCAAAAATCTTACAAAAATATTTCAAACAAATTAAAAAAAAAAATTATAAAAAATCAAAAATAAATTTCATGAAATAATTTATAAAAAAAAAAATTAAAAAAAAAATAATTATAAAAAATTTTGAAAATATTGTGAAAAAATTTTACAAAAAATATTTAAAAATATTTTCAAAGAACATAAGGTAACACAAAATCTAGCATAACTATGTTGAAGGGTATGTAAGCTTCGGCATGGCCGAATATAGCACTCTTACGTTTATTTCATTTTAATAAGTTTACTTTATTAGCCTTTGTTAAAATACAAAATTTCATACTATTGCTATCGTCAGCGTAGAAGTAATGAGAATAAGGTCCATTATTATAACTTGCCAATAGCTAAAGTTCGGATATTCTTGAATAGATAAGAGGTTGCTATTATAAGTAAGCTAAAAAAAACCTTTAACTAACACGAAATTTTGGCGTATATTCATCTTCGACATCGTCGTCAGTTTTGGGACGACCTCACTTTGTATCGACGTCGCGATACGTACGTTTTGGGGGTGGGATTGGAGGAATACCTCCCCCTGCCTATAAAAATAAATTTTTATGGTTTTAAGAAGTATAAAATCTCTTTCTTTTAATAATTGCATTATTTTTTCAAATATTTTTTTATTTCACCGCCCACAAAAGGGGGCGGGGAAAAAATGGCATTTAAGAATCCCTTGATTCCAACTTTAAGTTTTTGAACATTTTTTGTCCTTAAAAGTTGTAATTGCTAAACAAAATGACGGGAAAATCAAAAAAAACTTGCATTTTTCAGAGGTAGGATTAGTTCTTCCAAGGGGAACTTTTTTCTCCTTGATCCGATTTTTCCTATTTTATAGCATTGATAGCCTATGACTATAACATATTTTTCTGCAAAGCTTCATTAACCTAAGGGCACTCAGTACACTTTTAGAGCCAATATAAACTAAAAAAAAAGTAATGTCCGGCTAGATTGGCAAAATACCCCTATGTGCGTCGTGACCAATTCGATTATAATTTGGTATTCCCTAACAGTATTATGACGACGTCGACGGGTTATCGGCAATTTCAGTCTAATAAAATACACATATTTTATTTATTTTGTTTACAATTTTTATTAAAAATTAAAAAAAATATAAATAAATAAAAAAAATGTTTTGGATTCAAATCAAAATTTGCTTATTCAGAGAAGACAAATCAGACAGAAGTCTGATATATTTCAATTACAGAATGAGAGGTAAGTAACAAACGCACTTTCTTTTTGTAAGACTTGTTTATGCTGTAATAGGTTCCAAAAATATTTTAGGTTAAATAAATCAGCATTCAGGCATGTGCTAGAAACAGTGTCACCAAACTGTAGCACATTTGCTACAGCCTCCACCTCCACCTCCAGTAGCCTTAAATTATAGGTCTCGCCAGACCTGTAATCAAATTTTCGTTACTTTTTTTATAAAGTCTTTTATAAATACAGATATAAGTATATTCTTCACATCCACACCTTTTGTCAGCCATCCTGCGATCTTCTTGGAGGCCCAAGGCATTTAATGGAACAGCAAAATCATCCTACAACTCTTTAAAATTACTGGGAGTACATCCTCTTTGGAAGCCTCTTGCACGGCAAGGATTTCTTTCCATTATATCCACTAGTTTTCCGAATTGGTTTGACTTTGTTGTTTTATTTTTTTCCATTTTTAATTTTTTTCAAATCGTTTATAAAAACCAAGACGACAAACAAAAGTTCGACGTCACATTTTCATAAAAAATACTAAATCAAGGTATATTTATTTTACTAGGTAGTGGCATCCCTACAACAAATACAACAATACAAGAACAACATGGCATTTTGTTGCTGCTTTGTAGTTCGAAATGTCAAAAAACATATAAGAAAATTGAGAAGGCGTTTATGTGTTTTATTGTTTTCTCACTTCTACACTATAAAATTTCTGAACACATACAACTTTTGACATGTCGAACTACTAAATCAGCTGGGCGGACGACACTACCTAGTAAGATAAATATACCTTGTACTAAATAAAAAAATAAACAGTCTTCGATAAATGTTGATGTCGACACAAAACGTCGTCGTATTATGTCGACGACGCCAAATAGAACAGGGGTGATTGTATATCTGTGATTTTGTTTGAATACTAGTGCTTACAGATTACTCCTTATTGAATTTTTAGCTTAGATTTGATATTCATCTATCTGTTTTGAAGGCGCTTTTTTTGGAAGAATTATTTATACTATGATTTTGCGTTACCCTTGTCAACTTCACACACATTTAAATTTTTAAGCATATACTTAGTCTGTTTTACATTTAAATACTGCTGTTGTTCTTTTTCTTGCCAGCTAGTTCTCACGATTCTTTGTTTTTAGAAAGTCCTTATTTTAAATTCCATGAAGCATGCAAGGGATTTTAAAATTGTTCTCTTCGTATTTTTTTTAAGTCAAAACAAATATTTTATAATTTTGTTGATATTTCTTGATACATATTTAAGAGCTAACTGTTAAATACTTAAGCATGCATGTGACAAACTTTTAAAACTTTTTTGAAAGTGAATAGAGCAGAAAAGATGTATTTTTTAAACAAGTCTTTATTTTCTTCATAAAATGCCTTCAAATATGTGTGAATTCTGTGTGCTGACATTGTAACTTATGTATTGTTGAAAAATGAACAAGATAAACTTTCAGATATGAACAAACAGAGGAAAACTTTGTAAGCCTATTTTTTATTAAAGTACTGTTCACGGTAAAAGCATGCAATTGGGAATATATCAAATTAAATTTAATTAAGTTTTTCCACATTTAAGCGATTATTTTTTTATTAATTTAAATTTAGTCTATAGAATTAAAGATACATATCGCACTAGATCAAGAAGAGGGTATTAATTCAAAATTTTTCAATTTTCACTTTTTGCAAGAAATCAACCAACAACATCAATATCCATCCACTGTAAAAATTGCAACGTATTCTGATTACACTTTCAACTCGAAATCCGCATGAGACCATTTTCGTGATAGTGTTTTGAGTACCTTTATTCAACAAAAAGGTATTATTTTTATTTGTCAATAATTGTAAAAAATTTAAATGGAATTTGCTTACTATAATATGTTCGGATTTTGAAATTATGTTAAAATGTAACCACAAACAGTTTTTTATCTCTACTAAAAATTTAAAAATTTTGAGTTAATACCCTATTGCTGATCAAGTGCGATATGTTCAGTCTTAATTTCGTTTCCTTTTTCAGACATTTAAGTTACACAGTTCAGCAAATTTGGGTGCCCCGGTAGGCTAGTAGGTACTGTGTTAGACTATCTGTCAGGGGGTTGTGGGTTCGATTCCCACGAAAGACTCTGGGTGTTTCACTACAACGAGTAAAGGTCTTCGTTACTATGCTTGATAATTTAAGTTATTATATAATTTGTAATTGTATTGTAACATTTAAGAAGTAAATAATTCTGCAAATAAATTTTTTTGTATCCTATAAAAAAAGGGATAAATAGGAAGGACTCAATGTGCTTAATAAAAATCAGCTTTCAGTTATTTTCTCTCCCCTCGAGATTTTTTAAAGGGGTTGTGGCCAGTATTAGTCGCTTAATAAAGCATTTTCATAAGTGTATTTCAGCTGTCGCTTCATCCACTTTAGACAACTGGCACATTAGAAGATTAATGACAAAAATGTCTTAAAGTAATTTAATGTTTGATCAACATTTTTGAAATTATTCGGGTATTAGTACAAAATTAAAAAATTCCAATTAACTCCATTTTTTTTAAAGATTTCTCTGCAGAAAAGTGTTATTATTAAGGACTTTCATCCCGCCTCCAGAGATGTAAAGCTCAATTGTTACATTATATCAATCAAATCCCTTGTATATTAACCTTTTAAGCTGTTAATAGTTGAACTGTACTCATTTACATTTGACTATTGAAAACTTTCCAGTTGACTGTTGTAAATGTGGTGGTCAACTTTAAATTATCTGCTTTTCAGTGGAATGCAAGATGTGTTGGAAACACTCTCTTATAATCAGCAGCGATGTTTTTGGCTTGAATTTTATCATACAACTCACTAGAAATAGGTCTATCTATCGCAGACACCAACATTTTCGTACAACTCCATATTTTCAATTCATCCAAAAAGCGTTAAATTTTAACTCGGGTTTGACCAAACGATGGAAATTTATGACAGCATTTTTTTGTGCCAAAAAGTCCTGAAACCTATCCTGTGCCTCGATTCTGTAACTTTTTGTGAGAAATTTTCTCATCGAAAAGTGTGAAACAAAAAATTCCGTCATTTCTCGATTTGTGAGTAAAAGGTGTTCTGTTTAATTATTAAAGCGTCGAAAATGTCCAAATACAAAAATTTCTATGTATCGACCTCGCCAAGACGAATTTAAATTATTTTTGCTCATAAAGACAACCTTATTTTTTTTGCAATGCTTCCTTTTTTCAGCCTTTGGTCGATCCAAAAATGTGCTTTTGCCAGCTCTATATATTAAATTAAGACAATATAAAAATGTTCAAAAATGTTGCAGATTTTACTTATTTGAAGCAAAACTTCCCTAAAGTCAGGGAGGCATAGATGTAAGAAGTAATTTTTTTGGGTTTCAGATTAGGGATGTATTAATGCATTAATGTAGAGGGAGTATCGAAGCCGACCACTTCCATAATGGATCCCTTTTCGACCCCTTCTGTCTTCTATGATTACAGGCAACCGAAATGTAATTTACGACAACCTTACTTTCATTGAGTCACGTGCTACAATCAGACTTTAATCTTGACTTTAGTGATTTCAGACTGTCGACTGGTAACTGTCGGCCTTCTTTCATTTTTTTAAGGCTCAAGTTCCCCATGGCATCCACATTTAACAAGCTTCTATCAGTGGTCCTGAGTCGTATGCCAGCCAGAGCTGGACATTCACACACAATGTGTGCTGCTATCTAAGTCTTCTCCAGGCTCAGTCTGCAAGTATCATCTTCTTCGATTTTCATCTTAACTAAATGATACTCAAAGTTTCCATGACTTGTCACCGCAACGCAGATATCCAGCATAAGGTATTTCTATTGTATCTAAGTACCTTACTGGCCTTCCTGCCCATGGGCTCTTTAGGCACCATTCGAGCCTGCCTACACTTAGTGTCCTACCTCCATCTTTTCAGGTTTATTGAGTTGTAAAACTTTAGCTCGTATTATGTCAATACCCAGCGCTTCTTTGGGTTCTGGTTTTGCAAGTTGGACGGCTAATTCATTCTCAGCTGTGTCTATGTGTCCTTTAACCCACATCAATGTTACCTCATGGGACGAGACACATCTGTTAAGTTTTAAAACTCATTCCTCCAGGTTTTTTTTATGGGCCCTCAAAGATGTTGGGCCTCGATGTCATTTTTGCAAAAAAATGATCATTTACTCAAGCTCATATTTTGCAAACCGTTTGGAATTTTGATATACTCTCTGAGGCAAAGTTGTAGCTCTTGTCATAAAGAATAAAAATTGTGAAATCAAAACAACTTCATCTTCAAGGTCAAAATCGCAAAAAACTCTAAAAAATTCAATTTTTTTACCTTTTTTCCCCTGATCAGGTCCATAGGTAGCAAACTGTTCAAAATTCAAGGCAACAATCAACTACAAAAATGAACCTAAGATCTCAATAAACAACTTTCTAGAACATATGAACTTCTTAGGACTGATTCTTAACACCGTATATGTAGCGCTTAGATAGCCGGGAAATTTTTCACTTTTGCGGCTATCTACCTTTGGGCAAAACTGGGAGACAGGGGTCTTTTTTTGGTCTTTTATGACGTAGTGGTGTCCGTATATGGTTATTTTGCCATGACTTAAAAAATTACACAGTGTGTAACCGACTGGTTGTGGAGTGCAATGAGAACCTTTCTTCCATGCAACCGACATTCACACAGCAGGTGATCAGATAAGAGAAGCTCCAACAGTAATTGAGTTTATCGGTAATAAGAAAAGCGCAGCAACATGTTAGAATTTTTGCTAGACACTGAAAAGGGGCTTGCCAGGTGCCAAATATGTCAGAAAATTCTAAGTAACTATCCCATATTTCAAATTTTTTTTTAAATTTACGATTTATGGGTTGAAACCCCCGTGAACCCCAATTTTATCCGTTTGTCCTGATGAAACCTCACGTCTGGCCCAAATTTGGAATCAGCAATAAAAATACTTTTAGAATCACCCAACAATATGTCTAGGACAGATCTTTTTTACCTGTGTAATTTTTAGTTTAAAAAAGTTTAAGATAAAATATATAAATAAATAAAAATATTAACAAAAACAATTTGTGAGCAAATTTTTGCTGATTAACCCTTACCATGTCCATTCTTTGAAACACTTTCCAAATAGAGTACGTGGTCCTGTAAATACTGTAGCCAAAAAATGTCTTTCTCATCACTCAAGCATATAGGGGCATAACCTTTTAATTAAAAAAGCTTCAAATCATTTCAGAAATAATATATTTCTTAAGTAACGAACAAGATAAATACAGACGAATTTAAAAATGTCTCTCGCTTTAAATTAGCAAAAACTCAATTTTTCAGGCGTAATAATTTAAAGCTTTAAGTAACTTAATAAATCTTTGTATTCATTCTCATAATTTATTATCATATGCATTAATATCCATATTAATTTTATAATATTTGTAATTTTATGACAATCCTTGGAAAAGGAAAAACATCTGGGAATTTATACTTTTTTATGATTTCATATTTAAATACTTGAGTTAAGTGAGAAAATTGGTTTAATGATAAATTGCATTTATAAATAAATGTAAAAAAAACGAAACAAGCTTATGGGAATTACAATTTGATTTAACTTTTTTTTAACTAACAGAAAGCACTTTAAGATAAATTAAAAACAAAAACCTCCCTTGAACTCATGCTCACATCTAACCTTCAATATTTGAGCTAAACAAAAAAGGTCTCTTGGGTACAACGAGTAACATAAAATAGAATTTGAAAAATGAAAATAATTGTGTTTATTTGTTAAAGAAAAACAAGCGGTACAAAACGAGACCGAGTTCACAGCTTCTCTGCAATTCGCCTAAACACCGCAAATATTTATTTTTTTGTGAATCTCTACGTTTTAGTTTTAACTTAATATTTCGAGTTAATAAACTCTATTACTATTTCGATGTATTACATTAATATCAATTAAAATTTGTAACGTAAGGCATTTGAAATCTAATTTATATTTTTCGCAAAATTTATATCAAGCGCAAAACTCGAAATTTAAAAATACTAAAGAAGTATACTTCAAAACCATTTTTGGTTATCAGTTGGCAGGTGCCTACTTATATCTTGCGGTAATCGATTGTTCACTGACACTCTCCTTGTTAGATACAGGAGGCCGGCTAAGTTAAGTCAAGCGATCTCTGGATACTAGTTGACCTCCAGTTTGTTTTCTTTTTTTTAATATCTAAATCTAATAACTCTAATTTTGATAAAATAAAACTGCGATAATCTATACATATAATAAAATAGTAACTCACTTCGGTCTGTCTGTCTCTCTGCTTTTCATTGACGTTCTCATCGCCTAAAACTACTGGATGGATTTTAACAAAATTTTGTAAGGAGGTACCTAAGTATCCTGGTCCCAATATAGGATACTTTTTTCTGCAAAAATATCTTACATAGGGGAGAAAAAGCAGTGAAGGTACGCAGTTGAGCTTACTGGATATGAATACTTTACTTTTTATAAAGTAAAAAAATACATAAACTGATACGTAGCATATCTTAGGGCGGAACTAAAATCGCCTGTATTACCACATAGCACTAAATCGCCGGCGAAGTAAAATAATTATTAAAGCTTCAAACTAATTCGCCTAAAGAACACCAAAAGGGCTTGCGAAGACTTACTAACGCACTATCCATCTGTCATATCTACCCTATCCCTTCCTAAAGGAATTAACACAGTTAATGTAGGCATTAATTGCCTGAGTGTTCTCTTCTCTTTAAAAAAAAAAAACTGACGAAGTGGCGGGCATAGCTAGTAATGAATAAAAAAGCCATACAAGAGGTGACAAGGTCACTCTCTGCTACAAAACCGGTTTTTATTGGCCGTTAGAGATAGACTCAAATATATCTCAAGAGATAGACGAGTTAATACCTAAAGACACTTCTAAGGCAATAGCCTCTTGACACAAAGTCTAGAAAGTTGCTTGAGTATAATTAAAGTACTTGAAGTTGGATAACTGCATTAGTTACAGTAGCTGGGAGAGGTTGCGATGCAAATATTGGCTAGCATAAGAAATATAACAAGATAGCAGATATTCATATGATAAATGTGGATGCCATAGTGGATTTAAGAACTAGACAGATGCCAGCAATTATAAGAGATTTATTTTTAATATTACGATTTTATTTTTTTTAGGTTAAAAAGAATGAATGCTTGACAACTGGCCTATACATAAAAAAGTAGATCAAAAATATTCAGTTCGCCGTACAGTCAAAAATAAATTCGCCCGCAAATTGAGTTTTTTTTAAACTCTTTTGTTTAGAGCAAGGCGAATTAATACTAGGTGATTGCACGGGCGAATTTAGATTTTTTCGCCTCCTTTACAGCTGTCAAATTTCATATAGAAAAAAATTGTTTATAATTTTTTTTATATGGAGTTTGATTTTTCGCCTTCTGCATATAATGAGCTTTTTCGCCACTGCAATCACCTGTTATATATTCGTCTTGGTTTAGAGTGTAAAACAAGATATATTCATGAGGTAACCTCACTACGAAAGGGAAATATTAAGGCATATATTTTAAAATCTTTTTTATATGGAGTTTGATAGTTCAACTTCCATTTAGGGGGAAAATTTGTAAGTTTAACTGTCAAAATCCATATAAAAAATTGATTATTTTCGCCTTAATATTTCCCCTCCGTAGTAAGGCTACCTGATTAATATGCTTTGATGAAAAATATAAATAAAAAAATTTTTTTCTGTGTACCAAGGCAATTCCATTTATCAGATGAAAGTGAAGCGACAATAAGTACAACAATAAAAAAGAACATGTATTTTGTTTTTGTTGGGTTACTCAATCTGAGCAATCGTTTAGGAGATAACCGGGTTTTTCCGCAACAATTTAAAAATCAATAGGTAATTTCAACTTCCGCGAAAACCAACAGAAACTGACTTCTCCGAAAAACCTATAATCTTAATCTAAACGGGAGCTATACCGTTTTAAAGAGGAGATTAATATTAACAACTCACAACAATTTTGTCTAAGTCAATCGGAGAAACCGTTTAGGAGATAAGCGGGTTTTCGCGCAACAATTTAAAAATCAATAGTTCATTGCAGCTTCCTCAAAACCAACAGAAACTGACTTTTCCGGAAAACCAAGGCACATTAAGCAGGTAGACTCACTACGGAGCGGAAATATTAAGGCGAAAATGATTAATTTTTTTATATGGATTTTGACAGTTCAACTTACAATTTTTCCACTTAAGCCTAGTTCGAATTTGTGGAAAATGTTGAGCAACATTTATTATTTCACAAGGAAAATTTGACATTTAAAATGTGGTGTCTATGTCGCGATTTGAAAGAATTTTACAATTCTATTGCTTTTAAATATACGACATTGTTTTACAAAATTTTCCTCAAAAATTAAAAAAAAAATCCACATGAAATAATGCCCATTTGCTTTATTTCACAGTTTTGATCAAATGTTGCCAGAAAAATTTCAATGTTTTTCCACAGTAACAACAGAGTACTACTTCTGCAACATTTTTTCATTACTTTTTTATACAAATTTTTTATTTATGTAGTTTGACAGTATTTCGCATGAAAAAATGAATAGAAAATGAATGGAAATTGAACTATCAAACGCCATATAAAAAAAAAAAAAAAAATTTTCGCCTTAATATTTCCCCTTCATAGTGAGGTTACCTGACAAGGCATATTAATCAGGTAGCCTCACTACTGATGGGAAATATTAAGGCGAAAAAATTCAATTTTTTATATGGATTTTGACAATTCAACTTACAATTTTTCCCCTTAAATGGAAGTTGAACTATCAAAAATTTTAAATTTTTCGCCTTAATATTTCCCCTTCCTTGTGAGGTTACCTGATGAATGTGCCTTGTTACCTGATGGATATGCCTTGGTTGCTGGTTTTCTCAAAATAAATTAGTTCGCCTCAATTTATATTAAAACAAAATATAAAAAAATAGCTGTGTTCGCTTACTTTCCCAATAGTAAAAAAATGTTACTGGACGGTTTTTAATCTAAAGCCTGGTATTCTGTTTAGTTTTTCATGCGGAATTATGTCAAACTACATACATAAAAAATTTGTATGAAAGTCACGAAAAAATGTTGCAGAATTAGTACTCTGTTTTTGCTGTGGAAAAACATAAAATGTTTCTGACAACATTTTATCCAAACTGTGAAATAAAGTAAATGAGCATTATTTGATGTGGAATTTTTTTGTAAAATTTTTGTGGTAAATTTTTTAAAACAATGTGATATATTTAAAAGCAATAAAATCGTAAAATTCTTCCAAATCGTGAGATAGACCCCACATTTTAAATGTCAAATTTTCGTTGTGAAATAATAGATGTTGCTCAACATTTTCCACAAATTCGAACAGAGTACTAGGCTTAACGCACGAATCTGAAAAACAAATCGTTGTGTTTTATGTTTTTGTTTTACTTTTCGATCTCTAAACCTTTTTTTGAGGATATATGACCGCATTAGTTCAATCGATGAACTCGGTTTTTATGGAAATGTGATACTAAATAATACTATATTTGTCAAATCTTACTTTTCTCTAAATATTTTCCGCAATTAATTTTTCTACTCATCTCAAAGTTTAAGGGCTAAAGAATCTGATGTGTAATAAAACTATGTGAATTATATTTCACACAGTTTGTAAGGAAAGGTAAAATTGATCTTATATTACTCTTAGCAGCCGGTCTCAAGGCCAGTAAACAATAACATATTGTAGTAACAAATACAGTTATTGAACAATGCTTATATATTTTACTGACTTTTAACAAAACAGAAAAGGAAAAAAAAATTCTTAGCAGTAAAAGCAAAGCACATTCATCAGGTAACCTCACTAGGAAGGGGAAATATTAAGGCGAAAATTTAAAATTTTTTTTTTACATGGAGTTTGATAGTTCAACTTCCATTTAAGGGGAAAAATTGTAAGTTCAACTGTCAAAATCCATATAAAAAAAATTGATTATTTTCGCCTTAATATTTCCCCTCAGTAGTGAGGATACCTGATTAATATGCCTTAACCCCTATTCTGCATTTCGATTACGTTCCCGCATTCAGTTACGCACGAATCGAAAAAAGGTATTCCAAACAGAAACTGAATCGAAAGAAAACGAAGAAGAGAAGATTATGTTTAATACAATTGATTTTCTATTAAACAAATGTGTTCCTAACACAAAATAAATAAACATAAAATTATTAATAAACAATTCTGTTTGTCATTAAAAAAAAGTTAAATTAAGTGCGCAAAACGTTTGCTAAAGGTAATTACATAATTAAGTTTTACATAAAGGCAATTATGCTGAACGTGTTGGTGCCGGTGCTCTCGTATATTTAGTTGCCGTTAAAGAGTATTTAGCCGCTCAAATTCTTGAATTGGCTGGTAATGCTGCTCATGACAACAAAAAGACCAGAATCATTCCTTGCCATTAGCCAACTGTAAACTGTTTAACGAAGAGTTAAACAAATTATTGTCTGGAGTACCAATTGCCCAAGGTGTAGTTTTGCCCAAGAAATCAAAAAAGAAAAAAAATTTCAATCGATTAGAAAAAAATTACATACCGTCATCAAGTGTCAGTCCTTAAGCGACAATCAGCATCAATAAAAGGGAAATTCTGGGAGAACATACATACGTATATGTTTTTGGATCTTATAAATATTGAAAAGAAAACATAAAAAGATAAAGTAACTAAAAGGTATTTGTGCTCAAACTATTCCAGAGTGAATAATCCTGTAGCGCTAGCGGTGTTCTTAAATTTTTTTATATGTACATCATTTTTATATGTACATCGTAATCCAGAATACATACAATCGAAAAAAATTAAATGAAACGGAACACAAAATACCAAAGTTGACCAACGGAGAAAATTTCGATTCGAATCGAAACGCAGAATAGGAGTGAATTACTCCTTAAGAGAAATTGGTTCCACCGTCGCAGATTTTAATTATTAAATTGGATTTTAAGTTTGTGCGTTGTAATAGTGTTGTATATATTAATTCATAAAATAAAATAAAAAATTCAATACTTGTGATTTCTGTTCTTTTATATTTATTTTTTGTGTTTCATTTAAAATTTTTGTTTCTAAACAAACAAATTTTGAAAGAATCAGCCGGAAAAAAACGTAAACAAACTAATTTCAGCTGTCCTTTCAGCACCACCTGATAAAAATTCGCCTTGCTGTGTACCAAGGCGAATTAATACTAGGTGATTGCACGGGCGAATTCATGCTTTTTCGCCCCCTATGCAGTTGTCAGATTTCATTTAGAAAAAAGTTGTATATCATTTTTTTTATGGTATTTTTACTAAAAGAAAAAACGAAGAAAAAAATTTAAGTTAAAAAATAAAAAGAAATTAAAATAAAAGCATAAAAAAATAATCTGGACCCTCCGCAGCTACTTTAAATTGTTAAAATGTGGTGAAAATTAGTGTATGTGTTACTGTGTTGTGTGTAGTAAAAATTTAAAATAAAAAATCAACATACATTCATATGTAACGCCTTTTTTAAATAATTTTTTTTTTCGTTTCAATTTTGTTTTTGTTTTCAATATTGTTTCCAAGGCACATTCATCAGGTAACCTCACTAGAAAGGGGAAATATTAAGGCGAAAAATTTTAAATTTTTTATATGTAGTTTGATAGTTCAACTTCCATTTAAGGGGAAAAATTGTAAGTTTAATTGTCAAAATCCATATAAAAAAAAATTGATTATTTTCGCCTCAATATTTCCCCTCAGTAGTGAGGCTACCTGATTAATATGCCTTGGGCACATTCATCAGGTAACCTCACTAAGAAGAGGAAATAATAAGGCGAAAATATTTAATTTTTTTTTATATGGAGTTTGATAGTTCAACTTCCATTTAAGGGGAAAAATTGGAAGTTTAAGTGTCAAAATCCTATAAAAAATTTATTATTTTCGCCTTAATATTTCCCCTCAGTAGAGAGGCTACCTGATTAGTATGCCTTGATTGTTTCTAGATAAACAAATTTTGAAAGAATCAGTCGTCTTAAAACGTAAACAAACAAAATTCAGCTGGGCCATCCACACCACCTGATATAAATTCGCCTTGTTTTTGATTTTTGAGTTTTTTGTTTGTTGATGTTTTTAAATTAAAGAAAAACAGAAATGAAATTAATTTTATTATTTTTAATTCTTATCTCTATTGTCATTGCGTTTGACGGAGATGAAGGTGGAGATGCGGAATCTCCACCAGCAAGTGATGGAGGATCTGAATCTGCAGCGGCTGCTGGGGATAGCGAAAATAAAGATGGTGATAAGAAGGAGGAAAGTAAAGGTGGAGAAGGAAGTGGAGGTGGAGGTGGAGGCAGCGGTGATGGCAGTGGAAGTGGTGACGACGATGATTCAGATTATGCATATTATGATTATTCGATGGGGCCTTATCCAGGATTTTCTGGGGCAATACTCAGAAAACTGGAGATGGGAAAGTATGCCGGTATTTTTTCAATACATTATAGACTGTATCAGCAGCATTTATAAATGAGTTTGTTTTATGTATTTCAAAAAATTATATTCCTTTAAAGTATGAACGAATTTAATGAGAAATAAATTGATAATTTCTTGTGTTACACAGCTGAATTTGGTTTTTGTTTATAATTTTATTAGAAATCCTTGGTTTCGGTGTGCTTCGCTACCCTTAACATAAAAAAATAAAATAAGCATTTGTAAGTAAAATAATGGCCTAGTTTTAACTCGAAAATACTCTAGATCGAAATTCATTTCGATCGAAAGTTATTTCAATTCCGAAAAAGCTTCTTCAGAAAATCAAAATCGACAAATTTCCTCGAAATGAAACCACTTTTAATTTCATGATCGAATTCGTATTTTTTGTATGTGATAGTTCAAAAACAAAACTTAAAACTTTCTTCTTTCAATAAAGAAAATATTTTGTTAAGCTTTTAGGTAAATTTTTTATTTTATTTTGAAATAATTGAAGCAATTTTTCATGTTTTAAGTAAAAAAGTAAACAGATGAAAAAATGAGCCTTATAATTTTCTATTTCTTCTTCTGTCATCTGCAGCTTCATCCAGTGTGAGCATAAAACATTCTCCGCCGCATTTATTACCCTACACATTAACGTTGAAACCGTACTCTTCCCAAAATTAATATGATTGTCCTTAGCTAAAAGTAATATAATTAATCATTTATGTTCTTGTGACAAATGTACACAATACTTATCTATAACACCTTGAAACGCGCCTGTGGCCAAAAACCGCAGTGTGGTCGTCACTTGTATAATTGGTGGAATTGAAGAATTTTTTAAATGAGGACTCAGTTTGTTTAAAACCATTACAAATGCTTCTTTGCTTAATTTAATTACATTTATATGTAGTAATATAATAATATTGTAATATTCTAATCCAGTCAATGTTTTTTTGTAAGCTAAGCAAATTAATCATCAAAAATTTCAAGACTATCGCTCTACGATTTTGAATGGTATTGAGTTTTTCCTTTGCTAACTATTCACTATGACCGATTGGGACCACCCCCCTGGTACTAACTGTCACTGCAGGATTTGCAAAAGCTGTGACAAAGTGCTCTTGGAGAAAATGGGGGCACCAGACGCCCGAGTTTCTAGATCCTGAATCTGGAAGAACAAGTCGGTTTTATTATGGCTTCTCTTCGAGGCCCGAACAGTGTCCAACAGACTGATAACACTGGAATCGGTAGCCCCACAGGTATGGGTGGGTCCCCTCTCTGTGGCCGGTTGTTAGTAAGGTCCCCTTCGGACTTTCACGTGTTGGCTTTGGTTTGGATCAAGGCATGCAATTGATGCATGGTTGATAAAGTGTGCTGTTGCACTCTCAAGAGAAGGAGTTGGATGGTCTCCAACCTCTAAACAAAAGGTTAGGAAACGGGTCCAGGCTTCTCTATTCTATTAATTGCTACTCATAGCGTACGTATTTTGCACTATGCGATATTGTGCGATGATGGGACAATAGCATTTAAAGCTGGTGCTATTGTCGCTTCATTGCGCTTGTATTGCGTATTGTGTGAGGGTGCTGGTCATCACAATAAAAACTCACTCGTTGGTAAAAACACCGTCATATAAGGGCCAATACGGCGAGGTGCTGACGTTAATCTTGATCACGAATGACCGATTGGGAGTTGGCTAATCCCTGTTGTTGTCTGTTGTCGTTCAACTGCGATCCTCTTGTATTAGCTGTGGCCTATTTTAATGTTGGTTGCGTTATGTATGACGTTAGTTGTGGCATTTTCAATGAAGGTTGGGACTTTCTAATTGTGGTTGTGGCCGGCATGATTTAATGATGACTGTAGCCTTGTGATGATGGTTGTTAGCACGTGACTCAATGAAAAAAAGGTGGCCATTTAGGTTGCCTATAATCATTGAAGGCGGAAGGTGGTCGAAAAACGACCCATTAAGGAAACGGTATGATGTTAGTTATAAAATTAACACATTATATAGTTGGGTCGACGGCTGTGACTTGTAGCTGGCCTTATCGAAAAGCAACTACTCTGGCGATTTTGTGTAAAATTTCTGTAAATCGGCTTTTAATTATGATGCGCTTACTTCACCATTGTGCTGCCCTTAGTAAGTGATATTTTTCAAGAAGTGCACTGTTATTTATTTAATTTATTGACGAAAATAAACATGATATGTAATGTAACGAAAACTTCCCGAATCCTTTCGTTAAAAATGTAGCTTTAAAATTTCGATGTTTGGTTTTAATTATAATTATGAAATTCATAATTTCAAAAACAGGTGTCATATAAGTTTTCATATAACTTTAGATTTCTGTAAGAAACGAATTTGAATAATTTCTCTTTTAATTGCATTACTTATCGTCCTCTAACAATTAAACAGATAATTAATTTAATAATTTTAAATTGTAAATATTCAAAAGAAATCAGTTAATTTGTCTTTACCTGGGAATAAATATTTTACAAAATATTAATAATTTCTACAGACAATTTATGCAGTTTACACAATGATCGGAAAAAAGATATTTAAATTTTAGAAATATATAAAATGTTTATTTACATGCATTTGCATACTGTGAAGGAGGTTTTAACAGGGTGGATTGGTGTCTATTGAAATATATTATCTTTTATTGTTTAGCAAGTTTAAATTAATCAGGCAACAAGTCTTTGTTCTACAGAGTCGTGCAAAAAGTGCAAATAATTCATAAATAATTTTCGTAATGGTAGAGAGGTTAGTCTCTGAAGGCACTTCAGTATTTATTGACCAATGGTGGAATCCGGCAAAACGGGACGTTTAACGGAACGTTACACATGAATATAATTGTTTGTGCTTTGCTACTTTATTTATTTCTTTTTCAATGTGTCTTAAGAGTTACGTTTGCTTCTTTATTATTTCCTGGATAACCAAAGCAACAACAATTTACGTTTCGGTAAAATAAATTTTAACTAATTTAACTTTTGGCTTAGGATCACGGACGGTTAGACACATATTATATTAGGATGCTTTTGGGAACTTTGACAAATGTTGAGATGAGGACTCTGACATGACGACATCTGCAATCATAATTATTAAATCATAAGTTATAAATAAAGGCTAGTTTCGTCGGAATGGGACTCAATGAAAATAATGTAGTTTGTAAATTACCAATCGTTTTCCGGAAATCATTAACGAACGAAGGGGTCCTAGAGAGACCCATTAGGTTAGTCATCTATATTGGTATTCTTCGCCTATATATATATAATGAGTATTATACGAACGGACCATTTCGTGGATACATATTTTCAAAAGTGACTATAAAAGTTTGCACCACCTTTTGTCTTGACTACGACACCCATAGTTATTTCATATTTAAATATTCATGCAAAAAGAGATGTACCCGCTCCATAATGCAACGGTGCTGAGTCCCCATAGTATTTATCAAACCTTTCTTTGATTTCGTTAAAGTTAATTGCTTGTTGAATAATGATATTTACTTTTTTCCATATTCGTTAAAATTAACGAGTTTGTCTGCTCTCAATGGCTTTCAAATACAAACTAATAGATACAGCTTGATCAATGATGCTAGACATTAGACATTAGACCAGTGTAATATATAATGGGAGTATTGTTGAGGTAAAAGTTTCTGTGCTGGTAATATAAAACATCACGGAATTTTCATACTCTCTCGTAACACGCCATTCACTAGATCACATACAAATTTGATCCTGCACAAATTTTTCGAGTTGGATGAGCAAATTTTATTCCCGCCACTAATTTTCGAACAATACTGAAACAATAAAAAACAAATTATAAAAAAAATAGTGCAAATAGTTTAAATACAATTTTGTGTTTATTCTTCCGGTATCCCATTTGTCTAAATCCGCCATTTCGTGAGTGTACTTGCAATATTTTGTTCGATTTTGCTTTGAAATCAGTCCACTTTAAAAACCCTTATTTTTTAGTGCCACCTTAAACTATGCTTCACTTATGATTATGTATTTACTTTATAAAACAGCGCCATCTGTTAGTGGTTAGTGCTTCAGCTATGGTTTATGTATTTACTTTACTACTAAAATAACTGCGTAATTCCACTGATTTTTCTCCACTTTCTCTTGGAAATGAGATATCTTTGCGGAAGAAAATATTCTATATTGGAATCAGGATACCTTCTCACAAAATTTTGTTAAAATCCATCCATTAGTTTTTACATGATACGAACGCAAAAGAAAAACAGACAGACGTACAGACAGACAGAAATGAGTTACTATTTTATTATGTGAATTGATAATTTGAAATAATCCAAATAATCTTCATATTTCCTTCATCATAAGTGCGAACGAATTTTAGCTGTGATTCATGACGTTTTGTTAATACAATGTTAATTTTAATAAACAACGCTTAGCAACAATGTAATGTTTTTGTTTGAGAAAAACAAAACGAAAAATGTTTTAAGTCTCTGTAAAAGAGGCTATGTGCTGATATACTCAACATGTTTATATTGCTCACACTATTCTCTCTGATACATATTTTTACAAAAGTGTGTATGGGTGTGTAATGAATTAATGTGAGTTAAAAAACAAATGTACTCAAGAATGATAGAAGACAAGACAAGACAAGACAAGACAAGACAAGACAAGACAAGACAAGACAAGACAATGTAAGGTTGCCAAGTCTATAATCAACAAATAGCTTCAAATAAATACGTACAAATAAGTCTAAGTAATATTATAATATTATTATAATATTATTTCAAAATTGTGTTTCTGCGACTGTATACGTTTATACATTCATCCTCATGTCGAAAAGAGCAAACAACAACAATAGACAGTCGCAGCAGAGTTTGAAGTACATGAAACATCGTACCGCTGCCATTTTTATTTCCTCTTCCAACAACAAATACGTTATGCTGCAGAAACGAAAATTGCAAGTGTGGAACGGGATCAACTCTTATAATTTATATTTATACTCTTAGTCAGAATTATTCAGAAAATTTCCATTTTATTTTCGGGATGGCGTAACTTTGTCTTCTATCATCCTTAAGTGTACTGATGCAGATCTCTACTGAATATGCATGCCTATCATGTGAGTATAGTCGACTTCGGTTAAGCACAAATGAAAAATTACACGATTTATTTTTCACTTATCCGGAATTTTCCATTCTAAGGAGTTCGGATAAGTGAAAACGGATTTCTTTTAACCGAAGTGAACTCTTGACTTTAAAAATAAAACAGACGTATATATGTATATTAAATTTCAATTCAGATTTTTTTCGCAATCTTCAAATATAATTGAATTACTCATATTTTAAGTCTAAAAATAAAAATATACTTGTTAAGTCTAATCAGTGCTGGATCAAAAAATATGCATATTTCTCGGTTACTGTAATTTGCGGGTTATCCCTCTGATGTACGGATGAGAGAAGCAGTGTCGCTCCTTCTTAGTCGAATGTAACCAGGTTCATGTAGTATGTTACGGGCCAGTGGATTCGGATGAGTTTCAAGCTTCTTTAAATGCCTTATGGCAAGTTTCGATATTTCTGCTTTAACTGATGGCACGTTTAGATCTTTATGGATGTTCGAGTTTTTTTTATATACCAAGGAGCAGATGTAATTATACGAATAATCTTTTTTTTGTCGCCTTTGAATTTTTTCTACGTTGCTAGCCGAGGCAGTGCCCCATAACTGAATGCCATAACAGCAAATTGGTTTCAGAATTGACTTGTATAATAAAAGTTTGCAATCTAAAGCTAGAGTAGAATTTCTGCTTATTAGCCAGTTTAGTTGGACTGCTTTCAACTTCATTTGTGTTAACTTTGTTTCTATGTGGCGTTTCCATGTAAGGCTCCCGTCAAGATGTATGCCCTGATATTTCACGTCTGAAACCTGTGGTATCGTTTGGTTATTTATGCGAATAGGTTGGTGCATTTTTGTTCATTCACCTTTATTTTCCATTTCTTCAACCATTTTTCTAAATTAAATATGTGGTCTTGTAAATATCGTGATGCTACTTCGAGTCTTTCGTGATTGCTTAAAAAGCTGTGTCGTCAGCAAATGTCGATGTGTGAACTCGGTTTTACTAGTTGGCATGTCTGAAGTATACAATAAGTATAAAAACGGCCCCAATATACCTACTACCTTGGGAAACTACGGCTTCGATTGGCTGGGGTGAGCTAAAAAAATCTCCTTCTTTCATATATAAATTTTCGTTCGGTTAAATAACTAACTAGCAGCTTATATAGGTTTACGGGCAAATTTTTATCTAATATAGATTCAGATTAATTTTATTAACTACTAGCTGTTCCCGTCGCGTCGTACGCGTTCTTTTATTTTTTTGTTCCAGATCATTTATTTTACTTAAATCTTCATCATTGTCTCTAAAAAATTATTTTTTCTTTTAAGCGGTGTTCGCATCATTTAGATGTGTGCCTTTGCAAACAAATTGTGTGTCAGTTAACCGATTTTTCAGTTAAGCGAATTTCCCTTTAAGCGAACTAAATAAAAGTCTTATCCATAGAAGCCAACGATGTTGCTAATTCAAAGGTTTTTCTTCAACCAAAAAGTGCTCAATGAAGTTTTCACTTCAAAAATCAACACAAAATTCTTTATTTAATTTTAATTTCTACGCGCTTTTGGTAAAACACTCTTTACGGAAATTTTAAAATACATAATTTTAGCTAAATGTTTATATAGTTGCTAATAGAAATTCTATTGTTTGTAATTTATTTCAATTAATAAACTGCATAATAATATTTATCACGTAGAGTGCAAATGAAAATAACACAACAGCTGAAGCTTGATTATTTCCGTATTTGATTTTTTTGTTAATAAGAAATAAACATGATTCCAAAATTTAAGTTTGCTTAAAAAAAGCTTCGTATTGTCTTTTACAGAAATATAAAAGCACAGGATGTGGTGATGCATTAAATAGAATATTAAGCTAGTGACCAAGAATTTTCAAGAGTTTCCATGACCATTTTACATGACAGTGCCTGAATTTTGGTGATGCAGCGTTTAGTCTCCTCCTTCATTTTATATGCAAAGGCAGGTTTTAGAAAAGATGCATAAATTTCGGATACTGCACAATCGCATCAATGTTCCTAAAACGACGACGAGTTAAGGGGGACGGCTCTTCAACCACACTATAGCGAACAGCAGCAATATTTTCTGCAGTACGACTTGTATGAGCATGCACTGGTATTTTCACATCTCCTACAGACTTGGTTTGCTCAAATTTTTGCACGATTTTTACGATTTACGCACATTTGGACGATTAAATTGACCGAAAAAATCACGAAGTGCACGATATGTAGTTTTGTGTATCTTTCCATGGTTCAAATTGATTTTTTCTGAAATTGAGAAATGTCAAATTAAATGCAGAAAAAAACTTGACGTTTAGGTGTGTTTCATATTCAACATCAGCCCTAATTCCAGTGTTTTTCATCCCAAATCGAAATAATATTTTAATGTTCATAATTCCATTGCTTTATAAATTTTGAACATCGAGTTATTGATGTAATTCTAAAAATAGTCATATCAACTACACTTGTAAAAGTTAGTACAACAATAAAACTATACGTCAGACGAGTTTATATGTTGTAAAGGGTTTTTTTTATAGAGGTATAGAACTTTAAGTTGCAATAAAACAACGATGGATTATTCGATTGACATGAATTTTATTTATCCGAAAGATAATCTTGTGGCATTACATTTGGATATGATTTCTGGCATATGACTGCCACGGCTGCAGCGGATGTAGTCCAATCTGGACGTACAATTTTCGATGACTTTTTCCAACATTTGTGGAGCTATAACACTGCGAATGTTGTCTTCAAAATGGTCAAGCGTTTGTGGCTTATCCGCATAGAACAATGACTTTACATAGCCCCACAGAAAGCAGTCTTGCCGTGTTAAATCGCAATATCTTGGAGGCCAATTCAAAGATCCAAAACGTGAAATTAGGCTGTCATCAAAGGTGTCTTTCAATAAATCTATTGTGGCATGAGCTGTGTGACATGTTGCGCCGTCTTGTTGAAACCACATCTCCTGGACATCATGGTTATTCAATTCAGGAATGAAAAAGTTAGTAATCATGGCTCTATACCGATCACCATTGACTGTAACGTTCTGGCCACTATCGTTTTGAAAAAGTACGGACCAATGATTCCACCAGCCCATAAAGCGCACCAAACAGTCAGTTTTTCTGGATGTAACGGTGTTTCGACATACACTTGAGGATTACCTTCACTCCAAATGCGGCAGTTTTGTTTGTTGACGTAGCCATTCAACCAGAAGTGCGCTTCATCGCTAAACAAAATTCGCTTATGAAAATCGGGAAGAACGGTAATCTCGTTTTGGGCCCATTCGACGAATCTACGCCTTACTGTTCAGGCATGAGTCTATTCATGATGAATTGCCAAACTAAACTGAGAATAAATCACTTGACAGTTGTTAAATCGGTCGCCATCTTGAAAAGTAATGCCAACTTAAAGTTCTATACCTCTATAAAAAACACCCTTTACAACTAAACCCAAAATTGTGACTCAAAAAAATGAAATAAAATAAAGTGAAGTGAAGCTGCCAGAAAAGTTGTGGTGATTTCCCAAAAAGATAATTTCTTTGACATAAAAAGTAAATTTTGTCATTTATTATGACATACAAAATGTTTAAAAGAAAACTTTTTTAATTAAATTATTAAGACATGTAAGGGATTGAGGTGGTATTTGTTTTTGCTCACGTAGTTGAGTTACGAAAACCACAAGATTTTGTTTTATGTCTGTTTAGTTTCTCCAAGCAATTTCAAAAGAATTTATTTTGTTTAATAATATTGTGCTAGTTGGTCAATTATTATTTTATAGTAGAATTTCTTTTTAGTTAGTGGATATAAGCCAGTATCTGTGCTAGGAAAGCTTTAGCCGTTCTTTTTGGTAAGGCTAACCTGGGTTCTTGAACAGAACATTATTTATTTATCGCCAGCATTTAACTTATTCCAATGTTAACTTTATTTAGTCATAAAAATTCTTTTCAATGACCGATTTTAGTTGTTTTTGCGATCTGTTTTTGTCTTCTCAATTTTCTCTAAGAGCTTTTGCTGAAATGATAACTTCAGTCGTACTTGCTTAAATGGCTATAAACAACCGTTTAGGTCGGTAGCCTGATTAGCGCAACCGTTGTACTTTGATGCGATTAACTATATTGATGTCGTCGTACAACTCGTGATTCATTAGATGTCGATACTCTCCGTTGACACAGGAAGGTTCATATATTTTGCAAAACAAATTTCCCTCAAATACTTCCATCAAAGAACAGCTTTCTAAAACGTTTCCTTAGTCCGAAATAGCATCTATTAGCAAAAATAGTGTTTCATTTTATTTCCAAACTGATGTTATTTGTTTGGTTCATGGCGGTATCGCCATGGTGACTATAACTTCGGCTGTTCACTACCCCGAAGTTATAGTCACCAAGGTTGACATATTGTCCTAGACTTGTTGTTTTTTTCTTTGTTCGTTGATACCATAAACTTTGTTTTATTTTTAATTACTGCCAGAACCATTTTCTTCGACTCATTTTCGATACTGGAGAATGTTGCAGTTATCTTCTGCACAGTCCGCCCTATGATATCAATATCATCGGCATAAGCGAGTAGCATATGATATTTGTTGTTTATTGTGACGGCTCTGTTAACTGCAGCATCACGCAATATTTTTTCCAACAAAATGTTGAATAGATCACAGGTTAAACTATCACCTTGTCTAAAACCACGTTTGGTATTTAACATCTCGGAGAGGTCTTTTTCAATTTTAACCGATGATCTTGTATCAGTTAGATTCATTCTACATAAGCGTATTAGCTTTACAGGCTTTAAATACCTTTGCTCGTATCGAGCTGTCAAAAGCAGCTGCCTTTTCAGGCTTAAAGAGTTCAACCATTTTAGAACCTACGCTCTTATTAACCCATTTTCCAGTGCTACTCTGGGTTCTGGTCCACAGAAATTCACAGCAGATCCCCATTTGCTAAATGGTCTGCAGCTTCATTCCCAGCTGTGCCTATATGTCCTTTAAACTTCATCAATGACACCGCATTCACCGAGTCACTTCTGGTTTGTTTCAAAACACATTCCATGTCCCCTGCACATGACATTCTAGCGGGTGATCACACGCA
Organism: Phasia obesa; assembly: GCA_949628195.1. Lineage (NCBI taxonomy): Eukaryota > Metazoa > Arthropoda > Insecta > Diptera > Tachinidae > Phasia > Phasia obesa. Next base: position 88,241,033 of record OX451218.1, read on the forward strand.
TGCAGCAGCACACGGAATTCTGCTGGTAAACGGAGACGTACTCTCCCAAACGTAGTCTACAATAGAAGTTCAGCTCAGCTCTGTATACACCTGCTCCTGCTCTACCGTCCATAAGCGAACTATCAGTGTCGTTCTCCATATACTCGCTGTGTATAACGCCTTCTGCAATGGGTGTCCAAAGCAGTCCTTCGACTATTTTTCTTTTACTTATTGGCATTTAAGCTTCCCTAGTTTCCTTACTTGCTAGGTCCAGAATACTCTTATGCCCAATGTTCGACCCAAAGCTATGACAAATGGCATTGATCTTCATGCGCAAAGCTAAGTCCAACAGCAGCAATCCCAACATTATCTCTATTGCCTCTATTGTTGCCGTGCGGATGACTCCACATATACTCATACAAGCAATACTCTGAACCCCATCCAACTTATGCTTAATTGTACTCTGAGAGTGTTTTGCCACCAAACCACAGATGCATGTTATTATAAATCGTACCATAATTGTGTAAATCCAGTATACGACCTTTGGGGAGATTCCCCATTTACGGCCACACACTCGTTTACATTGATGCACGATCTTCTTGCGTTCAGTATTTTTTTGAAATGTGTTCTTGCTAGGTGTGTTTCTTATCCAGAGTAACTCCTAGATAATTGACTTTCCTTGACACAGGATTTCCGATCCGCAAAGCATTAAGGGTCTAATCTCTATACCATTACTCTTTCGAGTGAAGAGCATAGCGTCTGAATTGCTAGTATTAATGGTTAGCCCCTGTGCATTGCACTATGTAACGGTTGTTATGAGAGCCTATCTCAGGTATCATTGAATAGTCTCGATGAACTTTCCACCAGATCGTCAGCATACGAAAGAGTGTGGACGCATATTCAGATAGCGGGAGATTAATGCATGATTGGAAAAATTATTTTTTGTTGTTTTTTATTTCTTTAAGCAATATTGAGAGATTGTTTTTGTCTTATTTATTTATTTATTTTATTAAATTTCATTTACAATTTTTGTAGTGCCTGTGCGTAATATATCATTTGTTACATATTAAGGAAAAATAGCATCTGTTGCTATTTTTCATCAATTTAAAATTTTGTTTTCAAAGCCTCTATTAACTAAAGTTTAACAAACAAAAATTACCAAAGTACCACCTGTGGTTCTTGTGGTTAAAATTAACTAAGAAAAAACATTATTTTGCAAGCTCCCATCTTTACTTTGTTAAAGAAATGGCTAAAATACATACTAGACACCAAAGTATGTTAGGTTTTCTATTTTAATAAATGTCACGTCTTCAGATTCTTCGTAAAAAAATATTTCTATTAATTAGCAACAAAAAGAAAAATTGGTTTTTGAATACTTTGCATCAGTAGGGGTCATCCCCTGAATGCTGGTCCGAAATAAAAAAAAGAGTCTTAGTCCCGATTTACATTATGCAACTTTTGTCGCTGCAATTCGAGAGTGGAGAGAGGAATTAAAAAGGGTACATATATACATGTACTCTTGAAATTCCTTTATCCTCTCATTCATAGTTTTAATTTTGAAGTTTAAAATGTAAACAAATGTACACATTCATACAAATTACTGCAATAAAAATTGCACGATGCACAAATGCAATATTAAAGACGAAACGAGAAAGATTGGAGCGATAAAAGTTGCATAATGTAAATCGGAACATACAATTGGTGTGGAATACTTTCATAGCAAAATCGGGAAAAATATTGTCAGGATGCCCACGACGTGGCGGGCACAGCTAGTTTAAAAACATTTTAGAAAGTGCAATAAAATCCTTGACACACTATACACGTTTTGGAATAATTTTTGGAATGTGGGCTCCACAACTGGCTTATTTAATCTGGAAGTCCAATCTTTAACCACAATTTTTAAGTATTTGCAGTCTTATATCGGCAATAGTTCAACAATATTGCCTCGTCATTGGTTCAATTTTATTGCTATATTTGTTTAACCCTTCTTTGCATGATGATGGAAATTTGCATCATAACATTTAAAAGAGAAAGGCGAAAAAAACACGATACCTCTCAATTTCTTGCTTCTGGCAACTTTTTGTAATTATACTGCATAAAATGGCATTATTAGTTACCAGGCTTGAATTTGTCACTCCACTTTCTATTCCAGTTGAAGAAAACTGCTGATCTTCTTCAATATTCAAGGAATATTCCACAATATCGTACAGAAAGCGTAGAGTTAATTTATAAGTATTAATTCTTTTTACTTTACAATACGTAGAATAAAATAAGGTATAATAATCGTGAAATAATAGAGATCCTGAATCGATTTTGGCTAATTTCGCGATGATGTCTGTGGGTGGGTGGGTGAATGTGTATGCCACTATTTTTGTGGAGTTTGTACAGGTCAGACCGTTTGACAGGAGGGGGTAAGGGGTAGTTTCCTTACCACCAAACTTTGTGAATGAGCTACAGGTCATACCGTATGACATTTTAAAACGAAATTTAGTATATGACTTTGGTATATGGAGATGATGATTTGTGTAAATTTTGGGCATAATTGGGAATGGGCAAGGGGTAGTTTACTTAACACCCCTAACCGAAAATAATTAATTATTCAATTCGAATATACTTTGTACTTATATTCTTTATGTAATATATCCATAAAAATATCTGTTTCCATTGGGTATGGTAAAGTTGAGTGTAGGCCACTCCAGATCTTTTGAATTATCATCAGAAATAAATATGGATATGAGGGATATTTTCATAATTTTTTTTTTTAAACTATTCTTTCTAAAATTTGATACATTTTTTTTTTAATTTTTCTTTTAATCTAGAACGAAGAGCTTTACAAAAAAAAAATTATAAAAAATAAAAATTCATGCAAAACTCGTTGCCAAAGTGTTTATTTCATTAAATTTATTTTTTTGACACGCTGCATTACATTAGTTTACCGAAACACTGACTGATTTGGAATAGTGGGCGTAGTACCTCCCATACAAAATAAATATTTGTCATCGTATATCTTGGTAACGGTAATATGTAGCACCATGAAATTTTGCAACAAGAACCTCTATATTAACATACATAGTTTAGAGAAAGATTGAATGGATTGGAATAGTGGACCTGGTACCTCCAATACAAAGTGAAAAATAATTATCGTGTTCCTGTCGAACTACAATAGACAGAGCCTTGAATCTTTGCAAGAGTAACCCAAATGCTAATGTCCACAGTCTACCAAAATACAAAATTAATTGAGACAGTGGGCGTGGTACCTCCCATATAAAGTGAAAAATTATTATCCTGTATTTAGATAATTGCCATAGGTAGCGCCTTGAAATTTCGCACAAGTAACAATCATATTAGCGTACACAGCTTAGCTAAACGCAGACTGAATTGAAATAGTAGGCGTGTTACCTCCCATACAAAGTGAAAAATTATTATCGTGTTCCTGGCGAACTACAATAGTAAGTAACTCCTGTGCAAATGCGCATAATATAATTAATTACAGAAGGATTTGAGACAGTGGGCGTGGTACCTCCCATGTAAAGTGAAAAAATATTATAGTATACATAGAGTACTATAATAGATATGATCTTAAAAGTAGGTACAAGTAACCGGCATACCTATTTATATACTCCCTATACAAAGTAAAAAAATATTATCCTGTATCTAGAGAACTGCAATAGGTAGCGTCTGGGAATTTTGCATCAGTAACCCCTATACGAAGATATATTGTTTAGAGAAACACACACTGAGTTTGTATGATAGGTACCTAATATACATAGTGAGAAATTATTATCGTGTAACTAGAAAATGTCAATAGATAGAGCCTTGAGGCTTTGCACAAGTATCCCTCATACTAGTCTAGCCATAGTCTAGCCAAATACAAACAGGATTTGGATACTTGGAGAACTATAGTAGGTAGACTCACAGGTGACCCTCAGAGTAATGTACTTTGTGTAGAAAAATACAGACTGGATTAGGATAGTGGGAGTAGTACCTCCTATAAAGAGAAAAAAATTATCATGTTAATACGTAGAATCTAGCAAAAAACAGATTGGATGGGAACTGTGGGCGTCATACCTTGTATATAAGCTTAAACATTTTCGACGTGAGAATAGCTTGCGTTTTCAAGTTAAAGGTTGGCCATACTTTGCTTCCAAGTGTTATATATTTTTGATTATATTTTTGAGGATGGGTGTAGCGAAGCGCACCGGGGATAGCTAGTACTTTATATAAAGATACAAAACCCTGTAAAGGCAGACAGAGAGGAAATGAGTTACTCTTTATTTTAAAATAGCGCCATCTGTTGCAAAACATTGCTTAAAATATACTGTTTTTGAAAACTGCTTTTGCAGACAGCCGTACAGTTAGACAGACAGACCGACAGAAGGAAATGAGTTACTATTTTATTATATGAATGTTAAGTTTTTCTGGAATAAACACAAAAATAAAATAATGAAAAAAAAGTTTGGGGGTATTACGACTTTGTTAAAAATGTATTTATGTCAATTGTACCATTTTAGATTATCATCTATACATACTAAAGCATTTTATATCCACTTAGGAGTTTATTTTGTAAAAAACATCTATATTCCTCTTTATCTAAATCGTCTCTCATGTTCAATCAAAAAGTTTCTTACTTTTGATTGTTTTACAAGTACATCGTTGAAAGAAAAATCCAAAAGAATACCCAAACTGTGATAAAGTGAAAATCGATATTTAAACAAGTACGAGTATGAAAAGATAAACTTTTAAATAAACTTTTCATTTTTAAAACACACATATCAATACTTCGAAAATATATTAATATATTATATGTATTTCGAAAATATATTAAAATAATAATACCGAACAGTAGTTATTTAAGTATAGAATTCATTTCACTCCAATTTCTTAATTAAAATGTAAAATAATCTGCAATGCATTTAATATAATTTTTTAATTTTCCATTTAACGTGAGAATCGTCATCTTTAAAGCAAAATAATAATTTCATATTATTTTTCGCCCCAACGAACAATTTAAAAGGATAATTTGTTATCGTACTTAACATTTTCAATCATGTCTTTCTCTATTTTGAAACATTTGAGTATATCAGTATTCAATTGCAAATGTGTCAACAGGAATATGAAAAACGTAGTTCTATCAATTAAGAGTCATTCATATTGCAAAGCAATGCAGCATCTACACAGTCAAATTATACGAAAATAAAATATGGTCTAATTCGTATGGAAAGTGTAAATAAGTTGTGATTAATTCCTTAATTAAAAATGTTCAGCTTCATTTATATATAACAGAAGGAAAGTGAGTTTATTGCTCATCATCGACTGCATTTGTGTATCATAGCAAAACACATCTCGATCACAAATTTGCTCTAAAAAGAATTTTACACGCACAGAATAACCATCATAATGCTGATGTTATTTGGCATAAATCCTGTGACACTTTTTTCTTTACATCAGTTGGTAATTTTATCAATAATAGCAAAAAACGCAATTCTGTCATCAGATAGGCTTCACGTATTATAATAGAAGCAAAGTGAGTTTATTATCCATCATCTACTGCATTTGGTTATCAGAGGAAAACACAGGAAATTTTTATGAAAGAATAAATTTGCTCTAAAAATTATTTTTACACAGAATAAACATCATAACGCTGATGTAATTTGGCATCAACACTGTGACAGTCTTAACGCTGCTGTAATTTGGCATCAATAATATGTTACATGTTTTCGTTTTTGACCCCGTGACACATGTCATCATTGTAATGTTAAACTTTAATAGCAAGGAATGCAATTCTGTCATCGATGCAATGACAGATAGGCTTCACTTATTACAATAGAAGCTAAATGAGTTTATTATCCATCATCTACTGCAACACAAGAAATTTTTATAAAAGATCAATTTGCTCTAAAAATAATATTCTCACTTATAGAATAACCATTATACTGGTGATATAATTTGACATCAATACTGTGACAGAGTTCTCGTTTTTTATCCCGTAACACTTGTCATTATTGTAATGTTATCATATAAGTGGTTTACTTTAAAATGAATTTGACATCAATACAATGACATATGTATTGCTTTTGACCCCATGACACTTCTTATCCTTATATTGTTAAGCTTTACATCAGTTTTGTCATCAATAGAAACCATCAAATTTCTGTCAACGATGTTATGACAGATAGGCTTTACTTACTACAATGGAAGCAAAGTGAGTTTATTCTCCCCTATCTGCTGCATTTAGCTATCAGAGCAAAACAATTCTTATAAAAAAATTAATTTTATCTAAAAAGAATTTTTACAGTCATAAAAAAATAACCGTCTTAACGCTGATGTAATTTGACATCAATAATATGACACATGTTTTCGTTTTTGAGCCCGTGACACTTGCAATCATTGTAAAGTTAAACTTTAATAGCGAAGAACGCAATTCTCCATCATCTACTGAATTTAGTTATCATAGCAAAACATAGGAAATTTTTATTAAATAATGTATTTGTTCTAAAAATAATTTTCACAGTCATAGAATAACCATCATAACGCTAATGTAATTTGGCATAAATAATATGGCACCCCGTGTCACTTGTTATCATGGTAATGTTATCATTTAATTTGTTTATTTTTTCATCAATAGCAACGACAATTTTGTCATCACAGCAATGATACACAAGCATCAAAGGAATAACAACTAGAGATCAATTTAATGACAGGTTGTTGTCGCACATAGGGGAATTTTGACAATCTATTCGGACATTAGGCCAAACATTAATTTTGAGAAATGCAAAAGTATGCAGATCTACAGACAACAAAATTCTGCATCGTATAGTGAATTTTCAAGACTTTTGCTTGAGATTTGTCGTTTTGGGACACTGTCAAACTCAGGGAAGTTGAGAAAATCTCATACGTTTTTATTGACTTTATACAGGTTTTAAATATATTTTTTGTGGCTAAACGTATAAACAATAAAAAATTTAATTTTTTTTTTGCTGTGAAAGAGCTACTTATATTAATTTTTAGAAAAATTTTATTTTAAATTGTTATGATAACAAATTTCTTTCGAAATTATTTTTATTAATTTTTTTGTCAAAAAAAAAAAAAACTAAGTGAAAAGGTTTTTGAGAGTGAGGGCCATCGCGAATCAAAAAATGTTATATATTACTATGAAATTTACGATCTCTACTTTTATACTGTAGAAAAAAAAAACATGCCCGTTTTTCCGCCATTTTTTTGCGATTTTTTTCCAAATTTCAGTTTTGTTTGTTTTTGGCTTTTAAGTTGTTTTAAATAAATTGATTATTATTATTTTAAATAACATTTTTTGCTACTAATGTAAATTATTTATCTATACATATAATAAAACTGTGATTTTCTGCCTGTCTTTCTGTTTGCGTTCGCATCACGTAAAAACTGCTAGATGAATTATAATAAAATTTTGTGGAGAGGTACTTTAGTATCGTGGTTCAAATAGAGGATATTTTTTTCCGTAAATATATCTCATTGTCAAGAAAGAGGGCGAATAAGTAGTGTGAGTACGCAATTTTACCGATGCAATGGTACTGCAAGCAACTTTTAATGGGTGATTTTTTTGAGGTTAGGATTTTCATGCATTAGTATTTGACAGATCACGTGAGATTTCAGACATGGTGCCAAAGAGAAAGATGCTCAGTATGCTTTGACATTTCATCATGAATAGACTTACTAACGAGCAACGCTTGCAAATCATTGAATTTTATTACCAAAATCAGTGTTCGGTTCGAAATGTTCAAATGTGACAAATTTTGTTCAGCGATGAGGCTCTTTTCTGGTTGAATGGCTACGTAAATAAGCAAAATTGCCGCATTTGGAGTGAAGAGCAACCAGAAGCCGTTCAAGAACTGCCCATGCATCCCGAAAAATGCACTGTTTGGTGTGGTTTGTACGCTGGTGGAATCATTGGACCGTATTTTTTCAAAGATGCTGTTGGACGCAACGTTACGGTGAATGGCGATCGCTATCGTTCGATGCTAACAAACTTTTTGTTGCCAAAAATGGAACAACTGAACTTGGTTGACATGTGGTTTCAACAAGATGGCGCTACATGCCACACAGCTCGCGATTCTATGGCCATTTTGAGGGAAAACTTCGGAGAACAATTCATCTCAAGAAATGGACCGGTAAGTTGGCCACCAAGATCATGCGATTTGACGCCTTTAGACTATTTTTTGTGGGGCTACGTCAAGTCTAAAGTCTACAGAAATAAGCCAGCAACTATTCCAGCTTTGGAAGACAACATTTCCGAAGAAATTCGGGCTATTCCGGCCGAAATGCTCGAAAAAGTTGCCCAAAATTGGACTTTCCGAATGGACCACCTAAGACGCAGCCGCGGTCAACATTTAAATGAAATTATCTTCAAAAAGTAAATGTCATTGACCAATCTAACGTTTCAAATAAAGAACCGATGAGATTTTGTGCGTTTTATGCGTTTTTTTTTTAAAAAAAGTTCTGAAGCTCTTAAAAAATCACTCGTTACAAGTCAATTCTAAAACCAATATGGTGTTATGGCATTCAATTATGGGGCACTGCCTCAGCAACCAACGTAGAAAAAATTCGAAGGCGCCAAAATAAGATTCTTCTCCTTGGTATATAAAAAAACTCGAACATCCATAAAGATCAAAACGTGCCATCAGTTAAAGCAGAAATAGCGAAACTTGCCATAAGGTATTTAAAGAAGCTTGAAACTCATCCGAATCCACTGGCCCGTAACATACTACATGAACCTGGTTACATTCGACTAAGAAGGAGCGACACTGCTTCTCTCATCCGTACATCAGAGGGATAACCCGCAAATTACAGTAACCGTGAAACATACATTATTTTTGTCCAGCAGTGGTTGGACTTAAGAAGTATACTTTTATTTTTAGACTTAAGATATGAGTAATTACACACTGTGTAATTTTTTAAGTCATGGTAAAATAACCATATACGGACACCACTACGTCATAAAAGACCAAAAAAAAAGACCACTGTCTCCCAGTTTTGCCCAAAGTACTCCAGGTTTTATTTGATGGGCCCTCAAAGATGTGGGGCCTCGATGTCATTTTTGCAAAAAAATGATAATTTCCTCAAGCTCATATTTTGCAAACCGTTTAAAATTTTGATATACTCTCTGAGGTAAAGTTGTAGCTCTTGTCATAAAGAACAAAAATTGTTCAATTTTTTTATCTTTTTTCCCCTGTTCAGGTCCATAGGTAGCAAACCGTTCAAGATTCAAGGAAACAATTAACTACAAAAATGAACCTAAGATCTCAATAAATAACTTCCTAGAACATGAACTTCCTAGGAATGATTCTTAACACCGTTTTGGTAGCGCTTAGGTAGCTGCAAAAGTGAAAAACTTTTTGTTCTTTATGACAAGAGCTACAACTTTGCCTCAGAGAGTATATCAAAATTCCAAACGGTTTGCAAAATATGAGCTTGAGTAAATGATCATTTTTTTGCAAAAATGACATCGAGGCCCCACATCTTTGAGGGCTCATAAAAAAAAACCTGGAGGACTTTGGGCAAAACTTTGAGACAGGGGTCTTTTTTTTTGGTCTTTTATCACGTAGTGGTGTCCGTATATGGTTATTTTTTTTCCGTGTCGCACTGTGTTATTGATAGTTCAAATATATTGAAGATACAATAAATAAAAATTGCGAAAAAAAGTATTCTTCTCTTCGACATAAAATGAATATTTTTCGGATTTTTTGAAAAAAAAAAATTAAATAAAAATTCACATGGACTTTTCGGGGGTTTGATTTTATTTTAATGGTATTAAGGCATGTAGAATTCATTTCTTTTACTAATTACATTATTTTTGCCATTTTCCACAAAAGGAGACTATGCGAAAAATGGCAGTTTAGAATCACCAGGGACCAGGGTTTTGCACATTCGATGACTATAATTTTTACATTTTCTAAACAAAAGTATGGGAAAGTTTAAACAAAATTGAATTTTTCAGAGGTAGTATTAGTTTAAATAGGGAGAAATTTGTTCTCCTTGGTCCAAATTTTCCTATTTTATAGCTTTAACAGCCTATGGCCATAATCGATTTTTTTGCCAAGTTTCATTAATCTAGTGGCACTAAGTAAATTTTCACAGCCAATATAAAGGAAAAAGAAATGTAATGTCCGGCTAGATTGGTAAAATATCCCTATGTAAGTCGTCTAGGTAACAAATATTTGATAATCAATAAAAGAGTTTGGTTGTTTTAAGAGAATTAACAATCACGCAATTATAACTTATTATTTTCTCAGCGGCCACTATCCCCTCCTATCTACAAAAAACTCCTTACTAGTTTCTCAAGGTAAAACAATTTAAGAAAACTTTGAACAAACCATAATGTCAAGTCATTTTAAAAAGACTAATTTATTGTGATAGTTTTAGTTGGAAATGAAGAAGTTCTAAAATAACAAAAAAAAAAAAAAAAAAAAAACAAGAGATTTTTATAAAATATTTGTTAAGATTTTCTTTGTACATGCGATATACAAGCACTAAAATATTTGGACGACAATCTTTTGGTTGTATGAATATAAATTGGGTTTTCGAATTGTTCATTTTTATTGCGCTGTTTGATATTGAATTTAAAATCCTTTCAAATGCACTCAATACAAACTTATATTTATTATATTGAATTTATATACAAAAATAAAATGTATAGTAAGAGGCAAACAGTTTGGCACATTTCAAAACGTTTTTCAATAAGGTGCTTCAGAAAATTTCTAGTCCCACCAAGTCTTATGACGATAGGGATGAAGGGTGGTAAAAAAAGATACTTCTGATAACTGGCTTAAAATATGATCAAATAAAAGATTTATCGAGGTATCAAAATTTAAACAAAACAACAGTAAATTTATATTTTCGTACATTATAACATATTCCCAAAAATTATTGTTATAAATATGAATATTATAATTTTTTTAAGTAATTGAATCATAAGCTGAAAGCAGAGAGTAAATTCGTAAAGCATTTTTTACTGACCATTCTCTTATGGACAGTAGAGAAGGAATAGGTGTATATTAAGCTAAGCTGAATCTGGCGTGTAGTCTGCATTAGGGGGAGTTCCTTGGCTTGGTGCATGCGTTGGAACAATTGCTGGAAAGTTGGGTGCATGAAAGAAAGGTACTCACTGCACTTGACAACCAATCGATTATAAAACGCATGAGGCAGATGAATGTGTATTCTAAACTAGTACTGGAATGTGTTTTAAAACTTAACAGATGTGCCTCGGTTAATGATGTGGGTTAAAGGATACACATGCACAGCTGGGAATGAAGCAGCATACTAACTAACAAAAAGCGGATCAGGTGTGAATTTCTATAGACCAGAACCCAGAGTAACCTGATGCGAACAAAGGTCTTATAATGGCTGAACTCACTAAACCTGAGAAGGTGGAGAAGGCTATTACATGTAGACAGACTCGAATGGTGCTTAAAGTGCCCCTTGGCAGGTAGGCCAGTAAGGTGCTCAGATATAATAGAAGTACCTTAAGATGGATAACTGCAGTTTTGGCAGATCATGGGTGCTTCAGGTATCTTCTAGACAAGGTGAAAATCAAAGATTATACTTGCAGACTGTGTCTGGAAGAAGCTGAGACAGTAACGCACATTATGTGTGAATGTTCAGCACTGCCTAGTATTTAATAGGGGATCTAAGGCTTTGAAAAATGTTAGCAATTTCTAGAGATTGCGTGATGAGAAAGAGAATCGACAGTTATTATTCGACAGTCCGAAATCACTAAAGTCAACAGTGGTGGTTGGTGGTAGCTTCGATATCCCCCTACATTAATAATAACATAATGATATCCTAGAACAGAGCTGTCTAACATGCGAAACTAACTCTTTGCTGTCCTCAGAGCTGTCATATAAATGTATTAAAATCGAAACACACAATTCTTATATTAACGATTATAATCATGAAAGAGGATTTTTAATTTTCTCTAAGTCGTAAAGACATTTTAAAGCGATTCCGAAATTGTGATCAAAATACATATTACTACTAAATTTAAAAAAATTAAAATTTTATTAAATTTGAAATTTGTTGTCAAGCTTAAGTTCGTTTTGTTGTCTCTAAGAAAGAATAGTTTACATTACAAATTAGGTGATAATATTAAAGAAAAATTATTAAAATTGTGTAATATTATTCTATTCACATATACACTTCTCATTGTGTTTTGTAGCATTTCATTACTTATGGAGTGTTTTTGGCTGCTCTAAAATTAGGAAAAAGGTTTCCTGATGATGTGGCCTGAGCAAGCAGTGAAATACGTATAGGATCTAGCTCTTTTCCCCCAACAAATAAATTGTATTTTTATTATAAAACGTTATGGGTAATTAGCATAATATTAAATATTTGTTCAAATTTAACTTTTAGACACCAGCACATTGCGCACATTTTCTAGACAGCTACGTCCGGTCCGGTCCTTTGGCAAAATGTGTAATTTGTCCCCTGGAGGAGAATTCTTGATGCATTTTACATTCCTAAAAATTTTAAAAATTAAAATAAGTTATTTTTTGATGTTTTTAATACTTACACAACTTCCACAACTTCTAAGGCTTCTGTTTCTGCAAAATTCAATAACAAATAGATATAATCATATTTTAAATGAAAATTTACCTTGAATATGCGTGCTTCTTGTTTGTCTGAAAAAAAGTAAATATTTCATAAAAATTATTAAATTAATTTAAAATTCTTTGGTTTTCATCCCTTATTCTTATCTTTCAAAATACGTTTAATTTTTATACGCCAGGAAATAGAACAGAAGAGAATTCAAAAAAGTGCACTTGTTTGAGAAAGAGACGGATAGAAGGCATAATTCTTCTTATCGTTCTCTTTGGTTAAAAGCAGTCCAACTAAACTAGCTTGTTGGCAAAAAAACTATATTTATACTATAAATATAGTGGGGCAAGAGCCCCCACGCAAACCCCTAACGGGCTGTGAGCACATACACAATCTCAACAAGAATCTCACAAAGAGAACAAAACATGTGGCAAATTTTAAATCTGTAGCATACCAGCTTTAAACAAGGTCACATATTTAGCAAAAATGCATTGGGCATTTTTATTTTAACAACTTTTTTTGGTTTGGGGCCTTTGGTAATAGGTCACAGTCTAGCTTTCAACTTAGAAAAAGTTCAAGGGTGCCGAAATAAGATGCTACACTCGAAAATTTACAAATATCTAAATGTGCCATTGGTTGAAGCAGTAATAGCGAAACGTATGACGCGAAACATCCAAAAAGAATGCTTCCCTTGGCCGAACATAAGAAGAATGTTCCGCAAATGATTGGAGCAACTGTGAACCATAAATTTTCTTGCCCTGCAATGGCTGCACTTTACAAATATATTTTTTCTTTCTTTTGGAAGATAAAGGGTGTTTTTTATAGAGGTATAGAACTTTAAGTTGGCATTACGTTTCAAGATGGCGACCGATTTAACAGCTGTCAAGTGATTTATTCTCAGTTTGGTTGGGCAATTCATCATGAATAGACTCACCCCTGAACAACGCTTGCAAATAGTGCCCAAAACGAGATTACCGTTGTTCCCGATTTTCATAAGCGAATTTTGTTTAGCGATTAAGCGCACTTCTGGTTGAATGGCTACGTCAACAAACAAAACTGCCGCATTTGAAGTGAAGGTAATCCTCAAGTGTACGTCGAAACACCGTTACATCCAGAAAAACTGACTGTTTGGTGCGCTTTATGGGCTGGTGGAATCATTAGTCCATACTTTTTCAAAAACGATGGTGGCCAAAACGTTACAGTCAATGGTGATCGGTATAGAGCCATGATTATTAACTTTTTCATTCCTGAATTGAATAACCTGGATGTCCAGGGGATGTGGTTTCAATAAGACGGCGCAATATGTTACACAGCTCGTGCCACAATAGACTTATTGAGAGACACGTTTGGTGACCGCATAATTTCACGTTTTGGATCTGTGAATTGGCCTCCAAGATCTTGTGATTTAACACCCCTAGACTACTTTCTGTGGGGCTATGTAAAGTCATTGGTCTATTTGGATAAGCCACAAACGCGTGACCATTTGGAAGACAACATTCGCCGTGTTATTGCCGATATACGGCTACAAATGTTGGAAAAAGTCATCGAAAATTGGACGTCCAGATTGGACTACATCCGCGCCAGCCGTGGCGGTCATATGCCAGAAATCATATTTAAAATGTAATGCCACAAGACTACCTTTCGGATAAATAAAATTCATGTCAATCGAATAATCCATCGTTGGTTTATTGCAACTTAAAGTTCTATACCTCTATAAAAAACACCCTTTATAAATAGGTATTTATAGTTCAAATGCATTGAGAACACAATAAAAAAAAATATTAAAACAATTATGTCGTTCACCAACCAAAAGTTTTCTCTGCCGCATTGAATTATTTTGCAGTTTTCCGCGACAAAGGACTACATGAAATTAAATAAACCAATCTTCAGTTTTACCCGACAAACAACCGGTATAAATTGGGAACTTAAATCAAATTGTTTCAGAAAAAAAACAGGATAATAAAGTAAATACATGTTAATATTTAACTCCTTAAGAGACGTGTACTGGATTTTCCTTAACAAGATTTTAGTTTTTTGTTATTCTTTATTCGTACAAGTATTACAGTTTTAAGATACTTTTTGTTGTTAATGTCAAAATTACCTCTTAGCTTTTTCAGTAATAAATGTAAGTTCGTTAGATCCTTTTTTGTCTACTACTTTTTTTCCTTGTGCAACTTTGTGCACTTGTTTGTAATAAAAGGATGTATCTGTGTCATGTTGGACATTTTTGGTGTATGCATTTGTGTGCTATTTGGCAATGAACTGGCAACAAGACCGTGTGGCCTAATGGATAAGGCGTCGGACTTCGGATCCGACGATTGCAGGTTCGAGTCCTGTCACGGTCGTGGCTGAATTATTTTTTTAAACTTATTTTTTTTAAATTATAAATTTTTTAAATATATATTTTATTTTTTTAACAAAAATAAAGAAACTTAAAAACTTCCTGTTGATTTGTTTAAGTAGAACTGGATACTGGACACACTACCTCTTGCTTGAATAGGACCTACTTACCTATTATATTAATTTTGTTTTTTTATGTAGATTGGAAATTATTTAAACAACAATTTGATGGAAGAAATATTGCTATTGTTTTCATTCGTAAGAGATCTATATTAAATTGATAATGTTTTTCTTATATTCGGGTATAGTATAACATGAAAAGTTCTTATTATTTAAATCTATATTTCCTGTATCTGTCCGTTTGCGTTCGCATCACGTTAAAACTACTGAAAGGATTTTAATAAAATTTTGTGAGGAGGTACCTAAGTATCCTGATTCAAATAGAGGATATTTTTTTTTCAGCAAAAATATTTTATTTCCAAGCAGTGAAAGTACGCAATTTTACCGATATGTATACTTTAAGGCGCCTTTTGTTTTTGAAAGCAGCATATTTTAGTAGGGATGAGACCCTTGTGGTGGCAGGATCGCTTTGTGGTGGGTTTTTATATTTGTTTATAATGTTTCCTATAGTCCCTATTTTATTTTAAACAGCTGAGGGGAGTTCCAGCTAAAACTTAGGCTTTCTAAAGAACTGCCATAAGATTGAAACTTTAATTAAAAACAAAGGCTTGATGTGGCCGGTTTAAGTTATTAAATCAAGGCCTTTTTTTATTTAAATTTTAGAGTTTATGAAAATTATACTTAGCCTTTCTAACTTATTTCAAATTACACAATTATTCCAGTTTCTCTGTCCCTAGTATTAGGGTTCGTATTCATATTTCCATTTGAGCAATCATAATTGTTAGTGTTTAGAATTTAACTCAAATAGAAATATGTCACTCAATTCAAATACAATAATACATTGCACCATACTTAAGCAGATGTATGTTCTTGATACGCTACTAGTGGTATTTATGGTGCCAGCATTATAGACTTGTGTGATCCACTATACCCTTTATGGATGAGATATAAGGATATAAGGTAAATACATAAACCATAACTGAAGCACTTAAGAAAAGGAAGGGTCTTTGGTGTGGATTGTTTTCAAAACAAAATCGAACATAATATTTTAAGAACGCTGCCGAAGTGGCTGGAACAGCTGGTATGTTATAAATAATTAAACTTAAAATTTTTGCAGTATGATGTGTTAAGAAACACAAAACAATTAAAGCCTATAATCATATCTAATTTTCTTTTGCCATTAGACAGTGCTTTTAGTTTAGGATTAATATCAATGCACGGAAAAATATTTTCAAAAATCATTTCATCAATCAACAATGAATTGTTTCTAAATTTTTATTAAATTTTTTAATAATATTTATTATTATAAATGTTTTGTTTTTTTTTTTCTAAAACCTATAGCAATGAATTCGCTGATTTTTTTATGATTGAAACCGGATTGAAAGGAGCTAAGAAACACTGAAAAAGCTAACAATTTACAAAACATTGTCTTCTAATAAAAAACCCTTGTTAAGAAGACTAGATGGACTAAAGAGGCTATAAGTATTATTTAAATGATATGGTGAGCAATGATTCCTCCATTGCCTCAATCATTTTGTCAGGAGCTCTTGGGCAAAAGCCTGGCTGAGGCAGTAGAAAAGGCGTAAAGTTCACCAGCACGTACTCCAGGAGACGCTGTATACGAAATAAAATAAATGAAAATATAAAAAAAAACGAAAGAAAACAACACTCATCAAAACAAAAGTCTTCACGCCGCACGGTGTTGTGAGTGTGGCCATAAATAGAAAAATCCAGTTCTGGAAATAAAAAAATGGCTGATGAAATTTTTAAATACTTTTACTAATAAGCTTAAAAAAATAAGATTAAAATAATAATTTTTTCTAAAGATATGGCTTTTTAAAATTATGGTTTGAAATAACTACAATTTTGTATAAAAAAGGAATACAAATGAGCATATATTTCGTAGGGTTAAATAATTGAATTTAGTTGGCAGATAAGCCAAATTTGTACTAGATTAGTTGTTGTATTATGTTTTCAGTATATAAACGGTATTTTGAATGAGATATGTCGATAACAGTGTATGCATCATTATAAAAATGATATTAATAAAACAAAACAAAACTTGTTGTGATAAGCAAACATATAATAATGAAGAAAAAAAAATTCAAGTTTTACCGGGATATTTTTGCTTTCATTTTATAACTAAATTAAAAATTAGGAAAGAATTATTTTGATAATTTTTTCCTAATTTTTAAGTAACAAAAAATGGCTTTGGAAAAATGAATATCAAAAATTCATTTTTCAATAAAAATGCATGCAAATTTATTTGTTTTATTCAGAAATGTAGCGGAAACAATGAAAAAATCCTAAAATTCAAATATTTATAACAACCCTGTAAAAAAGATTGTGAAGTTTTTAGCCAAAATATGTACTTAAAAAAAAATAATCAGCTTCGATGGACTGGAAAAAATAGGCAAAAATATGTATATACTTAAGTTTAAGGATATATTGAGGGTGAGGGCTTGCATTCATCTAATTGAAAAAAATATAAGTGTCTTGTCTTCGGAATTAATTAAACAAATTTTATTTAACTTTTAATTTTTTTTTTAATTTTGAAAATTTTAATTATTATTAGTCGAACTGTTTTATGTATTACATACAAAGAAATTTATAATCAAGCTTAAGTTCGTTTTTATTCTCTTTAAGAAAGAATTAATTAAATTACAAATTAGGTGATAATATTAAAGAAAAATTTGGAAAATTTAATTTTTAGACAACAGCACGAGTGGAATGCACATTTTTTAGACAGCCTCGTCCGTCATCAGCACTACTTGTATCTAATCTACTTAGGGTAGTGTTTTAGTTGTAAGCATCATCTATTTAACCAACCAAACACAGATAAAGGAATACGAGAAAACTTGTATTCAATTATCAATCGTCAGTTGGTGAGAACGAAGTCTACCACTACCTTAAGCTTCCCTCTTGTTGAATATTTTTACTTTATTATTTACCACCTATATTTTGTCTGAATTGAATCAAATTTGATAAAATCATTAAAAATATCACATCCAATTATTATAATTCCAATTTCATAAAGTTATAATTTTTGCTAACTTTTATGACACTTATAAATTTCAGGATATACGGGAAGGACACACCCCTTGCTCCGAATTTTTTTAAATTTTAAATTTTGTTACCTTTCGCCAACCTAATTATATGTGCCAAATTTCAGCTCTTTACAATAACTGTTTCTATTTATGGCCACTCGTTATATGAAGTCACGACACTGTGCGTCGTTTGAAACCACTTTTATCTGCTTTATTTCAATGTGTGCTTATGTGTCCTTTAATATATACCTATATTGCCTCATTCATGTAGATGCAGAACATATTCATGGGGCAGTTTGCAGCTCATATTGACTTGCTTTATGCGCTCTATTTCCTAATATTGACAGGTTGAGCCAAACATACATTAGTTGATTTAATAATTTCCCATTAACTGTGGAAAATAAAGAATTTAACACAAGATATCTTTCTTATAAGACATATTTATTGTGGGCATTAATATTGCTTAGCTAAGACATTTTCATTAGGCGTCTATTTTAAAAAATTTGAAATATGTTTTAAATTTTATATTTCTCTTTGAAATTGTGTCAAATTCCTATTCATTCTTTAATATCAAAAACTTAGTGGCCGCTTTATAAAAAAAAGCAGGTAAAGAAAATAATTTCCTTAAGATGTTTGAATTTGTTTCATTTTTTCGCAGCTGTTGCTGATAAATTTTTTCTTTTATAAATTTTTATATCTTTCTTTTGCTTTTTTATATTCGTTATTATACCAAATAATAATTATAAAAGTTTTGTATGAGAAATAAAAAAGAAGAAAGAGATCTAGTGAAATTCCTTCTGGCAATTAAATTCGCCCAAACTTTTTCCCGCTGTACAAATTCTGTGGGTGCTAAGATCACATAAAAATTGACACTTCTGCTTAGTCATAAGGTTTATTTTAAACAGAATAAATTAGAAAACACCATTGGTGAAAAGGGTATATATATAAGTTTGTCATTCCGTGTGTTATTTTCTACAATATTCATTTCCGACCCCATAAATGTATATATATTCTGGATCCTTTAACATAGAAAAGTTGATTTAGCGATGTTCATGTGTACGTGTTTGCCAGGGCACCAGATGAAATACAGAAGTTTTAAGCCCACCAATCCAGGCATAGTTTCGAAAATTTTGGGATTGCAATTCAAGAATATCAGATTATTCCTTTGGTAAAACCACGCCCACCTATATTTTTTTCACGTTTTTTTTTTTAATTTTTTTCGGCTTTAATGATTTTCTTTTGTTTTTTTTTGTCAAATAAATATTCGACTGCGACAGGTAGATCGCAAGGAGTGCATACGTATCCCGGAGGATCAATAACCACATGGGAAGGCCTACTTGATGTTTAATTTTAGGTTGGTAAGGTTTTTCTGCTTTGATTTTTATTAAAGGCCTTTAAAGAAAGCAAACATGAGGTAGCCAATAGATCCACTAGTATCCAGGAGCAGTCAATAGACCCATTAGGGGGTGGTCAATATGAGGAAATTGAAAATTGTTTAAAGATTTTTTGCTTTAATCTGACCATTTTAAGGCAATATAGATTGCAGGAAGTTAATAATTTTTGTAAAAATATTTAAAAAAAATTTGCAACCAAAATAAAAAAATCCAAAAAATTAATAAAAAATTTTTTAAAAGAAATTTTACAAATATTTTCCACAAAATATTTCCAAAAAAATTTCCAAAAGAACTACAAAAAAATTCAAAACAATTTCAAAAAATTTTACAAAAAAATTCAAAACAATTTCAAAAAATTTTACAAAATGTTAAAAAAAAGAAAGAAAAAAGAAGAATTTTACAAAATGTTAAAAAAGAACTTTTACAAAAGATTAAAAAGAAAATCAAAAAAATTTCAGAAAATTTTTACAAAACTTTTCAAGAAAAATTTTTTAAAAAAATTCTACAAATTTAAAAAACATTAAAAAAATCACAAACAAATTTCAAAGGAACATAAGAAAGTTACACAATATCTAGCATTACTATGTTGAAGGGTATATAAGATTCGGCATGGCCGACTATAGCACTCTTACTTGTTTTCATTGTGTTTTTGGTTAAGATGGAGTATTAGAGTGAGACATAGAAATATAATTATTTTTCTTCTGCCAAGTAGAAGCGTTTTTTAGTTTTAATTTAAAGATTTTTGGCCAAAGAAGTAGAGCCAAGTAGTTGCATGATATATTTGTAGCACTTTTTGTGTAGTTAGTAATATATGTCAAACGTTTTGGCAAATGAATCTTTGCCAGTCACTTAACAAAATATTTAAAAAAAAGAATTTTCCACAAGTCCAATATGATTATAGCGTGCATTTGCGAGATAAAGCGAAGCACACCGGGGATAGCTAGTAGTTTATAAATTAGATCAATTTACATTAAAACCCTTCTATTCATTAAGCTTATACTCCATAGATGTTCCAATTATAAAACAATGTTTACCAAACCTTGTGTGTAATTCTGTTAAATGCTAATTGTTTGCAAAGCCTCATTAATTTTACAAAGGAATTAGTTTCTATTAAATAATATAGTGTGTGTTGTTGAACTGATTGCTTATTAAGTTTTAAACTCAAGCGTTAGAGTGAATAACTGAAAAAAGTAGAAATTAAATCATATAAAAGAAAATAGTAGTATTAAAAACATTGGTTAAGCCAAGCAGAAATTATAAGAATATAAAGCACTTATCTCGATTGCAAAACCTAGTAATACTATTGTTTTCTTTATTTATGCCAGCCTCGTTTCTCCTTTACATCAAAATCATTTTTGGCAAAGTTGTGTTTATAGTATTACAAAAGGATTTTAGGTTTTATTGCATTTATATTGCTTGTATTGTCTTTTGTTAATTTTCCTGCCTTTTGGTTTTTAGTAAATACTCTTACCATTCTCGCTGAAAATGGGTCGGCTGAAATGGATGCACTGACCTGAAAGTACATCTTAATACTATAAAATTGGATGTAGAATTGAAGAAAGGTAGGTTATTATACAACTAACAAATTTTTCGGCCAAATCTATAGAAGATTTTCGTTAAAAAAAAAAATGCAGACAGTCCTTGGGACTGCCGATAGAAGTGAGAACTAAAAATGCTTGTAATATAAATAAATAATCTGCTAATTAATTAATTATTAATTAAATCTCTTTATAATAATGCATTCCCAGCGCCCTCTTTCGCCGGTATTACCACATAGCACTAAATCGCAGGCGAAGTAAAATAAATATAAATTGGCTATGCTAGCTTCAAACTAATACGTCTACATAACACTAGAAGCGCTGCAACACTGTTCTCAAAGTAATCATAACGTGCAATTGCTGTGTTGCCATAAGTGAATTTTTACTATCATACTAACCATCTACTTTATGTATTCCTAACCCTTATGTACTCCTATCCCTTAGTTAATATAGGTATTAATTGCCGGAGTGTTACTTCTCTTTAAAAAAATATATAATTTGAAACTTCATATTGATTAGTTAATTTTATGGTACAACATTCAAAATTAAAATTATTTAAATATTTACTATAAAGTTTCGTAAAAAACCTTATAATAAAAAGCACTTTGCGATTCAAAATGCTGTATGTACATACATATGTAAGTATGTAAGAGTATATTGGTTTATTTTAAAAATTCAAATAATCTTTATAAAAAACCGTTAGCAACAGTGCAATCTTTGGGTTTGAAAAAAAAAAAAATAAAATAAAACGAAAAATGTATTGTGTCTCTGTGATACTCAACATGTTTATATCTCTTACACTATTCTCTCTGATACATATTTCTTAAAAGTGTGTATGAATTAATGTTATGTGTTATGAATAAATGTAAGTATCTACTGCGTACATAGAAACCAGCATTAGGTGACGATTTTTCAATAGTTTTTCTTCTACAGTAAAGTGCTCAACGTGGCTAAGGCTTTTAAACTACCAGCACTCTTTTGCGATTTGGCCACATACCAGTTTAATCTGCATTAAAAACCTGAACTGGATTGTATGCTCCATCGGCAATTATTTTTTTATTGGGTAGCTTTCTGATCTCCAGAAGCAATCTCGCCCTTGATTTTTATGTTATGAAAAGAATACCTTTGGAGAAATCCTGTCCTGTACTTGCACAAGAACAAGTATCTCTATGTAGAAGTTGATTGCGTAGAGGTAGAGATCATCTACCTATACGCAATCAACTGTCTTTCGTTATTTTATAAATTTATATTGTTTCCGTCTACAAGACTCTGTTGTTGTGCATTGCTATCAAGCCATATTATGAAGGCTTTTAAAAGAGCATTCTCCTTCTGTGCTTGATCACTTCTTAGTATTAATGTGCACTGACTTAAATGTAATAATTTATATAGCAGCTATTAATAATGAAATTAGATTATGGAAGCTTTTTTGTCATACTGCACGATTTCTGATTAGTTTGCTGCTGCACAGCCGTGAATGTGTCATTTAATATGCTTCGTAACAAGTTCAACTTCGGTGTGAGGTAGATGAGTTGATATTAATATGGCTCCGTGATATTCCAATAAGTCGCCAAGTCTAAGTATGTCTGATCTAATTCTGACTATCTCTACCTAATCTCACTTAACCTAGTCTTACCAGCAATAACTTATAATTATAGTGGGTGCTTCGCTTTAGTTGTTATTGTTTTGAAATATCCTAAAAGTTTGCAAATTTCTCTACTTTATCCAAACGAAAGTTAAGTAATTTTTTTCCCATATAAAAGATAGGAATCCATCTTATCAAAACTTTAAGTATAAGAGATTCAATAAGAACTGCAGATTATCGATAATTTTCTTCAGAAATCAAAAAGACCAGATGCTTTGGAAAAATGGTTAGAAAAATGGAGAATAAAGGTGAATGAACAAAAATGTACTTATGTACATAACTTTGATACTGCGTAGGAACTCATGCTTTCCTTTTTGCATAAATAACCAAATGATACCTTTCATACGTTGAATACCTGGGTATACATCTTGATCGTCGCCTTACTTGGAAAATCCACATAGGTTTCAAGTTAGCACCAATGAAACTAAAAG
This sequence comes from Phasia obesa, assembly GCA_949628195.1. NCBI lineage: Eukaryota > Metazoa > Arthropoda > Insecta > Diptera > Tachinidae > Phasia > Phasia obesa. Next base: position 88,264,091 of record OX451218.1, read on the forward strand.
CAGTACAACTAAATTGGCGTATTGGTGGAAATTCAACCCTTGGCTTAGATTGTAAACTTCTATTGTACAAGTCGATCTTCAAACATATTTGGTGTTATGGCATTCAATTATGCGGCACTGCTTCAACTAGCAATGTTGAAAAAATTCAGAGACGCCAAATAGGATTCTACATATGATAAGAGTTGCTCCTTGGTATATAAATCCACATCCACAAAGACCTAAACTTGCCATCAGTTAAAGCAGAAATAGCGTAACATGCAGTCACATATCTAAAGAGGCTTGAATGTCATCCAAACCCTTTGGCGCGTAACATGCTGAATGAACCTGGTTATATTCGACTAAAAAGAAGAGATACTGCTTTTCTCAGCCGTACATCAGAGAGATGACCCGCAAATGATTGCAACAACCTTGAAACAAACATTAATTTTTTTTAGCACTGGCTGGACTTAAAAAGTAAAAGTATGTTTAATGTAGACTTAACATATGAGTAATTATTGTTGGTTCAAATATATTGAAGATACAGTAAATAATAAAAATAAATGAACACAAAAAAAAAATCAAAAACCTATTTGATATTTGAAATACTTTTGTATTCATTCACACCGACACCGACCTTGACAAGTTTTTCACATGTTAAATGTCATTTTATTTACAACTAAATGCAATGAATAATGTGTTTGTGTGTTTTATTTTTCAGCATACAAACATGTTGAATTTGTTCTATTTATTCACAAAACCGTAAGCAAAAAATAAAGCTATCGAGTAAGTAAAAAGAAAAACAGCAGTAAAAAATAGTATCCTTTTTTTATTGCTGTTGTTTGGTGGTTTGATGTCAGCATACTGAATTTATTGTCATTTATGACTTTAATAATTTCCACTTGCAATAAATTGTTATGTTATGTTCAATTTAGTAATTTCTTTATTATATTGTATCGCAATTCCTATATTATCCAATGTGGAGATAACTAACTGGGCGTATGATTTATATTTAATATTAAAATAAATGTAACTTATACGTCAAGGATAAATATGATGTTATTCACAATAGGGGAGATGCCTTGAAAAAGAATGGAAAATAAATAAAGAAGTTAAGATATTAATGCGTAAAAATTGCAGTTAAAAAATCTTTTTCCTTTTCTACATATCGAATTTATTGTCATCTATGATTTTAATAACTTCCGTTTGTAACAAATTGTTATATTATATTGTGATTCCACTATTATGCAAACAGCAGGGATCAGAGATGGAATAGTTGATAAAATCATACTTTTTGATACTTGTTATGGTACTAACAATAATATATTTCCTTTGAATATATATTCATAAGGATAGTTATGAAATAAACGTATGAAAAATGTTTGAATTTGTCAATTTTCAAGGATAATGCAATTGTTTTTTTTCTTTTGTTTTATATTGAAAGGACAATGAAAAAAAAATTAAAAAGGAAATAAACAATAGAGTAATAAGTAAATGAATAATTAAGCAATAAGCAAACTTAAAATGAATACTTTGTTAAAATTGGAATTCAAGAAAGAACAATTAAGAGTTTTGTTTAGAAACTAAGTAAGAAAGAACTTAGCGTAATAGAAGCAAAAATAGGGGTGGTTTTAAGAAATCATTAATAGCCACTTACAATATTGAGTTAACTATCAATTCAACATTGCATCAAAATCAAAGAGGCACAATATCAGGAAATATTTAAACTAGCTCTTCTGGTAAACCATTCTATTTAATATTCAAAATACCATGTTACTGCACTGACTCATTTGATACTCTCGATGTAATTTCACTGCTGTATAGGAAATTTTTAAAGGTAAAGGTAGCTTACCTAAAATTTGGATAAAGGTTTTCTTATAGTACGCTGTCCTAATATAAGTTAAAACTGAATCTGCCCGTACTTACATATATAAGCTGTTAGATTGTTAACCGATCGAAAAATTCATTGTTATAGAAGGACATTTTTTAAGCTCGCCTTAGCCAATTGAAGTCAGCTAGTAACCGAGTCCATACATCGATATTTGCTAATGACACAGATTTTTTAATCATTCACGAAAGTCTCTAAGTAACATCACTATATTTACAAGGCCACGTATTAAATTTAGAACAATGGTTGAAGAAATAGAGAATAAAGACCAATGAAACAAATTCACTCAATTAACTTTCGCACAGCGTAGGGAATCGTGCCACCTATTCGCATAAGTAACCAAACAATACCTCAGCTCTCAGACGTAAGTTATCTGGGTATACATCTTTAACGTCGCCTTACTAAAAACTGCCACAAAGAATACAAGTAAACACAAATGAAGTTAGAAGCATTCTAAATAAACTGGCTTATTAGCAGAAATTCTACTCTCAGCTTAGATTGCAAACTTTTATTGTACAAGTCAATTCTAAAACCAATTTGGTTCTATGACATTCAATTATGGTGCAGTGCCTTAGCTAGCAAAGTGGAAGAAACTCAAAGGCGGCAAAATAAGTTTCGACAGATGAACACAGTTGCTCCCTGATACATATATAAAAGCTCGAACATTCACAAAGATCTAAACGTGCCATCATTTAAATCAAAAATAGCGAAATATGCAGTAACGTATTTAAAGAAACTTGAAGCACAAATCCAAATCCGCTGGCCCACAACATACTACATTAACGTGGTAACATTCGTTTAAGATGGGGGGGAAATTACTTCTCTCGTCCGAACATCAGAGGGATGTCCCGCAAACGATAGCAGCAACCGTGAAACGTACAATTTTTTGTCTAGCTCTGGCTCGACTTAACAAATATATTTATTTTTATTTTAGATTTAGGATATGAGTAATTATTGTTGTTTAAATATACTGAATATACAATAAATAAAATATAAAAAAAACTTTTCAGATGAGCTAAATTAATTACTTAGCGAAACCTAAATTAATTACTTAGAAACCAGCTTAGTCCGTAATAATTTTTGGTGAATTTATAATTTGGGTTAATAACATTTAAGTTAAATTAAAACTACAGTAGAATTTTTATACCCAAAATATAAATTGCTAAAAAAGGTTCATTTTCCATTCCTGGGTATTCGTGTATAAACAATATTTAATACCAGCTATGCCCGCCACTTCGTCAGTGTCGTTGCAATATTTTGTTCGATTTTGCTTTAAAAACAATCCATATTAAAGACCCTTACGTTTTAAGTGCCACCTTAAACAATGCTGCATATCAGTTTATTTATTTATTCACTTTATAAAATATAGGCATATCCGGTTACGTAGTTCAGTTATGATTTATGTATTTACTTTACTACTAAAATAAGTGCGTACAGCTTTTTCTCCACTTTCCATTGGAAATAAAATATTTTTGCGGAAAAAAGTATCTTATATTGGAATCAGGATGCTAAGGTATTTCCTCATAAGATTTTGTTAAAATCCATCCAGTAGTTTTTACGTGATGCGAAGACAAATGAAGAGCAGACAGATAAACGGAAATGTGTTACTATTTTATTATATAGCTATAGATATAGGTATCCATATCAAGATCATCAATTAAACAGAAATAACTTATTTCTTATAACGCGACAATGTCGTAGACTTATGTTCAATGCAACCTACAGACCAAAATTGGTATCCAACATGGAAATGTTTTGGATTTGTTTGTTTTGCAACAATCACATATGGATCATGTAGAAAGTTTGATGAGTTTGCTTAAGAAACTTGACTTCTACTCTTTTAATATTTTTAAAATATAATTGAGCATTGTAATCTCATGTCATATTGTGTAATGCGTCATTTCAACTAACTCATCTGTCAGTTGTACAATAATTTTTTTTTGTAAAAATGTGTTTAAAAATTGACAAAAATGCTAAAGATTAAATATTAAATATTTATATAATTAAAAATGCTATCCAAATAAAAAATATATTTGATAACAATTTTTAAGAATAAAAAACATTTTTATTTTGAGTTCAAACTTTTGCTTTTGCTGGGTTTGTTCATATGCGATTAAGCAAACATCTAGTTAAAAAAAAAATTGTAGCAATAATATTGAAAAGCAGTAACAGATATTTGTGGTAATTGCTTTTATTAATGGATTTTTAATACATAATTTTTCACAGATTATTGTGGTACATTGTGGTACTTTGTGAAAACCAAAGTATTTGAACAAATTATGTTGAAACAATTGAAAGTGGAAACTTAATAGAGGAAAAATCTAAATCGGACCACAAATATATGTGGGCATCAGTTTATATGAAACATATTTTAAAAATATAATAAAATTTTGCACAAACATTTGATCTGTACATGATATTAAGTTTTTTTTTCATTATTGGTAATATTAAGAAGGAAATCAACTGGTTATAACAACTATCACAGCTTTCCATTTTTGATAGCAGTAGTTTGTAAAAAGAAATTTGACAGTAATCCAATAATAAGATAACAGTTAACGGACGCAGTCTTGCATAAAAGGAACAAAATTATCAAACTACCCTCGTATATGTTAAAGCTGCATTATATTTTATTTAAAATATTCACATCATTAGCAGACATAAGTGGACAATTACTCACTCAGAAATACATATATTTAATAGATACAATATTTTAAGTTTATTTTTGCAATAATGTTTTCAAATTACAATACAAACAAACTGCAAAAGAATTAACAAATTAAAATAACATCAAATTATATATGGAAAACAAGACATATTTTTCACGTATACGAGTATGACATTATTTTTTGAAACTTAATTTGTATATGAGCGCTATAACAACAATTACTAAAATTTAAATCATGAACCTATAGTTGTCCGGCTTTCGCAAATTTAACCGTTTTTAGCCGTTAATTTATTCAGAGTATTTAAAATTATGTCCGATATAGCAATAAATATAAAAAATAAAAATTTAATTTTCTTGCCAAAGTGACACAATTTGCGTAAGTAGCCACATTTTTGGAATGGGTAGATACTTTAAATCTATACAGGATATTATTATATTAGTATTATAAATTTGACCCCTTTAACAAGTACAAATAATAATAAAAATTATAGTTACACGATTTTTCTTAAGTAACCTTATATTCAACAGTTATAGGCTGACACTTAAAAGTTACACTGACATTTAATCTACACTGTATCTACTGTAGATTACAAAAAAAATATATGCTACAGGAATTTTATTTTTATCTTCTTAGACATTTTTTTATCAAGTTATTTAATTCTTTAACATTTACAAAAAACAGTATTTGTATTTTCGAAATTAATTATTAGCTTCAATGTTCTTTCTAAACTGAGTCTAAGGTAGCATTATATTTTGGCATTAAAATGAATTGTTTATATTAAGATCCAAATGTAGTCTATTGAAAAGCTAAGTTTAACATTGTTTTATAGTACAAATGGAATAAACTGTGTTTGCTATTTATTAAACTTCTAGATCACATGTTGAAAATTTACAGAAAATATTTACACAAAGCGTATGGAGGTTTGGCTACTGATAAAGGCCCGACCCAAGAAATATTTACTACTTTACTATTTGATCCTGTGAGGATTATTAGCAAACAACAAACATATACCTTGAAGACTTTGATGGAAACATAGTTACTTCTTCCATTTACTAGATTTCCTAGATATTCGATATCGAAGAGTCAGTATCGGGATTTTAAATTAGTAGGACCCCGATTGATAGCAGCAAGTGACTACAACATAAAACACACTTTCAAAGGTTCTTGACTAATTACTTCAAAAGGTTGTGTTTTTCGTGTTTTTTAAATGAATTTTTAAAAATGAATGTGATTTCTAGTGGGTAACCAACTTATTGGCCTACAGATACATAGACTATTGCTGATGTTATTGATTTTGGCATAGCAAATGGTATTTCAAGAAAAAAGTTTAAAGTTAAAACATCTTTAGAATAATTTTCAGATGATGAACCTACTTGGCAATCACATAGATCTCCTCAACTTAAAAATAGGCTAAAAATATCTCGAAACAGCTAAGAGAGATACTGTAATCCTGAAGATTTGTACCCTAAAAAATATTTAGAAGGGCTTGACGCTAGTCTACATTCCGACTCTTCATGATGGCATGCAACAAAAAACCTAAAAAAACTCAAACGTAAGACTCCTTTGCGTAGATCATGTGTAGGTTGAGCAAGAAATGATACCTAAAAAGCAATTTATTTAGCAACCATTTAAAAAATGTATTCGTACCGAATATACAACTAACATAGTTGATGTAGAAGCAGCAATCCCCCTTAGAGTTGACTTATGAGATGATCAAAGGGCAGTTGCTAGTTTAAACCATTAGAAGGCCTCTGGTTTTGAAAAACAAGCAAAAAGATGCCACGTAGTAGTTAAAATAATTATTTTTATTTTTAATCTCATTTTGCGCCTTGAGTACTTTCCCACAGACTTGATAGTTTCTCTGATTTCCATGATACCTAAGCCAGAAAAAGATCACATGAAGGTAGATGTATACAGACTAATAAGTCTGTTGTCAAATATGTCAAAGCGATTTGAGAAAATATTAATTACTAATTCTGAGCGCGAAAGCATGTAATCCGAATCATCCAATCGGGTTTAGAAGACAGCACAGAGCTACTGAACAATCGCAAAGATTCGTCAATGTAGCAAAAAGTCTTTTTGGGAAATAAAATATTGTTCCGCGCTTTTTAAGCGTTCTACAAAGTTCGGCACGAAGGGAACATCCTTGGCACACATTCTGATAGGCGCTGAACCTAAATACGTCGGCACTGTTTTTTGTGTAGGTTTTCTTAAAGAAAAGTATTTACGTCTACAAATCACAAAGCATTTAGCAACTTAAACAGAATATTTGCAGAATATTGGATGTAATTCTGATACTATATAGTTTTCGAAAACAAATTAAATATTATACTTTATAAAAAATTAAAATTATATAAAATTATATAAAATGATATAAAAAATAAAACGAAAAACTATAACAATCAAAAATTTTAAGTCATTCAGACGAAGTTAGCCAACTCTGTATTTATGCCCACTTTCAACAGGGAGCTCAGCTGAAATGTGTACTTAGCCTCTCCTTTATAATGAAAATAACTACAAGAACTGAGCAAAACTTTTCCAAAAGGCAAGCCAGTACGCTAGTAGGTGGTGCTTCAACAGCCAATAGACGTAGTGTGTCGATCAAAAACATGTCCTTACATGTTAAATTATATTGTCATCTATAAAAGCAAGATTTTGGTTATAAGTTAGAATGTTTATTACATTTTATTTTTGAGAGCTACAGTAATCTGCCTGCACTTTTAATCATGTGTATTATATGGGGCCACCATTTCAAAAAAAATAAAAAAATCAATTAAGAAATAAAGTAAGGTAACATATAAATGAAGAAATATAAAACCTCCTCTGATAACTATCCTTGATTTTTATGTTGGGTGTTTACAAATATAGTTTACAATTTCTTACAGCAAAATAAACATATATAACCTGTTTTTTTACTTTAGTACATTTTTGTGCGAAAGCAACAGTCATATTTTATGCTTTAGGAAGTCGTGACAATATTCCTTGTGAATCCCCTAAGTTCCAAAATTTAAAATTATTCATTAATAGAACAACTCAATAAAAGCTTTTTCGGAGAAAAAAATCTTTATGAAAATAGAGCCTTTATCTTAAAGAAAAATTTATGGTATACAGTTTTATAATATACAAAATTTGATGAAGTCAATGGCCTTAATTATTTTACTTGTTGCAGTTATATGATAATTTTTATATTAGTTTACTTAATATTATCCGAATGGTTTATATTAATATTAATAACTCTTCATTGCAAAGTACATAAAAGTCAACAAAATGTTTGTAAACGTCACAATAAATATGTCAAACTTAAACGTTCCAGAAATAATTAATTACTATAATATAATGCACATAAAAAATTGCAAAAAATATTTTTTATGCTAAAAATTATTTGCTTTTTTTGCAAGATTACTGAAATATTATCAGAACATTTTATTTCCAATTTAAAGACATTAATAAATGTCAGTTTTAAGAGATGGGTAATTTTAGTTTACAACGATTTTATACGTGAGCTGCTTTTGTAAGACAGTGATTCTATAGAAAAAAGTCAAACAGCTTTAGGTTAATAAAAATGTGTCAGCAAGTAAACAAACAAATAAAAAGTTTAATATAAAAATCCTTAAACGCATCATTTATATGGCTTATAATCAGATAATAAATTAGAAAATATAAGAAAGTCCTAATGTAAATAATTGATCATTTATAATCCTTATCCCGTTTAAGATTTCAAAATATTTGAAATAAAAAATGTATTAAATAAATACACATTTATTTGTGAATATACAAAATATGAAATAAATGTAGGTGGCGTATGATTAATATGTGTCCTTATTACTATCGTAAATGGGTTGATTATACACCATACGTGCTGTGTTATTTAGTTGCTTTAAATAATTTATTCAAGAGCTTTTTAAAAATGTTTGAAAAATTAAGTTTTATTATCAATGTAACACTTTTAGAACCTCTGTTCGAGCGTTAATAAATTGCTCTACATAAGAATTCTCACACACATTATTACCATGAAATTAAAAAGAAAACATTTAAAAAGTTATGGTTTGATTTCGTATTGATTTATGTTAGTATGAAAAAATAAATGCTTGCATTTTTCCATAAATTCACAAAATGGTATAACAATATTTCCACTTAATAAATTAAAAAAAAAAAAAAAATGATTTAATGCTACTATAGTAAGAGGTTGTTAATATAAACTTTTCTTAAGAGAATTAATTTTTGTAGTTTTTTCCCTTGAGTATAAAGCATTTGCTTCAAGAAAATTTTGTATGCAATTTGTCTTATTTGTTGGTACATTAATTATCTGCTGAACTAGAAAACTTTCGATAAATTTAAAGCGTTTTCAATCAATTACCTTAAAACATACCGGGTGGTCTAAGTTGAAGTATCTTTTTTAAAATGAAATAAAATAACACATAGTTTCAGAATTTATTGAAGACGATTTAATTCATATGAGTGTCGCTGCTAGAGTCGCAGAATCTCATCAGTCCAACTTTTCTGTTCGTGGTTCTATCTCTCAAAGTAATTTATTTTTATATTATTCGCTTTGTATTCCAATAAAAAGTCTAGAAAAAATCTAGAGAGGTTGAGGCAGTGATTTACTGCTTCGATGTAAAATAGAGCATCAATTGTGTGATATGGAATGTGGAACAAGATTAACGTGGGTCTTGGTCTTACCACCGAGTGAAATGTAAGCGCCCCGATTGTGTAGTATAGCAACACTCTACGATCTGACGTTGCCGTCAGTATCGCAATTTATGTGTGATACAGTTACAATGAGTAGCAATTTATATAATATGGCAAGCCTAGATTTATATATAACAAAAAAAATCTGGATTGGCCTATTATCTACTATCTGGAGTAGATATTTTTATGGATATATTACATAAAGAATATAAGTTCAAAGTATATTTGAATCGAAAAATTAATTATTTTCCGTTTAGGGTGTTAAATAAGTTACCCCTTGTCTCTTTCCAATTATGCCCAAAATTTATACAGCTCTTCATCACCATAAACTGAATTTCCTTTTGATATGTAATACGGTATGACCTTTAGATTGTTTACAAAATTTGAGAAAAAGTAAACTACCCCTAGGGCCCTTTATGTATCTTCATATACCAAAGGTATATACTGAATTTAATGATTTATTATGTTATAAGGTATGACCAGTAAAGCGTTCACAATACAATACAACAATATTTCAGCTTGAAGGTAGCTTTAGCTTACTTTCGACGAAAGTAAATTGGACCCTCTAGATGTTTCCAAGTTATTTGATAGAGTGCGGCATGCAATTCTGTCAAAACTTATTGGTGTCTATGATAACTTCTTTCGATTTATATCGAGCTTTCTCAGGGAGTTAAAGATATCTCAGCGGTACCACAAAGCTTTGGTCTTTCTCCTACCCTATTTCTTATTTTTCTAAATGACCTTCTTATTTACAATATACATACAATCCTATCTACTCTTTTGCAAAAGATAATAATAGGCCAAACCAGTTGGAAATTGGAGCCAAGAGACAATATATGAATGATACGCTCAATCATGATCTTGTCATAATTTCTGAGGGGTCTTACGAATAGTATCGAATTAAATGCTAGTAAGACTCAATGTTGTAACTTATTCACAGACGTGCGTTTGAAAATGATTTTTTTTTAAACTATTAATTTTTATTATTGAATCTGTCTGTATGACATTCACAATAAGTATTTAAAATCTTAACCTAAATAATAAATCTTAACCTAAATAATATTTGTGTTGGTACTGCCACTGCAGCACTCAACGTTTAGTTTGAGTAATAAATTATCTTGCTAAATCAAACGTTTGCACCCTCTTGAGACGTCTATAGCCCTCGAATAAAAGCAAGTCCATAGCAAGTGGATTGAGATGATCAGTAACTTTTGCAACGTAGCTCGTGCACGATTTTTGATCTCTTCTCGGATGGTAGGAGTATTGATGTCCTTGTGAATGTTATTGTTGCGTATGTAATGAAAATGATGATGCTTCTTCTGTAGCTATGGTTGATGCAGGTATTAAGAAACCGGAAGCTCTTGATGTTCTCGGCATACAAATCCAGCGCCATGTTCGATGGACCAAACATATTTTCAAGTCTCAAAAGAAGCTTTCAAGTGCCTCGGCTTTTTAAAACGGTGTAAAAGATACTTCACTACATCTGATCTTTTTACTATTTATATCACCTATGTATATCCGGCCTAAAATGAAATACAACTCTCAAGTATGGGCCCGTGCCCCAAAGTACAGTTTTCAGCTGTTCGACCGCGTGCAGGAGAAGGCAAAGAAGGTCATCGGTGACTCTGACTCACTATTGACTCACTGGAGCATGGACGCAATGTGGGATATGTTTCGGTGTTTTCCCGTTACTACAATGGAATGTTCCCAATATTTGGGATATTTGTTCCCAATACCCACATATTTTTGCGTATAATATTCTTTTCATTAAGGGGCCCATCCATTTGTGGTCGATTTACCAGTAAATTTACAGGGAAAGTTCTTTTTTTGCCCGCACAGTTCGTAGGTGGAATAAACTCCCTGCGGATGTTTTTCCTGCCAATTTAAATGTAATCAAATTCAAAGTTAAATGTGCACAAACACAGCTCCCTCTATCTATCCTCCTTCCAATAACCAAATTTCCTAGTTCTGTCACAATGCATTGCATGAGTAGGGGTCATCCCCTGAGTGCTGGTCCTAATATAAAAAATATAAAAAATTTGAGTAAAGGTTTCATGAGGAGTTAAATTGAGCAATTAGCCAAATGGCCATAGAGACTAGCTTATCCCACAACAACCAATTTGTAGATTTATAATAATTTAGGTTAAATAGCAGCGTTATGAAACTAAAATAAATATATAGATTGTTTTGCTCTACTTCAATATCGATTCGCCTTACTGCAATAACCTTTAGTTGTAAGAATTTAAATGAAAAAAGTTACAATATTTTTGTTTTCATCATAGAAAAAAATAACACAAGCTACTAAAGATTTTGTTGTTGCCACATATTTGTGGCCAATATTACACTGCAACAGCTTTATTAAGTTGCAAGAGGCAAATCTAAAAAAAAATATTTTTTATTGCTTCGAATTGGCCATGCGTATGAATGTATTCAAGCGTTTTTGGCCAAAAGTAAAACCCAATATTTGAAAGTGTTAAATGCCCCAAAACAGGTTTGTTAACCAAAATGGCAGCAGTGGTTTTAAACATACAACCCAACAACACTTAGATCATCCAAAATAAATGTTTTTTTTTTTCTTTAACAAAATAATCAATACTGCTTAACTCAGCAAAAAATAAAAATCTTTGTTTTAGTGGTCGGTATATAAAGCCCATAAAGAAATACGGTGGAAGCAAAATATTTCTGTTGTTGTGATCAATACATTTTTTGTTTTAAAAAATGTTTTCTAGAGCCACAAAAAAACCTATAATTATGCATAGAAAAAAATACGAAAAAAAATAAAAATCTTTCTAAAATGCAATTAAACCACAAACATTTTATTGGAGTACCAAATTGGAAATGCATTTAAATGGTTTCATGTTGCTTGCATCAACACTTTTTGGGGCCAAACAAAATTCATATTGGAATAATGGTTATTTTATGCAGTTTAGTAAACTAAAAAAAATATTAATTAACAGTCTTGAAGCCAAAAGCTAAATACAAAATGGTTGAATAAAATATGTTCATGTGTATTTGCATTACCAAGCGGTAATTTTGGCCAGAAGCCATATTAAAAATATTGTGCACTGCATATGTTTTAGTATTCTAAAGGAGTATTTTTTGCAGAGATATTTATTTTATCCAGAACAGAAGTTTAAAGTAATTTGTAACAATTGTAAAAGTAATTTATGGTTTTGTTCTAATTAAAATTTTAGGATTACATATTGTTGGATAACGAAAATTAAATAAACCATTCAAGTTGTTTGAATGTAGCTCAATTGTGTGACTTTATTTATTTTATTTTTATTTTTTAATACCTTTCCACTAGCAAATATAGAAGGTAAATAAAAGTGATCATTGCATTTGTAGTATGGGCGGTTAAATTTTAAGTGCCGATGTTGAGTGTGAACCACACCTAAACGTCAATTTTTTTTTTGCATTTAATTGGACATTTCTCAATTTCAGACTAACTCAATTTGAACCATGGAAAGTTACACAAGTTACACAATCGAGCAATGTTTAGAATGGTGGCAAGATATGGCAACAAAATCATCTTCAGTGATTAGGCACATTTTCACCTCAGTGGATTCGTCAATAAGCAGAATTGCCGCATTTGCGCGAATGATTATCCAAGAATGATGGTCGAAAAACCACTTCACCCACAAAGAGTGACTGTTTAGTGCAGTTTATGGGCTGGCGGCATCATCGGGCCGGTTTTTTTTTTCTAAAATGAGGCTGGTCAGGCAGTTACTGTAAATGGTGTTCGCTATCGTGAGATGATAACGAACTTTTTATGGCCCGAATTGGAAGACATGGATGTGGACAATATATAGTTTCAATAGGACGGTGCCACACAACTAACGAATCAAAGGCTCTTTTGCGCGACAAATTCAATGGCCGCTATTATCTCACGTGGTGGCGATGTCAATTAGCCGCCAATATCATGTGATTTGACACTGTTGGACTTCTTACTTTTGGGTTATTTGAAAGAAAAGGTGTATGTCGATAAGGCAGCAAAAATTCAAGAGCTAAAGAATAAGATAAATCGGCACATTAAAGGGATAGAATTTCAATTATGCCTCAGCGTCAACGAAAATTTGGAGCATCGGATGGCGGCGACCATTTGGCCTATATTTTGTTTCATCAAAATAAAAAGAAATGACAACAATTTTCTAAATAATTTGTGTTTCGTTCAAAATCAACATCGGCCCTTAAAATTTAACCATTCTTACATTGAAATTGTGGACAGATTAAGAATCTCTCTTAATTTAGGAAACTTTGTCGTTTTTATAAAATTAAAGGAAATTTAATCGGTCCAAAACCAAGTTAATGGTATCAACGCACAAGACGTCCAGTACACTCGGGCAGACAGTGGAAGTTGAAAATTACAACTTTGAGGTAGTCAGGGATTTTAACTACCTCGGTACCGCCATTAACAAACCAGATAAAGAGAGGAATAATAGTGGCCAATAGATGCTACTTTGGACTAGGTAAGCAGTTTAAAAACAAGGCCACCTCTAGACAGACAAAAATCACTCTCTACAAGACACATACTACCCGTGCTGTTATGTGGTTCCGAAGCATGGGTACTTAAGAATGCAGATGATTCAGTGCTTGGAGTGTTTGAGAGAAAAATTCTTCGTAATATCTGGCGGAGAATATCGGTGTCGTATGAACCATGAGCTGTATGAGCTGTATGCCGACATTGACAGAGTCAAACCTATCAAATTACAACGATTGCGTTGGCTAGTTCATGTTGTGAGAATGGATGAAGATGCTCCAGTTAGAAAGTCATTTGAATACGAACCTGGTGACGGATAACGCAGAAGGGGAAGATCGACACTTCGATGGAAAGATCAAGTTGAGGAAGACATCTCGAAAATTGGTGTCAGAAATTGGAGAAGAAGCGCAGAAGATCGAGGCGGTTGGAAATCTATTTTACGTTCGGCCATAGGAACAAATGTTCTGTAATAGCCACCTAAGTAAATAATTAATTCGGTCCAACTATGACATGCATTAGTTGGCTTAAGCTAATGTCAAAAAATTATTTTTAATATCTATGGACCAATCTGCGTTGGCGGAGAATATCGGTGTCGTATGAACCATGAGCTGTATGGAAAGTCTTTCAAATGCTTAAGCTGAATTCACCTACTTTGTCCGGACAAAATTTATGTTCAGACAAAAATTTTTTCTGCGAGTTTTCTGCAGCGCGAAGTACTCACTTTGAAAATTTTGGCCGGACAAACAAAGCTGCAATATGAAATACATACATAAGTCATATTAATTTTACGTGGCAACAAAACTATAACTTATTATAAATAAATTGGTGTAAAATTTCTTATTTTAAAAAAATTATATTTGGTGGGAATATAATTTTTGTTGCATTCTCTCTTCTAACATCGAGTAATTTCCATTATGCTCTGGCAAATTGCGTAGTTTGTTTACCAGAGTTTGGCCCTGTTGGCTTTTACTTTTCTCATGTACCTCCCTCTGAGTTTCTTCCTCCTGAAGTAGAGATAATAATTGAGGATCCGAGTTGCTGCCAATTAAGGCTTCATCCTCCAAGACCTCTACTTGAATCATTCCGATAACCTCTTCGTCAATTGCATCGATATTAGGGACTGTAACACAAGTTCCTGTTGCTTGCGGACAACTGCTAAACTATTTTTCGCATGTGCTTTCATACGCATCCATTGTTGCTTTAGTTTGGGAGTTTCTCGACTGCATCCTGCCGCTTCCTTTTGATAGTTTGCCATGTACTTGTTTTCTTTGAAATTAATTTTAAATCATTCTTTTTATCGTGGATTATATCTACGTGCTTTGAAATTAGCTCGCGAAATATATCTTTTTCTTCTTGCGACCAATTTGCATATCGGTTTCTCTGAAAATAGTTGTTTTAAGCGATTTTATTTAAAATGTTCTTATTATTCATACTTACTTTTGCAATTATATCATCCATTGTATACGGCAAAAAGTTATATGAAATAACTTTTGTTTTTTTTTTTCAAATAAACAGATAATAAACTAGAAATATGCTTTGTTTTTCAATACGATATTTATAAACAAATGTACTGTTTAAAAAATTATTGAAATAAAAAAAAAACACATTTCTTTTTTTTAATAACATTTAAATAATAAAAAGAAAGTTAAATTTGGTTCTTTCTTAAAGTGCTTTTACACGGCGTGTATTTGTCATGTGACATGCGTGTTTTCCATGTGACATCCTGTAATGCCAACTAGATATTTTGCTATTTTAGGTTTTTTGTGTTACCAAAAGCACTAAAAGCGTGGCAAAAGCACTACGTTTCCATCTTTGTGTTGGCAATACAAAACTGTGTGGCCGAAAAATATATATTCTAAGTTATGTCAGATGTAATTACACATGTACGTTTTAAAGCAAAAATTATAAACCGTATGTAAAATGTCTATTTTGACAAATACATGAAATTACATATGGGTTATCAAACTGACAAGACAAATGACAAACACGCGCCGTGCAAAACTATTTTTAATAAGAATATTATTTAAAATTAATTAAAACTCTTGCTAAAAAATAAAAAAAATTATAATACAATGATATCTGTTTATGTTTAGATAAATCTAAATTAAGACAATAAATCATAAAAAGTGTGTTTCATGCAACTTGAACCAGAAAAACAAAATTTAAAAATTTCGTTTACCATCCCTGTTGATACAAAGGAAATTGAAAAAATATATATATATTTGAATTTTTTTGTTGTTCAATTTTCTTTGAAATTACTTTTTTAAAAATTCAATGGCGCTATTAAAATGTAAATAAATTTTGACACGTAGAAACAAAATAAAATGAAACAAAAAATATCAGCTGAGCTGACGAATGTACTTGATATAAATATACTTTGTGTGATGCGTCAGAAAATAAAAATAATTCTTGCAAAAAAAAAACCGACTTCAAAACAGATAGAAGGGCACAAATTCTAAACTAAAAATGTAAGAAGTAATCTGTAAGAATTAGATTTGAATCAAATAAAAGATGCGCCAAACTTAGAGGGAAAAATGAAGACTATTTGAATGTCAATCCTCTCCTCTTTTCATCAGCATCCATCTTTTATAGGGGCACCATTCAAGCCTCTGTCTACGGTTTCACAGATAGGGGCACACAGATCAAATAACATCACATATTCGGACACCCTTTAATTTACAATGTTAAATTAAAGACCTGTTGTTATACGGTACTTGGCCAGAAAGATTCTTTGTAAATTTCAACTATCTGTCTATAACGGTTAAAAAGTTTAGCCATATATAACAAACTACATGAACTATTGGGACACCCTTTACATTATAATTCCAATTATTTATACTTGTTATCATACCAGAGATAGTAGTGGACATTCTGACTAATTTTCAAGTGTTTGTGTTTAACGGTTCAAATGATACGGCCATATAGATAAAATTACATAATTTATGGGGACACCCTTTAATTTCTAAATTCAAATTGTATACTTGCTATAGTGGACTTTGAAATACAAGTTCCTTGTAAATTTCAGCTGTCTGTCTCTAACAGTTCAAAAGTTTGGTCACTCACATAGAATTACATTAACTATTGGGATACCCTTTTAGTTCCAAATTCAAATCTTATACTTTTTGTTATAGCTTACTTAGCACTACAGATTCTTTGTAAATTTCAGCGGTCTATGTACAACTGTACAAAAGTATGGCCATATACATCAAATTAAATGAACTCTTGGAGCACCCTTTAATTTAAAATTTTGAATATTTATACATTTTATTATAACGGTCATAGTAATCGATATTCTGTCAAATTTTCAAGGTTTTGTCTATAACGGTTCAAAAGATAGATAGAATAGGTCAAATTACGGCACATACGGGGACACCCTTTAAATTTTAAATTTATTTTTTTATTCATTTCTGCTGTTGAGAGCTATAGCGACACGCAATTTTTTAAAATTTTAATTTGGTGCCCTTTGCGGTTCTTAATACACGTAAAAAAACATGTATGTTTTATGGGGACACCCTTTAATTTTTAATATAATGAACTGTTTTTAAAATCGGACCAACCTGAAATCATAACCTTTCAAATAAAGGAAGAAATTTTAAAATCCGTTCAGAAATGGCTGAGTTCTGCGGTAACATAGATAAAAAAAAGCAACATTCAGACGAATAGATAACCTCCTTCTTTTTTGAAGTCGGTTAAAAAAATACAATTTGCTATAATTATTTCAAAATTAAACAATTGCTATTGCATTAAAAATTTGTCATTGCAGGTGTGAAATTACTTTTACTTAATGTTAAATGATAAAAGTTAAAACGATTTTGCTTTAATGTTATAAACACAAAATAAATGCAATTAAAAACTTGTAGAAGAACTTAACTTAGCAGGATATTAAACTTTACTTACTACCTGAAATTAAAGAAAGTTTAAGTAGAAACTTAATCACTGTTAACTACAAAATAGTATACAAAGTAATTTTAAAGACGATAAAGTATTTAAACACAACTTAAAGTACACTTAAAGTACGAATAATGGTTAAATGAAATAATGTTTTTGACAACCATCTTCTGCTGGAGCGTGTAAAATTGTATGCTAAAATAGTCACGCAAAACTATTTTTGCAACTACAACCACTAGATGTCGTGATAGACAGACACGCACACTTTAATAAACAAAATAAATTTAACAACTAAAAGACAACTTTAATTCATTCATGTGTATAAGTTGGTGTGTGAGAGTGTGTGTCTGTGTTGTGTGTATTTTGTATTACACAAGTTTAATAACCCAGAACAGTAACACTTACATGCTTTCACACACACACTCATACATTCCTACTTTCTTTTACTAACCCAGCTCTTACAATTTAATACACACTATTAATATTGCTGTATTTTGTTCCTTAAAGGAAATAATTGTTTAAGCAACGTTTCGCTTTATTACACATGCAGTCACGCGCCAGGAATCTTAACAGAAACCTTAATAAAATAAGGATTTAGTGAAAAGAGCTTACCAATAGGTACTGGTATATTTGGACAGCTTATAGCGGTTATATTGTTGAAATGAGGACTGATTTTTTATGATCTTTAGGATGTGACTAAAAAAATCACATAAAATATAGAGAAATGTTAAAATCTTTATTTGAGTTCGATAGAACGCTCTATGTAATTTAATGTTCAAAGATGGTTTCCTGGGTCAAATTTTGACATACTCTCTCCAACATATCGGCCGGTATCTCTCTAATAAATTCTTAACTAATGGCTTCCAGTACGTCAACCGTTGCCCCATAGATAAAACCTTGAAAATTTTACAAAATGTCGATTATAACGGTTATAGACCGTTATAATAAAAAGTATAAATATTCAAATTTATAAATTAAAGGGTGCTCCAATAGTTCAGATGTGTTCTAGATTAACGTGGGCTCCTGCCACGGTGGCTCAGTCCCACGGTGCTCCAAACACCGAGTGAAACTAAGACGTAGACTAGCGCCCCCACTGTGTAGTAACGGCGCACCCTACGATAACGTGCCCTGTGTAAGGGGCACGATATACGTAATTCAGGTGTGTCGCACAGTCACAGTGAGTAGCAATTCTTAGAACGTGGTAAGCCTGGACCCATGTTCTAACCTCTTGCTTAGGAGTTGGAGCCTACCCAACTCCTTCTGTTGAGAATGCAACAGCACATTTTGATTAACAATGCATCCACCCTACCTTTTCTTCCAGATTTGGGTTCCAGGAACCCTAGCGTTTGGTGCCCCTAATTTCTCCGAGTGAACCGCGTCAAAGCATTTGCAATTTCCTGCAGTGACAGTTGGAACCCCCGGGGGGAGCTCCAATTGTTCATTTAATTTGATGTATGTGGCGATACTTTTTAGCAGTTGTATACAGACCGTTGAAATTGACAAAGAACCTGTATTGCCTATATCCGCTGTAAAAAAAAGCATACAATTGGAATTTGGAAATAAAAGGGTGTCACAATAGTTAATGTAATTAATAATGTATGTGGCCAAACCTTTAACCTCTTATAGACAGACAGCTGCAATTTACAAGGAACCTGTATTGCAAAGTCCGCTTTAACAAGTATACAATTTGAATTTATAAATTAGAGAGCGTCCCCAAAAATGATGTAATTTTCCCTATCTTTTGAAGCGTTATAGACAATCACTTGAAAAATAGGCAGAATATCCACTGCTGTGTCTGGTATAATAACAAGTATAAATATTTAGAATTATAAATTAAAGGGTTTCCCAATAGTCCACGTAGTTTGATGTATATGGCCAAACGTTTGAACCGTTATAGACAGACAGTTGAAATTTACAAAGAATCCACAAGGATTCTTGGCCACAAGGCCAAGTCCTCTATAACAAAATATCTTTAATTTAAAATTGTAAATTAAATGATGTGCCAATAGATGATGATATTTGATGTAAGTGGCCCTATATATGAAACCATTATAGACAGAGGCTTGAATGGTCTTCCCATAAAATACGGATGCTGGTGAAAATAGCTTTAATTTAGAATTGGTGCCCATCTATCTGTTTTGAAGTTGGTTTTTTGTAAGAATTATTTAGTCGACTATTAAACGTTTGGTCAAATTAATAAGCGACTCATAGCTTAGCGAAACGCTTAAACACTAGTTTACGTAGGAGTGCAGAAAATCTAAAGCAGATTAGTTCGCACTGTAAACAAGAACTTCGTTTTTTGCGAGACTTCTCAATTGATATGGAAGAATTAGAAAGATGTTTCGTCACGAGTATCTGTTTTAGACTTTCATAACATCTTCCCTTCCCTATAAAAATACCCATTGTCCCTTACTACTTAACATGCAAAGAAAAAAAAAAATAAAGAAAAGCGAGTATAAATTTACGATCATGTCAACAACTGAGAAAATGTATTTGTAATCTGTTTTTTATTTTGCTCTGCGTTTATAAGTAAATTGTATTTTGTGTTTAGAGTAACGCTTTAAAGGTAACTTCTATTTTGTATCTACTTAACAATTTAAACTCATTCATATTGACAGGAAAATTGTATAATTCATTCCAACAGAGTTCTTAATATCCAACTTAGATGAGCTGGAATAAACGTCTTTTAATTTAACTGCTCATTTGTGTATGCCTTATAATACAGTACGTATACACCAAGAACAAAAATGACTGTCGTGATCATAATCTAGCAGCGTCATTTATGATTATTTTTAATTTTCAAGTTAAGTGAAATGTATGTTTAAAGTAAAACGAACATTTTCCATACACAATGGTAGTAGAATAAGCCAGAATTTAAGGCAAATCAGTTTAGTTGAGCATCTTTTCAGAAAATTTTATTAAATTAGATATTGGAGGAAATTGATTTAATTATATTTCAGAATTATTTATATAAAGTTTTTCTTCATATTTTATTTAGTAAGTTTTTAATGTTTTTTTTTCATATTTTATTTATTGTATCTATACCTTTAATAAAATAGTAACTTATTTCCGTCTGTCTGTCTGCATTTCATTTGTGTTCGCATCACGTCAAAACTACTCGATGGATTTTAACAAAAAATTTGTGAGGAGGTACCTTAGAATCCTGATTCCAGTATAGGACACTTTTTTCCGCAAGAATATCTCATTTCTAAGAGAAAGTGCAGAAAAAGGAGTGAAAAAAAACTCAATTTCTGGTTTAAAATTACTGAAATTTTCGGCTTAAAATTGGGATATTTTAAACAATATTGCGCAACATTAGGCACCAATTAAATAAAATTTGTATTTGATTTGTATTTTTACTTTGTGGAGTTACAACATTATTAGAATATTCCTTTTAGCGAGCTTTACAATAATTTTTAGAATTTTTTATAAATTTTACAATTTTATCCAGTTATGGGTACCTTAACTGAAGCACTATAAAAGTAAGAGTCTTACAATTGGTGTGGAATACCTTCAAAGCAAAATTGTGCAAAATATTGTCCGGACGCCCACGAGGTGGCGGGCACAGCTAGTCTTCTATATATTTGAATTAACAACATGTTTGATGAAAGACTTATAGGTCTGTATGATTCTAATTTTGTGTGGGCTTTTCTGGATTAGGTGTCACAGTTATCAAGAAAATTTTCTTATCTGGAGGCTGGTACTCAAGAATAAATGGCATTATATACACAAACAATTATTTTTATACTGTACATTTATAATATAGAATTTATTTTTATATACAAATAAAAAATTTTACAAAGGTTCTATCTGAAATTAATTAAAATCATTGGGTACCTCGGTGGGCTAATAGGTAGTCTATTAGTTCGTGGTTGTGGACGTGATTCCCACCAAAGACTCTGGAATTTTTGACTACAAGTTGGCAGGAAGACCAAGAAGAAGCTTGGATATAATCTTCCGATAGAAGTGAAAACTATGTACATATTTTAAAATCTAAAATCTAAAAAATATTAAAGAAAAATTTTCAAAATTATAATTAATCAAAAAAAAAGAAAAAAAATGTTTAAACAAAACCCAGTAAAAGCAGTTACTTTACAAAGGATATTTTTACAAGAGCGTTCGAATATTGAATTAAAATAAAACAACTCCAAATTAATAATTATTTAATATTATGCTAATACCCATATTATTTTGAAAGAAAAAGGCAATTTATTAGTTGGGGGAAATTCTAGATTCTAAACTATTTCGTCGGATGCTTATGCCAGATTTAATCAAAGTAATTAAAAAAATTAATAAATTAAATGCAATTTTTATTCTGTTTATAGGAAAATAATATCTTATAAATGACTAGCTGTTACATGGCATATCTTGTCGGTCTAATTTTGCAATAATTGGCATCAGTTATGTCGACGTGTTATTACTCTAGTGTAGTTGAGTGTTCAGCATACGTCATGGACTTCTTAAAGAAAATTATTAAGAGTGTACCTCGGTGGGCTAGTAGGTAGTGTCTCTATTAGTCCGAGGTTGTGGGTTAGATTCCCACCAAAGACTCTGGAATTGTTCACTCCAAGGTGGCAGAAAGACCCAGAAGAAGCTTGGATATAATCTGTGTGCCTATAAATGGTTAACTGCATTAGTACAGGTCACGTGCTCTCAAGTATTATCTATCCAAATTCGAGTTAAGACGATACTTGCAGAATGTGCCTGGAAAAATACTAACATTAAAAAAGGCTTTCGACCACGGGCATATACATACATATATCAAATAAAATAAAAGCTTATGAAATCCCCTTTAAAATAAGGTTTTACTCAACTCTCTTGGGCTTATAGAACTGGAGTTAGAATATTTTTCTGCCTCGAGCGCATATGCAAATAAGCGATATTTCTCTATTTTTATTAATTTATAACCAAAAAACTGTAAGAGATAGAATTTTTTTAAATTATATATGGATTCAGGAAGTCAAGGAATATAAATCAAAAAAGTTTCAATGAATTTTGATATAATTATTTTGAGTGCCATGTTGATTTGATATTCCATTTCATGCCATGCCCAAAAATAAAAATATGTTTCTGTGCGACTACCACAAACCAAACCAATAAGAAATAAATTAGTCAAGTGCGAGTTACACTCACACACGTAGGGTTCCGTACTATGATCAGTATAATTTAAAAATTCCAGTTTTTTATTTCTTTATGTCTTATTGGACACCCTTAAATTTTAAAATTAAAGTAATATTCGCGAAAATTGCATCATAATTAGAACACCCTTTAAATTTTAATATGTAATTGATTTTATAGCGGCCATGGTAATACACTTTCTATTAAAATATCAGGAGCCTACCTATTGCGGTTAATAAAATAAGGTAATATTCGTGAAAAACACGTTACTAATGGACACACTTCAATTTTAAGTATTTGTTATAGCAGCCGAAGTAACACATCTACTGTAAACATTACAAGAGGGTATCTATTACGGTTTATAAAATTTGTCACTGTCGGAACACCCTTTAATTTTGTTATTCATTATAGTGGCCATGGCAACTTCCTTTCTATAAATATATTAAGAGTCTTCTTATTGCGATTAAAAAATAAGTCACTATAAGTGAAAAATATGTTACTGTCGGAACACCCTTTAATTTTTAGTAATTGTCATATCGGCCGTGGCAACATATCTTCTGTACAAAATTTCAAGAGTCTACCTGTTACGGTTCAAGAAATAAGGCTTTATACATGCAAATCACGTCACTGGCGG
This sequence comes from Phasia obesa, assembly GCA_949628195.1. NCBI lineage: Eukaryota > Metazoa > Arthropoda > Insecta > Diptera > Tachinidae > Phasia > Phasia obesa. The sequence goes on from OX451218.1 coordinate 88,287,430, forward strand.
AAAACCCTTTAATTTTTATTATTTGTTATAGTGGACATAGTTATACACCTCCTGTAAAAATTTCAAGATTCCACCTACTCATTCAAAACTTAGGATATATACATGCAAATCACGTCACTTTTGGAACACCCTTTAATATTTAAGTTCAATTTTGTATACTTGTTTATAAAACAAACATAGTTTTAATTACAGTCTGCAAATTGTAAGTGGTTTCCTCTTACAGCTCAAAAAAAGACATAAACGTAAATAACACGTCACTTTTGGAACACCCTACGTGTTAGTATTTTTTGCTATTGTGGCCTCAGTAATACACTTTTGGTAAAATTTTCAAGAGTCTACCTATTATGGTTCAAAACTATCGGAATACCCTTTTATTTTTAGGTTTATTTTTTTCAGAATTGTTTATATAGCGAACTAATTTTAATTTAGTGCTTGCATATTTTTAGTGAATTCCTCCTACAGTTCCAGAAATAAGCACATATTCGTGAATCGGAACACCCTATAAGTTTTAGTATTTGCTAGTATAGCGGTCACAGTTATATACTTTCTGTGAAAATTTCAAGCGCCTACCTATTACGATTCAAAACTTATGCCTTATACATGCATTTCACACCACTATCGGAACACCCTTTAATTTTTATTTTTATTTTTTTATACTTGTTTATATGGTGAACTAAGTTTTAATAACTGTTTGTAAATATCAAGTGTATCCCTGCTACAGTTCAAGAAATAAACACATTTTCGTAAATAACACCTCTCTATTGGAATACCCTACAAGTTTTAGTATTTGTTGCTATATCGGCAACAACTATACATCATCTGTGAAAATTTCAAGAGTCTACCTGTTACGGTTCCAGAGATAAAAGGCGCTGACAGACGGACGGACGGACAGACATTGTAGCGAAAACAATAGGGTTTCGTTTTTACACTTTGTGTACGGAACCCTAAAAACATAAAAAAAGGAGAAGAAAATATTAAGTATTCCTATGATTTTTCGGTATTTCTTTTTCAGGAAAAGTAAAATAAACAAATAGCAGTAGTAAAAAGGACACGACTTTTACAATGGCATACGAGATAATGATTTATATTGTTTTCGCTGACCATTAAAATCCAAGAATATATTACAAGTGGTAATATAAAACGTCTACAAGTAGTTAAAAAGTGAAATATAAAGTGAGTTGAATAAGTTCATTTTTATTGATGTTATGGCATTCCCGTGTTTGGTAAAGAAAGAAGTAAAATGTTTGCAAATAACAATACATTCATATAATGAAAATTTTACGCCCTTATTAAAAAACGTTACTTTGTGTAACGTTTACTTTACGACAGTTTTTATGTGGAAATTTATGATAAACGAAAATTTAATAACTATTAATATTTAATAACTAAAATATATTAATCCACTTTTTTGTATTCGAACATTCGGTAGGAAAATATTTAAAGGAACAAGAACTTTTGGTGTTAGTAAAGGAAATTGGTATTTTCTAGAAAATTTAATGCTCATTCCATTTTACGTATAGGTAGTGATTGGGTATTTAGGGTTATGCCTTGAGATTCTGCTTTTATAAAAAATATATTTTGATTACTAATGCTAATATGTAGCAACCATTTTTGTTTTTCTTTTATTAACTGAACCAAGAATACAAAGACTTACAAACAGACTTACTTGTCACCACAAAAAGTCGTATACACTATGATTTAACAGCAAAAAACAATAATTTTTCTGTTCTTCGAGTCTGTAGATTGTCAAATTCTGGTACCTTAAGGTTATATTCTAGAATTACTTCCTTTTTTGTTATGAACAAACGATTTGCCAAATTAATTACACTAGTCTGCAATTGGCAAATTGGTTCCTGATCATAAATATGTGAAATATAGTGATCTCAACTCGTTAAATTCAAATCCGCTTTCAGTTTTCGCGTATCACGTACAGATTTTTTATGTGAATGGCTAATATTTTCCCCTAAACAAGGCGTCCTCGCTTACTTGTTGCAATATAACTTTTTAATTGCTTTGTTTGATTTGAATAATTGAAACACAAAAAGTTGCGGGATAAAATTATCTTTAAGTCAAGTTTACATATTATTTTTTCCCATTTTTAACTGTAAAAACTATTTTAATAAAAAAATATTATTTTTGTGTTTAAAAACTCGTATAAAACTTAAAACGGCAAATATTCTACATTTTTGTCTTCATTCGGAAAGCTAGGTATACTGGGAATAAAATAAGACACAAATGATGAAAATCGATTCACAAACGTTGATGCCCGCCACGTCTTATGCGTCCTTACAATATATAGCTCGATTTCGCTTTGAAAGTATTCCACACCAATTGTAAGACTCTTAATTTTATAGTGCTTTAGATATGGTTTATGCATTTGCTTTATATAGAGGTACCCATCCCTGGATAATTACTCAAGAATAGAGGCTTTATATTAAATTCTAAAATTTATATAAAATTCTAAAATTATTGTAGGGTTCTGTAAATTTTGTTTAAAATATGCCGTTTTCAAAAATAAAAGGTGCTGTAAAGTTAGCTACAGTACATGCTCAGAGAATTTAAATTTTATTTTCGTGTCTTCTATCGTTCTTGGTTCCAACTATTGCTTTTATTATCGCTCCTACTATATAAATGCCTTTGCAGAAAGTGAATTTAATGAAAAATGACGAAAGATGGTAGATAAACAAGAACATACTCGGCGGCGGCCAAAGGGAACTTTAGTTGAAAGTATTTCAGAGGCAACGTCTAAGCAAATAGTTGTAGCTAATCGTCGGCTAAGAAAATAGTTTCTAAAGCATCTGCTAGACTATCAAGAGGGGTATGCAAGAACGGCGTGATAGGAGCTTTCTTTCAAAAACATTTATGTTTATCATCATACCAACATGCTTGTGTAATAAAGGGTGATCCTTTTCTAGGTCCTTTTTTCAATAGCCTTTTATTGTCAGATCATGTGTGAGTCTTGTCATGCTCTCATGTAATTTTTGTTTAGTATTGTTTGGCATTTCATAATGGAAAGACTTACGCCTGAATCGCTTCGCTCTATGGGCTCTTGAAAAGTTCCAAGAAGATCTGACGTTTGTGGGGAAAATTTTGTTGAGCGATAAGGCCCCTTTCTGGCCTAATGGGTGTGTAAACTAACAAAATTGGCGCATTTGGGACGAAGAGCAACCTGAAGAGATTCAAGAGCTGCCACTTCATCCAGAAAAAACAACGGTTTGATGTGGTTTGTGGGCCGGTGGAATCATCGGTCCATATTTCTTTAAAAATTAAGCCGCTGCGAACGTAACCGTCAATGGCGACCCTTATCGTGCCATGATAACCGACAAATTGATGCCTGAAATTGAAGCTCTTGATCTCGGCGACATTTGGTTTCACTTCCCACACATCACACCAATCCATGGATTTATTGAGAGAACATTTCGGTGAGCACATAATTTCACCTTTTGGGCCGGTCCATTGACCACCAAGATCGTGTGATATCACACCCTTAGACTTTTTTCTGTGGGGATATGTAAAGTCTAAAATTTATGCGGACAAACCCGCTTCGATTCAAGACTTGGAAGAAAACATGACGCGTGTCACTCGCCACTTACCAGTCTAAATGCTCGAATGAGTCATCGAAAATTGGACTCAACGGATGGACCATCTGCGACGTAGAAACGGCCAACATTTGATAGACATAATCTTAAAAAAATAAATGCCAAAGAATGTTCTTTGAAATGATGATAAACATTCTCTATTAAATTTGAATTTTCTGTGTTTTTTTCTATATAAATATATATGTTGCAGATATGAGTTAAAAATAAAACATGTTCAAAGTCAGGTGCTGCTGTTGACGAGTAGTATTCAAGTGCTGCCATTTTCAATTGCCTCAATAATTGTCTATAGATCGTTTTTGCTTTTTATCAAACCAGTCTCGTACAATTTTTTTTTTTTTTTTGACTGTCATATTCTAATTTGACTATAGCTAATTTTAAAATTACATTACATAATTTTTTTAAAATTAATTCAATAATGTGTTCTGTTTTGTAACTAAACTCAAAGTCTAAATTGCATGTTGGTTAAATTCATTAAAATTTTTCTCATATTGGAAATGGTGTAAAATCCTAATTATTTTTTAAATTAATTACAAGCTTATATTTAAAAGCACGAAACTTTTATAAGCATTACACTGCAATTTTCCTTATTATATTTCCGCTTCATAAAGTTTCATGAATTTAGAAAATTACGAGACAAATGTTTTCCACTTATATTTTCATTATATTTTCGTTCATTATTTTTGATGGGTTTGACTTTATGCTTCGACTCTTGTTTAACTGTGAGCCCCATCTTGTCGTTAAGCATGTTTTTGTTTTATATTTTCTTAGAAAGAAACACCCTATTTTTACTGAAATCATTTTTGTTTTCAATTGAAATATTTTTCTTTTTTGTTTTACTTTGAATGTAAGAATGATTTTTGTATTAGATTTCGATTAATCTTTCTTTATACTTAATTTGATAAATTATGCCAAGGATTATATGTTTTTTTTTTAATAAATCACGTTTCTTATTATATTGCTATTAGAATATACATAACTAAAAACAGATAGCTTAATTTTTTATTGATAAGAAATAAAGGGAATAATTAAGATGAAATGTATACGAAACTTAATGCAAAGTTTCGGATCCAAATTAAAATGTTTTATACATATATACGTTTCACTTTTTCGTTAGAATCTTTTAATTGCAAAATAACAACAACCCGATATTAGTTTTACTGTAAGTCACTTTAATTATTTAGCTTTGAAAAGCTTATTTAACACCACTATTGAAAACACACACACTGTTTACCACTGTCTTACTTTATATGTAGATGTTCAAAAAAAAAAAAACTATTATGTCATTCGCAAACATGAATTCTATTTATAGGCGACCAAATACGCCTAGAACGTTATATTATAGAAATATTGTCAGATCTTTATTGAATGGAAAATTCTTTTCTGTATTCTATTTAGTATTCTAGAGAATTCGTCGTTCCTTGATTTTACTTAAATCATGAGTGTTTCAAAATATACCTTTAATGTGTTGTTGTATACATGAGTATTGTGCACATATTTTAAGAGATTTTCTATACATATATTAAAACTGTAACAGGACCATTTCTGTACATGAAATATTTTTTGGAGCAATTAGTGATCGAAGTGGAATACCAAGCAATAATTTTTAGAATTTTTGTCCGTCCGTCTGTCTGTCTGTCTATCTGTCTGTGTTCGCATCACGTAAAAATTTCTGGATTCTCAAAAATTGTATTAGTAACTAAATATGCAACTGCTTGTGCAAACCTTGGCAACACTTGTTTTTTTTTCGATTCTCTTGCGAGATCAAAATTAACTTGTGTATGCTTTTCATCACACCTTACGTCTGCATTCAGTGATGGCAAAAAAACATCCAATTGTAGAAGGACAGTAAGGAAAAATAAAAACATGGTTTGTTTGTTGGTGTTTTGTTGAAGCTTTAATATCACACTGTGTAATTTTTTAAGTCATAGCAAAATAACCATATACGGACACAACTACGTCATAAAAGACCAAAAAAAGACCCCTGTCTTCCAGTTTTGCCCAAAGTCCTCCAGGTTTTTTTATGGACCCTCAAAGATGTGGGGCCTCGATGTCATTTTTGTAAAAAACTGATCATTTCCTCAAGCTCATATTTTGCAAACCGTTTGAAATTTTGATATACTCTCTGAGGCAAAGTTGTAGCTCTTGTCATAAGGAACAAAAATTGTTAACATATAAAATCAAAAAAAAACATTATCTTCAAGGTAAAAATCGCAAAAAACTTTAAAAAATTCAATTTTTTACCTTTTTTTCCCCTGTTCAGGTCCATAGGTAACAAACCGTTCAAAATTCAAGGAAACAATCCACTAGAAAAATTAACCTAAGATCTCGATAAACAACTTTCTAGAACATATGAACTTCCTGGGAATGATTCTTAACACCGTTTAGGTAGCGCTTATGTAGCCGCAAAAGTTTTGCACCTAAACGGTGTTAAGAATCATTCTTAGGAAGTTCATATTATGGAAGTGAAACCATATTATTGTTGAACATTATAATATTATGGATAAATTAACGATTATAGTATAGTTAAAAAATATGAAATATCATATGAAATGGACACGCCGGTTTTTTTACATTTTAAAATACAAAATTATTTATTATATTTTATTAATGATTTTATATAAAAAAACAGATGATTTTATTAATACATAGATACAAAAATTTAGTTAGCATTTTTCTTCTTCCAAACCCTGTTTTAAGGATATAAGGGAGGAAACACTTTCGCCATCGATTTAACGGCATTCGCACATGGCCTGTACCATCGCAGTTCATGGATTTACCAGTAAAGAATTGTTCTTGAAGACATCAATTTCCGGGGATTTCTTTTTCAATTCAGCCAACACCTTATTCATGTAGTCTTTCAAGTACAAAGTAAAGTCTTGCTTGTCTCCGAGAGCATTCTTGCAAACTGTGATTGAGAACAACATTAACGCCGGTTTCAACGGTTGAGTTTGTATTCTCATCAGCTTCTTCAGCTCAGGTATAGAAAACTTCACTTTTAATGTCACTTGATAAATTACATTACCGACCAATTTTGTTTTGTATCTGCGAACATATTATCATCAGTAATATTATCCCTGTTGATTTTCATGATTTCCAGGTTTTATTAATTTTTCTGGTCTAAAAATTAAAAATAAATTACAGTCTCACACCGAGAGGACTAGAATAGCGGGTATCTAGAGAAGATGGTTGCCACGCGCTTAATTCAACAGCGAAAAAGAAATAATTAAATATTTAATTTTTAATTGAATTCCCGAAACAATTGTTTAAACATTTTTTTATTTTAAACCAACATATAATTTTTATTTTTAAAAATCTTTTGGTTACCTACGAAAAACCTTTGGTTGTGGATTACACATTAAATAGTTAAAGCGAACCATGTTGTATTTTTTGTACGTAGTAACCATTCAATGATAAAATTTTAAACAAAACTTTTTTACCGGGACCAAAGTAATGATACAAACAACTAAAATGTGTGCATCGCAACCACACGTTGTTTACAGAGAACATAATGTGGTTCCTGTAACCATACCATAACCATGTTTTTTCTTTGCGTGCATGCGTCAATGTTGTTAAGAAGTCATTTGAGGAGAGCAAATACTGTTCTGCGCGAGAGCAGATCTCGGCGTTTCTCAAGCATTCGATAAGGTATGGCATGAAGTCCTAATATATAAGCTAAAACTGAATTTACTAATTATATATAGGCCGGGGCACATAGAGTCCGTCATTCGTTATACGTCGTCTTTTTCAACGTACAAAAACGCTGAAATACAAGTTTTCTAATGAGTGTTGTCATACTTGTCACAGAAGAGGCTCGAATAAGGGAACATTAATATATAAACCATATATGCATTAATACATACATATACGCATACTTCATATATTTAAATAAATTTTTTAATAAATTTGAAATGTTTTTTACTTACCAAGTTCTCCCAGTTCTCTCAGGTAATAAAAACACTCTTTATTTTTACTGGTATGGTGGTCATTTTAATTTATTTAGTTTTGTTATCTCGATATTGATTTTCTTATTCTATAAATTTACATTTTATGATCTTAAAAACTTTATTATATATTTATATTTTTTTGTTTTATATTTGTTTGTTTGTTATTACTAGATTATTACAATAAAGAAATATAATTATCACATCTCATATACATAAGTTCATATTATAGTTTTTATATATAAATAATTTTGGAATTTTTTTTTGCCTAAAAATTTTCTCTAATATCATTTACTAATACTTACAGTACAGTGATTATGGTTGTTCAAAAAAAAAAAAAAAAAAAAATTAAAAGTAAAAGTAAAAGTAAAAGTAAAAGTAAAAGTAAAAGTAAAAGTAAAAGAAAACTAATATGCTGTTTATGTAACCCAATTAAACAAAACGCCTAGAAAATTTGTATAGGAATAACTCAGAAAATTGAGTGCTTTTTATACAAATTTCCTAGACGATTTGTTCAATTGGGTTACATAAACAGCACATAAAACCAAAAATAATAGGACATATTTTTAAAAACGTGACAACACAGTGATAGTTTACACACGTAAAAGAAAACTAAAGCATTAAAATTTTTTTTTGTTTTTTATACAAAATGTAACGTTAATGTAGGAAAAATCAACGCGTATGAATTTTTGAGTTTATTTGAGTTAATGCACTCTACATTTTGTATAGAAAAAGCTAATTATTAAAAATGTTGAGCCTTTGTTTTGCTTATAACCTATCACTTGGTCGTCCCGTTTTTAAGAATTAGCCTCCCCTCCCCCAAATTAAGAGCTTCTGATAACTAGGATATGGTTTAAAGTAGTTGTGCATTTTATAATTATTTTAATTTTAAACATTAATGAGTGAACATCTAATAATTTCTTAAAATAAGGTTTTATTAATAAAAAAAAATATTTAAAATTGTTTGAATTTTTTTATCGACAATTTAAAATGGCTGAAGTCGATTTAAATTCAGATCATCAACAATAAAAAAGTAAAAGCTTTGAAATATTTTAAATATTTTTCGCTAAAAAGCATTCAATGGCAAAAACTTTCTTTAATAATTAATCACTTTATGACATTTTTATATTAATATTTTTTGATAATTTCTAAGCATATTTTTCAAATTAAGACATTTGTTTAAAAAAAAATCAAATAAATTTCTATTAAACATGTATGTAGCTATCAAAAAAACAACATTATAATAAATAATATTAAAAAAAATAAATAAAGTAATAATTGAAAATATTCTTTGCAAAACATTTCGTTTTAGAAACTGAACATTTTATATAATATCGTTTTTTGGATTAGGATAAAAAGCGCCACACCCGTTACCTACATTGTTAGCATGCATGCATGCATGGTGTAAAATTATGTAAAGATAATAAAAAATAAAAACTATATGTGGCATTATACAAACATACCATGTCAATTCAACCAAAAAAAAATTGTTTTCAAAACAGTTATCGTTGTGAAAAATAATTCTATAACGGTTATTTTGAGAATTAAATAAAAAAATCCATATTAAAATTTTTCAACATAAAAATAAATGGTCGAAATCAACTTTTAAAAAGACAATTTTAGATTTCTGTATGTAATCTTTTATTAAAATCCAAGAAAGGAGCGACACCTGCTCCTCGTGGTGGTACTGTCACAGGAACTCTTCGTAACCGTAGTCACTGTCGCTACAACCGCTACCAAATTAAACCGTTGATTTAAATTAATTAAAGCGTTAATTTAAATTATTGAGCAAGCTTTTTTATAGGGGTATAGAACTTTAAGTTGCAATAAAACAACGATGGATTATTCGATTGACATGAATTTTATTAATCGAAAGATAATCTTGTGGCATTACATTTAGATATGGTTTCTGGCATATGACTGCCATGGCTGGAGCGGGTGTAGTCCAATCTAGACGTCCAATTTTCGATGACTTTTTTCAACATTTGTGGCCGTATATCGGCAATAACACGGCGAATGTTGTCTTCCAAATGGTCAAGCGTTTAAGGCTTAACCGTATAGATCAATGACTTTACATAGCCCCACAGAAAGTAGTCTAGGGGTGTTAAATCACAAGATCTTGGAGGCCAATTCACAGGTCCAAAACGTGAAATTGCACTATTTGCAAGCATTGTTCAGGCGTGAGTATATTCATGATGAATTGACAAACCAAACTGAGAATAAATCACTTGACAACTTAAAGTTCTATACCTCTATAAAAAACACTCTTTATATAATCTGTGATCACAGTCCGTTAGCAAGCTTTTTGCTACCAAGTTAAATATATTGTTGCCAATGAACGCAAATCACATATTGTTTGCCTTTATTAAAATAAATATAAAATGAAATATATGTGAATAAAAAAATAATAAAGTATTTGTTTGCTAATATAAGTTGCAATATTTAATTATTGTTAAATTTCAGAATTCGGCGCCGCAGGGAAAATTTTTTTTTACAAAATATGAAAAATCGTGCGATTTGTTATATTTAATGGCTGATTTTTTTTATCTATGCTGATTTTGTAGTTAGAAATGTCAAAAATTATTTATGGCGAAGATACAACTACTTTCATTATTATTACATATTTCTGCCACATTTTGTGGCAAATCAATAAAAAAAAAATCATTAAAATTCCTAAAATTCCTAAAGTTTCTTTTATTTTTTTATACTTCTGCCAGCTGTTGTTTGATATTTCGAACTACAAAGCAACATTAAAATGCCATTTTATTGTTGTATTATTGTTTTTGTTGTAGAGACGCCACTTGACTCTCTTTTTAACCGAATTCATTAAGAGTTTCATGCGAACTTTTATTTTTTCGTTGAAAAATAATTTGTAACTATGAAAATGAAAAAAAGCTCGTCAATACAAATCTATTGGTATATGACAGTTTAGATCTCCGTTGATTCTAACATAAAGAGTTTTTGAGTTAAATTTTTTTGATAACTGTTATTTACGGCGCCCGCCTTGGAAGATCACTGCTTGGCTGCTGAAAACACCCAGAGTCTTTGGCGGGAATCGAACCCGCAGCCCTCCAAATGATAGACTAGCGCGCTACCAATCAATCTATCTAAGCACAAACAGAACAACAACAAAATTTTTCTCAGAACCAACTGTCTTCTGAAATTTTTTGTTTAACTAAAAGACTAACGTGTATATATGCTACTGGCACCACAATGCCTTAACCAGTGTCTGTGTTCTGTTCATAAGTGAATAATTTCTCGCATGAACTAGAGCTAATCATAAGCTCTTTAAAATAAAGAAATGAAAATGTTCATGATAAACTCTAGATCACTCTGTGTAAAATAAGTTGACTATACTAATTTCATGTGAGAAATTTTTCACTAAAATTACAGATCATAAACGCAAAGAAAAACTATAGTTTTTGTATTGTCACTAGAACCATATTATGTTCTCGGTAAAAAAATATGGTTGCGATGAAATAAATTTAGTTATTTCTAATATTTGTTTGTCTACGATAAATATGTTTTGGTTAACTCATCATCAATTATTGGTTACTGCGTCCAAAAATTGCAACATTTTTGGTTGTAACTATACAATGTTAGCTAAACTTCAAAATAATATAAATAATATATTATTTTTAACCACAAATATATTAATAATAAACAAAACATGTCAAATATATTCTTAGGTAACCATAGAATGACTAAAAGCAAACATTATTTGATTTAACTTACAAAAAGAATAAAAAAGGAGTAAACAATTGTGTTGTGAGCATACAATACATTTTCAATTATCATATATAATACGATATGGTAATTATTATTTGCTAATACATAAACGTACAATGAAATCGTCATGTATTTTATATTTTGTCATTAATAAATAAAATAATAAATAATTGTGTTTTACATACATAATATTGACAGCTTTACATACACTGCACAGTGGGGCAAAATTAAAATATTTTGGAAATAACCTAGTAATTTATAAACGGCTTGGCCGATTGATCCAAAATTTGACATGAGCATAGCAGAGGAGTATCTGAACTTAAGTTTTAAAGATGGGTACCATACACCCTCCAGGCGTGGCGCTATGTGGTCTCAAATTTGGGAACCTCGCAACTGTAAATTCTTTTACAGCTTGCCATTTCTTCAGTTTTATTCTGATTTTTTTAAATTATACATGGTCTTAAAGGTCAATCGCCTAGCCGTTTATAAATTACTAGGTTATTTACAAAATATTTTAATTCTGCCCCACTGTGCACTGTTGACTGTTTGTCTTAGAAACGGATTGTTGAGTAATTTTGCTTAACTCAACACCTGGGTATTTTTTTTCTATCATAAAATTTTAAAGCTACCTTAAATGAAGATTATTTCTTTTGTCTCCTTTTTATTTTTTTTTTTCAATTGTTTACATTTGTCAGCTCTTTATTTTGCAGTATATTTATCAAGCCGTTCATAAGACGTAACTGTTGAGCTGAACTGTTACGTCTTATGAACGGCTTGATAAATATACTGCAAACAAAATTTGTTTGCTTTTAGATTTAGTCCTTCGAGCGCCGAAAAATGGTTGGGCATGTATTTGCTTAAATCGAATACAATAAACTGATTCAGGATTTAATCATTCAATGGCCAAAGGTACAAAAAGTATGGATTTTACTAAATTAAGTAAAATTAGTGTATCTGAAGATTTAGTCCTTCCAGCAAAGCAAGTAGTGTACGTCTGGATTTTCCAAAATTAGGTTTAAAGAGCTTAATTGAACTGGTGCATTAAGTACTGACAGTTCGATAAATACTAGCTTACTTTAATCAAGTACAAAATGCTTGATTCCACAATGGATCCTGAAGTGTCAAAAGTATAGCTAATCAAGTGGAAAATCTCTAACTATGAATTGGAACTTCAAGCTCTTGTATTTTCTTAAATTTGAAATTAAAATTCAAATCAAGACTAAAAATAATTACACAAGGAACAATTTTCGATACAATCCAGCATGAAATTTATTCCTTATAGAATATTTAAATTAAATTTCAAATATTTGATTGATTTGTTTCAAGAAGGCAATAAATTTTATTTACCTTCTATCGATTTTCTCTAAAGACTTCAGGCATGACTTTTAACTTAAACATTTTTTAACTAGAATTTTGTAAACAAAATTGATTATTAAGCCAATAAAAGATCTCATTATTACTTCAAAAGAAACCAGTTTTATATTTATTTTAATGTTAACTGAGTATGAACTATTGAATTCAGCACTGAAAAAAATGTATTTAAACCTTAAAATGCTTAAATTGGAATTTAGAATTAATTTTAATAAAATTAATTTTATATTATTAAACAAACCGGTCGGTTAATCAACCTAAACAGCCATCTCTTATATCTCGACTAACTGTCTAACTGTATCCTTTATTAACCTTTTTTGTCCTTATTTAAATATTTCTATTTTTTTTTTTTTTTGGTATTGAAAAAAGTGTCTGCACAGAACTTTTATTTAGCTTCAATTAAAAATGTTTTTGTGTTTGTTTTGAATTTAATTATTTTGTAACCCCTTTGGGTGTTTAAACGTTGTTCATTGTACTTTAAGCATGAAAATGATTTCAATGTTTTGTATAAATAAATTTATTGTAATAAAATTAGAAAAGAAGACAACTGTTTTGAACTGAATAATTAACAATTAAAAAGCAATTAGATTATTTAATTTCTATCCTTTAAATGGTTCTGTAATTTTTTGAAAAATTAAATTCTGTTCATGTAATGAAAAAGGCAAAACCCAATTAATACACAAAAAAAGCTAAACTGAAAACAAAATGAAATTACAAATGGTATCAATTACTGTTAATTATAACAATTTTATTTTTAATATAAACTACACTAATGCTTCGTCACTTGCAGCAATTTTGCTCTTAAAAAAAAAACACACACACACAAACACATTTAAAGTTTTACCTCTACAACAAACCCTTAAATTTTCTTTCATAATTTTTCTTCTTTTTTTGTGTAAGCGTCGTCGTCCTGTTGCCTTCTTCGTTCACTTCTCGTTTTGACATGTTTAGTTTTCCAAACACTTTTAGTAAATGCATTCACCCAATAAATCGCATTCACCTCTTTCGAGTGGTTTTAACCACAATGGATTGTAGTGGGGACACACTTTACGATGAATGGGTATTTTAATTTGTACGGGTGTAATGGGTGATCCCTCCCACTGGTAACCGTCAAAGCGAAAACCGTCCGATTTGTTACACTGCATACTGAGTGGTTCCTGTATGTACATTGTATATAATTGGTCGACTCGTGGTTGTGTCCACTTGATGCTGTGATAATTTTTCGAACGTGCACCATTTAAGCGTATTCCATGCTGATGCTCCTTCCTGTGCACAGTCATATAAAACGCAGACGACACAAATATAAAAGTAAAAACAAAAACAAAAATGGGAAAATGTTAAGTTGTTAAAATTATAATTTCATCATCATTGTGACGTTGTGGTGTGTGATGTACATGTGTTTGTGGTTTTGTAAATCTGTCTTTGTGTGTAGTTAAGAGTACAAATACAACTTGATTAGAATTGTTTTACAAAATCCTTTGTGTCGACAAATATTCATTGGAAGAAATGACAAAACACAAGCAAATGAGTATCACAACTTTCTTAAGCTTTGCTTCATTTGCTCTTAAAGAAAGTGAAAGTTTAAATTGTAATTATTTTTTATTGTATTTTCTTTTCTCGACTTGGAATAATCGATTCATTTCGAATTGTTTTTTTTTTTCTACTTTAGTAACGACGTAGCGGGTCATGAATTTTTTTTACAAAATTTGTTATAAAATTTAAATTTAGTAATTTTATTTAAAATAAATCTTAATGCTTATATCTGGAGGAATTTAAATTACGCAGTGACATTTTTGTATTTTTGCTTCATCATAATATTCTTAGACAAATGTCCTTTTTTATCAGCCTTATGAAGACGATTAAAGGTTTCACCTTTAAGTATGTACGGGCAAAGAAAAAAACACATGGTCACTTAAAACATCTTATGTTTTCTGTAACAACATATGCTTGCTATGAACAACTTATAGCTGTTTTAATCATTACTATGCTCACGATAAAGAAGTTTTTGTTACTATTTGATCATTAAGTGGTGACTACAGTTAAAAAATGCAACATGGTTAGTTTGAATTATATTATTTTCAAACAACAACCACAGTTTTATTAGTATTCTAAAATAATAATGTATTTATAACCATAATACATTCTTAGTAAACTAGTTATAATAAGTTTGCTAATATGTATGTAAGTATGACTAAAAACAAACAAGTGGTGTGTTTATTTTGTTAAATAATTAGGATCTAATTTTCTCGTTTATGTTTTAAAAAATAATAATTTATGAATTGAGTCATTCTTGCTATGCCTAAAAACTTATAAATCATTGTGTCTCTAAATATAAGGTATATTTTTGCCTATAGCGTATGACATTACTTAGACTTTTATAACTCATTTCCAGTCTGTCTGTCTTTCTGTCTGTGTTCACATCACGTAGAAACTAATTGATCGTGTATCGTGATTCCAATATAAGATACTTATTTTCCGCAAAAAATATTCGGCGTGATACCTTCCGTACAAAATGAAAAATTATTATCCTGTATCTAGGGAACTGCAATATGTAGCGCCTTTGAATTTCGCACCAGTAACCATAATATTAACGTACATAGTTTAGCTTAACACAGACTGAATTGGAATAGTGGGAGTGGATACTTTGGGTAGCTGTAAGCATCATCTAGTTAACCAAAATCTGATAAAGGAGTACGAGAAAAATCGCATTCAATCATCTATCGTCATTTAGTGTGAACGAAGTCTACCACTACCTTTAGCTTCCCTCTTATAAAATAAGTCAGAATTTAAATGGAATTTTTAAATCTATGTCATTTAAGTTTTGTTGGGGCGATACTAAGTACTCTGTTACTATTTCGTTCATTTTTGTTCTGCTAAAATGCATGTGGTAAGTTTAAAGATTCTAGCAAAAGATTTTAACATAAATTTAGACACTCTGTGACACAACGATAGCGTTCAATGCTTGGTAGGTGCATTGATGCAAGCAGAAGTACACCTCAGACAGCATTGAACATTATTCTGCACTTAATCCGCATTAGGGACTTTGTGGTTAAAATGGAGGCGAAATGTTGGTTTAGACTTTATAAATTATAGGAGACACAAAGATTCTGCATGGAGCCGTGATCAACGGACCGCTACCATTAACGCCTGGGTTAACGAATTTTATATTCACCGAGCTTGATAAGCAGGATACTCTTAGTAGTATTCTCAAAACGGGATGATTGGCAGAAATTGTACGACGGGGTTGCTGAAGTTCACATTTTAGGAACTACTATACACAAGTGGTACAGACTTCCAGATAAATGTAGTGTGTGCTTCAGGCACGGTTCTGAAGGCCACCGGATTGCTGTCTGCTCACGTGTCAGTTAGGGACAGCCAAGCGAAGCTTTAAGTCATGAACACAGCTTCAAATCAGGGCTGGTAGGCGAGTGCAAAAAGATTGTCAAGTGTAGGCTTAGATTGTGCTAAGTTGGGGGCACAGTCATGTTAAGATCAACGAAATTGCTGACGAACTTTCTAGGAGCATACTAATATAGATAGAGTAGGATCAGTGAAGCTACTATGAACTTCTATTTGATTGGGTAGTAAGGAGAACTAATCAGTTTTTTTTTTTTTTTAAAGAGAAGTACCACTCAGGCACTTAATGCCTACATTATCTGTGGTACTTCCTTTGCAGAGGGATAGTAGTAGATAAGACAGATGGTTAGTGATAGTAAAGCTTCGATTCTGGCAACACTGCAATTGCACGTTATGATTATTTTTAGAACAGTATTGCAGCGCCTCTGGTGTTATTTAGGCGAACTATTTTGAAGCTAGCATAGCCAATTTATAATTATTTTACTTCGCCGGCGATTTAGTGCTATGTGGTAATGCCGGCGAAGGAGGGCGCTGTGATATGCATTATTATGAAGAAAAATTAATACATATCAGAAAAATTGATGTTGCCACGGCTGAGATTCGAACTCGTGACCATTGCTTAGTAGTCAACGTGCTAACCACTTAAGCTACAGCACCCTCAATATGGGAAGATAGAGAGAATTGTAGAGTCTCAGAGGCAATTTGGTCCAAATTGGACGAGGCAGAAACTAAGCTACTTCTTGGTTTTGATAGGAAAGTTCTAATAGTCGTGGCAGATTTGATCACTGGTCATTGCCCCATTGGAGCAAGAACCAGTAGATGAGTTACCGGTACATCGGATTTCTGAAGGATGTTCGAGAACGGAGAGGAGTTGGAAACTGAAGGGGACATTGCGTGTCACTGCCCGGTGTTACAAGGTCGCAGACGTAGGTGGCTAAGCAAAAGTTTTCACATCCGGCTGGACCAAATTACTCGAAGCTACTTAGACTTTTCGCTTTTTAATAAAATAACAATATTCCTTGATCGAACACCAACGAACTAAAAATTTGGTGTTACAGTATTACACTGCAACCACAAACTTTATTTTTTGAATATTTTTGTCATTTTTACACCATGTATTTCCATAAGAATCGAGAAAGTTAAAAGATTTGGAAAATCCTCTTTTGGAATTTGCATAGTTTGTATACAATTATTCTAAAAATAAATCTAAAAAACAAGGAAAAATAAAAGTTTTAACAACAAAACTGACTGTTTATGCAGACATGTTGCAGTTTTTCAAAGCGAAAAACACAAAGTTTTCCATCATGAATTAATTTGCATAGAAAACTTTGTCAATTCAGTTAAATCAACATTTATTCCAACTCATTTGTGACACAAATACGAACTTAAGTACGAGGATGATAGCATCAACCGCCACAACTAAAAATGAACAGAAAATAGAACAAAACTTACTTTTTCATGTAAATGAAGTAATTTTCCAAAGTATCTTCAGACACAGAACTCTTGCAAACTTCCAATTTCGTTGCTGGATAATAATGTACATAATTAACGCACATCTCGTCACTTATGGAGAAACCACCCAGTGTAGCATTGTCGTAGCCAACGGTATTATAGTAGCAAGTTGTCACTAAAGCATCCCCCTGTAGAGCATGCAAAAGAATAAAAAATATGTGTTACAACTTGGTTAGAAAATACATTTAAATACATACTTAAAAAAAATAAATGTTGACATAATTTACAAAAATTATCTTAAAAAAAGAACACAAACAAAAGAAGCAAAAAAAAAAATGAAATGAATGCATCCATGTTACTGCTGTGAGTTTTCAAGTTTCCATAACCTTGACACATTTTGTAATGTCATTAACTTAAGTATGTTGGTATATATGTACATACATATGTACTTATTCTGATAGTGTTTGTATGTTCAAATATATTTTTATGTATTACTGCTATTTTCTGTATACATGTCAGTTATGAGAGGAAGGTAAAAAACAAAAAAAAATTTCAATGGTTTTAATCATGTTCATTTTTTGTCGCATTAACTGGGGAATATGTAAACTGTAGTTTTAAAGGTGATTAAGTACCATCAACGAAAGATAAGCAATAAGTTTTTAAGTTTTGCTTTTTAATTCTTAGTTTATTTTATTAGTCAACATAGTCTCCCTCAGCGATTCTCGAACTTATAAGGACTTCCAGAAACTAAGAAAGTGGAGAGTTTATCAATGTTGAAGAAATAATGTCATCGTTCGACTCAAATATTTTTCCGCCGAGACATTGTTTAAATTTTAAAAATAAAACAAATAAAAATAAAAGGATTAGTTATTAGCCACAACTGGCTAATAACTAATATTTGGCAATAATTCGAAACTTAAATCATGTATTTGCGTCCCCTAAACTAACAAGACTGTATAATGCAAGCATTATCTTGAATAAATATCACATTTCTTTTGGTCCCCCAGGGACACTTATTGTCATTGACATCCTTTTAATGCTTTGACGCAAGAGGACATGAATGACTTTTAACAAATTAAGTTAAAACTTTTGGAGAAATCGGCTGCATCGATTTGGCCAATTATTTTCTTTAAGTCTTCATCGTAACCCAACTTAGGTTTTATGGAAAGAAAAATTGACCGCTCCCACTTTTTAGGAAGCTACCGAAATATAATAGGTATATCCTTGATATATTGCACCAGTAACGCCCTTATTAATAATCTATGTTTAGCGAAGCATAGGTAGGATATTGGCACCTCCCATACAAAGTGAATAATTATTATCGTCTGCCTGAATATCTGCAATAGGTAGAGTCTTGAAACTTCGCAGAAGTAACCCTCATACTATGGGCATAGTCTAAGAAAACATAGACTAGATTGGGACAGTAGGCGTGGTACCTCCCATACAATGTGAAAAATTATTATTGTCTACCTAGAGAACTACAAAAGGTAGAGTCTTGAAACTTTGCCCAAGGAACCCTCATCCCAATTGGTGCATAGTCTAGAAAAATACAGATTGGTTTGGGATAGTGGGCGAGTTACCTCCCATACAAATTAAACAAATTCTCGTTTTAATACGCATAGTATAGCAATAGTATGGCTCATTGGCAGAAACTCAACTCTAAGCTTCTACTTTATAATTCGATTCTTAAACCAATATGGTGTTATGACTCTCAGTTATGGGGTACTGGCTCAGCTTCAAATTTAGAAAAAAATTCAAAGGCGTGAAAACAAGATTTTACGTATATTTACAGCCGCACCCTGGTATATTAAAAACTCGAAAATCCATAAAGATCTAAACGTGCCACTAGTTAAGGCAGTATTAGCGAAACATGTAGCAACATATCTAACGAAGCTTGAAACGCATCCAAAGCCGCTGGCCCGCAACTGATCCTGAATGTTCGTGGTTACGTTCAACTAACAAGGAGGAATATGGCTTCTCTTGGCCGAACATCAGAGAGGTGACAAATAAATGATAACAACAACCGTGTCATCATACATTTTTTGTCTAGCACTGGCTGGACTTAAGTATATATATTTTTAATTTTTAGGGTTCCGTACACAAAGTGTAAAAACGTAACCCTATTGTTTTCGCTACAATGTCTGTCCGTCTGTCCGTCTGTCAGCGACTTTTATCTCTGGAACCGTAGTAGGTAGACTCTTAAAATTTCCACAGATAATGTACAGCTGTTGCCGCTATAGCAACAAATACTAAAACTTATAGGGTGTTCCGATATAGAGGTGTTATTGACGAATATGTGCCTATTTCGTGAACTGTAGGGGGCATAGACTCAAGATTTAAAAACAGTAATTAAAACTTAGTTCGCTATATAAACAAGTATAAAAAATAAACCTAAAATTAAAGGGTGTTCCGATAGTGGTGTGATTTGCATGTATAAGGCCTAAGTTTTGATCGATAATAGGTAGACTCTTGAAATTGGCACAGAAGGTGTATAACTGTGGCCACTATAGCAATAAATACTAAAACTTATCGGGTGTTCCGAAAGTGAGGTGTTATTTGCCGTTATGTCTTTATTTCTTGCAGACAGTAATTAACTCTATGTTCGCTTTCTATTAAATTAAACCTTAAAATTAAAGGGTGTTTCGAGAGTGACGTACTTTGCGTGTATATGGCCTAAGTTTTGAACGATAATAAGTAGAATCTTGAAGTTTTTACAAGAGATTTATTACTGCGGAAACTATAACAAATAATAAAAATTAAAGGGTGTTCCGACAGAGACATGTTTTTTACTTAAATAGCTTTATTTTTTGAACCGTAATAGGTAGACTCTTGAATTGTTTGGAGTAGATGTTGTACTTCGGACACTGTAACAATTACTAATTACTAAAGGGTGATCCGTCAGTGACATGTTTTTCACGTATATTACCTTATTTTTTGAACCGCAATAGGTAGGCCTGATATCTTTGTAGAAAGTGTATTACCATGCCCGTTATAACAACAATTCCTAAAATTTAAAGGGTGTTCCAATAGCCATGCAATTTTCGCGAATATGACTTTGATTTTAAAAAGAAAAGGATGCCCCATAAGACATGAAAAAATTAAAGGCATACTAAACATAGTACGGAACCCTACGTCTGTGAGACTACCTCGCACTTGACTGATTTATTTAATTTTATTTTTAGCCCTAAGATTTAAGCACTTATTTTTAGTTCATATATTTCGAAGATAATAATTAATATGAAAAAAAAAATTGTATAGCTAAAAATAGATTGACTGGGAAGAGAGGGTGTCGTACCTTGCATATAAACTGTAATATTTTAGACGTGAGAACAGCGTTAAACGTTGGCCATACTTTTCTTCCAAGTGTTTATTGTATTTTTTTTTTATATGGGTGTAGCGAAGCGCACTTTGTATAGCTAGTTTAGAACTCTGGCTTATGATTTAAATTGATTCAAAGATATTAGCGATAGTTCGAATTCAGCTTTTACACAAAGTAACCACGTGTTTCGCGGGCGCTCTTGCCGCTGATGCCCTTATGGGTTCCATTCATCTACTTCTTTGGCAATATCGGATAATAATCTAAGAATATGACCTGTATTTCCTATGATCTATATTTCCTTCCTCTCCCGTGCTAATGGTTCAAAATTTACTATTGCCAATTTATCGAGTAAATTCGTAGATTTGTCTTACAGATCTGTGAACAAAAGTTTGTATTTTATCTACACATATCATAAAATAGCAACTCATTTCTGCATGTCTGTCTGCTTTTCTTTTGCGTTCACATCACGTAAAAACTACTAGATGGATTATAACAAAATTTTGTGAGGATATACCTAAGTTTCCAGATCCCAATGTAGGATACTTTTTTCCGCAAAAATATTTAATTTCTTCAAGAGAAAGTTGAGAAAAAACAGTGAAAGAAGGCTTTCCAGTATAAAAGTACTGCTTAGTACGGCACCTTTAATTTTTGAAAGTGGGTTATCTTAAACACAGATGGCGCTGACAAATTATTAATTACTTACTGTCAAATAGCCAATTGAATAAAATTTGATTTGTATTTTTACTTTGTGGAATAACATTGTTGCAAAAACTTAATAGAAACGAGCGGTTGTTTTTCTTTAATCGGGACTTTCCCAGTTTGATAGGTTTGCCTTAGTTGTTGTTAAAGAATTTTCTTAACTAACACATATTCATATTCATATACATGTACACAGGTTGTGAGTGGGTATTTATTTAAACCTATACGTGAACGGTGATTTGCAGATATCGCACTTGTTCCTCAAAAGCGTAACAAATCAAAATTCATGAATTTTCAGTAGAGGCCAAAAACTGTTGCCATTAATTGACACTAAAGTAGTTATTCTAAAAACACAAAGAGAGTCATAACAGGTTTTTTCACGGAAGAGAAGACAAATCAAAGGGAGAACTTTACAGTGGGTAGATATGTTGTCTGTGGTTTGTTTTTTTGCAAAAAGTGAAAATTTGAACATTTTGAGTTGTTACGGTTTTGAGGAGCAAGTGCGGTATGTTAGCAAATGTTAAACAGTTTCAATGATAGTTATTTATAAAAAGCTGCATAAAGTGTCTTTGAATTAAAATAATTATTTGCGTGTTTAATTTTGAAAGATTCCATTGTTGAATAAATAAGCCATAACAATATTTTTAAGTCACGTACGTGTTGTATAATTTGGTTATTTTGTGCAATACATCAAGTAGGTAATTATGTGATTATATTATTTTTGTTATTTAGCGTTAATTTTTTAAAATTTGGTAAGAATACTACGACCTGAGTGTGACTATAAAATTTTGTTATCGTTAGTTTCTTTTTAGTTTAGTTGCATTTTTCCTTAATAGGTTCTACTCTATGAAGAGTCTTACAATTGCTGTGGAATACTTTCAAAGCAAAATCTAGCAAAATATTGTCAGAATGCCCACGACGTGGCGGCCACAGCTAGTTAAACATATTTTTCTTATGCCTCCACGTCCTGATTCTAAACTTTTCATCGTTTTCGAATAGTTTAATAATTTTTCTCGATTTCTGTAAATCGATGGACAATAAGACAAATGTCATGAGCAAACTCAATGTCATTTAAAAACTCTGTTCTACCAAATTCTTAGTGAGTATTCTACACCATCAAGGAGGAGTAGAAAAAATGTGGAGGGTGAAGGTATAAAAACTTTTTGTGGAAATTTTAAATGACTGAATGTTGCTGTTCTAAAAATGAATTCACACACTTAAATATCACGTCACTATCGACAACACCCTTTATTTTTATTTTATAGTAGTTATGTGTTATTAAAGCGGTCATATCAGTTCACCTTCTGTGAAAAGTTCAACGCTATAGACGTGAAAATCAGGTCACTATTGGAACACTCTTTAATTTTAGTTTTATTGTTTGTACTTGCTTATAGAGTAAACACAGTTTTTATTAATGAGTGTAAATTTCACGTGCCTGCACGTCTATATTTTTATTTTAAATAGTGTTTTTTTTATGAATATTCAACAAGAAAACTCATAAAAAACACAAATTTTCCATAAACCACTTAAGGTGACAAAGAGAAAAAGAAAATAAAAAAAGAGAACAAAATCAAAAGACAAGTAAACTTAAAAGGAAACTCACCGGTAATACACGTGGTTTGTAATGCAAATTTCTCATCTCCTGAAAATGATGCGAATAATAATCATCACGATTCAATTCACGTAATTCTTCGCTGCCACGAAAATGACGCGTCAATATCCTTACACCACGCAAATGGGTGTGTAATTGTGAGCCAAAAACTACAATGCCAGAGGAAGGAAAGGCCTGGAATGTTGATTTAAAATATGAAGAATTTTATAAATTGTGTTCTGTTATACAAAAAAAAAATGTGATCATGTAAGAAAATTATTGGCGTTTGTCATATTTTACTTTCAGCATTTGCTGAAGTATCAAATCAATTTATTTTATTTTATAAAACAAGGTTTTTATATTTTTTTGTTACATTTTTGTCTATTTGCCCTTAAAAAGATGGGATAAATTTAAATTAATGGCCAAATTTTTTCTTCTTGCAAAATTGCTATGCCATTAAACGTGATTTTACTGCCAACAATCAAACAATATAGCACAAGTGCCATTGTCACTCACCAATTCTGTACACTCTGCAATACAGTAACCACTTAGGGGAAATGCCACCTGTCCGGGTGGTATGGCCATTTTGTCTGTGTATTCAAGACCCAATTCCATGACACCAGCATCAAATTGTCTCAGCTGTGAGACCATTTTAATGCGCAAACCTGAACTGTCGACATGACCTATTTTGTAAAAAAAAGTAAAATAAATCAGAAAAAATAAGAAAAAAATAAGCGAAAGTTGAAATAATGATGATTATTTGTTTTCATTTCGTCGAACAACTTTAATATAGATATATAGTCTTTGCAATGGGTTGAAGGCAAATTTTGTTTGCTTTATGAGACCATTTGAATTTCTCCCTGGTGTGCTAATAAGTGGCAAGTAAATTGAAGTTCTTTACTTATACCTGAGCATACTATTGGGTTGAGAAAAAAGTCATTTAGTTTGTTGTAGTATATAATTTTCTATATTTTCATTATTAATCGTAGTGTCACTAACTAGCCTTTGATCTCGACTATAATGATTTGAGACTGCTAACTGATAACTGGCATCCTTATTTCCATTACAGAGATTGCTAACAACGGCTAATGTCCCCCAAAGTATTGACAATGTTTAATGTATGTCTGTAACTAATCCTAAACCTAATATTAGCCAAGGTGTTCGACAAAAAAACACCACCTACTAGGTCACCGAGGTACCCGTATTACTAAGTTATATGCTGTTATCCCTTTGCATTTCGTTAAAGAAAGATTGAAGTAGAATTTGTTAATAATTTACATTCAATGTAAAATTAAAAAGCTTTTTCCCTCTAATAAAAATAAAATTTTAAAATTTTAGCTTAATACCGAATTGTAGAATAAATGATTGTGAGTGTATATAAAGGGTGTTTTTTATAGAAGTGTAGAAATTTAAGTTGCAATTAAACAACGATGGATTATTCGATTGACATGATTTTTTTTTTATCCAAAAGATTATCTTGTGGCATCACATTTTAAATATGATTTCTGGCATATGACCACCACGGCTGGCGCAGATGTAGTCCAATCTGGACGTCCAATTTTCGATGACATTTTCCAACATTTGTGGCCGTATATCGGCAATAACACGGCGAATGTTGTCTTCCAAATGGTCAAGCGTTTGTGACTTATCCGCATGACTTTAGCCCCATAGAAAGTAGTCTAGCGGTGTTAAATCACAAGATCTTTGAGGCCAATTGACATGTCCAAAACGTGAAATTAGGCGGTCACCAAACGTGTCTTTCAATAAGTCTATTGTGGCACGAGGTGTGTGACATGTTGCGCCGTCTTGTTGAAACCACACCTCCTGGACATCATGGTTATTCAATTCAAGTTAGTAATCATGGTTCTATACCGATCACCATTGACTGTAACGCTCTGGCCACCATCTTTTTTGAAAAAGTACGGACCAATGATTCCACCAGCCCATAAAGCGCACCAAACAGTCAGTTTTTCTGGATGTAACGGAGTTTCGACATACACTTGAGGATTACCTTCACTCCAAATACGGCAGTCTTGTTTGTTGACGTAGCCATTCAACCAGAAGTGCGCTTCATCGCTAAACATAATTCGCTTGTGAAAATCGGGAACAACGGTAATCTCGTTGTTGGCCCATTCGACGAATCTACGCCTTACTGTTCAGGCGTGTGTCCATTCATGATGATTTGCCAAACCAAGCTGAGAATAAATCACTTGACAGCTGTTAAATCGGTCGCCATCTTAAAATGCCAACTTAAGTTCTATACCTCTATAAAAAACACCCTTAATGCCGGACCGAATATAGAGAATTCGGACAGGTATCTTGTACAAGATGCAATAGATTAATTTTTTTTTCATATTATTTACTTATTTATTTATTTATTTATTTATTGTATCTTCAAATTATATGAACTAACAGTAACTGCTCAAATATTAAAGTAAAAAAAAAATAAAATTAATATATTTATACTGAACTCCAGACACTGCTAGACAAAAAACTGTATGATGACACGGTTGTAGCTATAATTAAATTGGTCACCTCTGTGATGTTCGGTCAAGAGAAGCAATATTCCTCCTTCTTAGTCGAACGTGGCCACGATCATTCAGGATGTTGCGGCTCTGCAGATTTGTATACGTTTCAAGCTTCCTTAGATATATTATTAGTGGTACGTTTAGATCTTTGTGGATGTTCGTCTTTTTAATATACCAGAGTTCAGCTGTAATTATACGTAAATGGCGCCTTAAATTTTTTTTCCAAATTAGAAGCTGAGGCAGTACCCTATAACTGAGAGCCATAACACCATATTGGTTTAAGGATTGAATTATAAAGTAGAAGTTTGCGATCTAAACTTAGGGTAGAGTTTCTGCCAACGAGCCAATGTATTTGCACTGCTTTTAGCTTCATTTGGGTAAATTTTGCTTCTATGTGACTTTGCCAGGTTAAGCGTCTATCTAGAGGCATTTGACCTATGAGTTTTGGGGTATGGTCTGGTTATTTATTTGTAAAAGGGGGCATGAGTCTCTACGCAGTGTGAAAGTTATGTGAGTGTACTTTTGTTCGTTAATTTTTATTCTCCATTTTTTTAAACCAAAATTCCAAATAAGAAATGTGATCTTGTAAATATTTTGATGCTATTTGGTAGCTTCCATGAATGCTTAGAAAAGCTGTGTCGTCAGTAAATTTTGATGTGTAGACTTGACTGCTAGTTGGCATATAGGATATATACAGCAAATATAAAACGGGCCCTAAAATACTTTCTTGGGGAACTCCAGCTTTAATTGGTTGAGGCGAACTTAAAAACCTTCTTCTTTAAGTATAAACTAACGGTCAGTTAAGTAAGTTTTTAACAATTTATAAAAAATATTGGGCAGGTTTTGCTTTAACTTGTAAACTAGGCCTTCGTGCCATACTTTATCAAATGCTTGAAAAACATCTATAAAAAGCGCAGAAAACCTCTTTTACTACATTTACTAAACTGTGTACTGTTTGTTCAATGGTGCTGTGCTGACTTCTAAAATCGAATTCGTGGTTCGGAATACAACCTCTTTCGGTCAAAATTGGGTTTAGCTTAATGGCCTAAAGGAGTCTACTTTTGTGTGATCTTCTCCTGGCTTAGGTATCATAATGGCATTAAAAATAAATAGAATTATTCTAACTGATGCCTGGGGAAGTTCCATTATCATCTTGTGCTTGATTTGTCAAAACCCTTGCCTTCTTGGTGTTCAAACTAGATATTGCCTTTTGGACATCTTGTAAGTTGAATCGAAAGAGGATTACTGCTTCATCATCTATGGGTGGCAACTCCACTAAAGCAAAAGGTATATCCGTGGTAAATACGTTTTTTAAACGATTAACAAATAAGTTTCCTTTTTCGACATCACTCCTTGCCCAATAGATTAAATCTGTTTTAAAAGTTCGCATCCAGAGAGGAGTAGATGATATAAAGGGTGATGTACTGCGTTGGTAAATCTACAAAACATCGTAACCAGTTTTGCTTATGTAAATTTGGTAGCAGACTAATTGATGGGGCCCGATTGGGTTCTTTATTTGCCTATTGGAATAATTGTAATTTTATATTGAAATAAGTTATAGTTTTTTATTATTTCTGCTAACGTCTCTCTGTTTCTTGCTTAGCTTAGAAGGTTTACAACATCATGTGTGCTAATCCACGTCCCAATATTATTAATCCAGGTCATTCTTTTCTGCAATACTTATAGCAGTGTATACATCGGGTTACGCATTACTTCTGTGTGCCTTAAGTTCCGGTTTTTCTTTTTTTATAGTATCCATGAGTTCTCTTTCGCGATGTAATTTTTGCAGTACAGTAGGTCTACATTTCGAAAGCTTCGAGCTTCTTTTTATCCACAGTTTTAATTGTTTATATTTCAATGGCATATAGCAAAACTGACCACAAGTATGTTTTAATGTATCTAACGTATTTAAATAAGGCTAATGGCTTGTGAAGAGTTTTTTTTATGTTGAAAGAACGCCTCTCTTGTTATTCAAGTACTTCTTTCGAACTGTCCCATTTGTCATTGATGTTAACACCGTGATATTTGAATCTGTGTACTCTTTTCTTGCAACAGTCTTTTATTTTCAAAGTGGTTGTGTTCTTTCTGCTGATAACACTGGTCAACAAAATTGCTGGTTTCTTGAATTTATTTTCTGTTTTTGGTTATTTCTATGGTCCTGACTATGAAAATGATACTTGGACATTGCTAACAGCTTTACTTTTAAA
Source organism: Phasia obesa (assembly GCA_949628195.1). Classification (NCBI taxonomy): domain Eukaryota; kingdom Metazoa; phylum Arthropoda; class Insecta; order Diptera; family Tachinidae; genus Phasia; species Phasia obesa. The sequence continues at coordinate 88,315,223 of OX451218.1, forward strand.
ATATATAATTTTATTATTTGCTCAAAAAATATAAAAAAATGAATACTACACATGTTAACAAAATTTCTATTAAAAATTAGCAAATTATCATTCCTTAAATGAACATATTTACGTACATCTCGCTGCAAACTACAGCTTACTCTGCCATTATATGCAGGTCCAACCTTGCCTGATATCGTTCTTCTATTATCCTAAGACCCTGATGAAACCTTTCATCCTGCTCCTCACTTAAAGCGCCTAAGTTTTGTGGTCTAATCGGTCTAAATACGAGTGCAGGAAATAAATTTGTTTGGAAATTACTCATAAAAAACAAAAATGAATTGTAAGTTTTATATTCTTTTTCAGTCATTGCTTTCACAAAATAAGGATATTCCACGAATCCTGGAAACTTGTGTGAAAGCAAATTGAAACATACGCCACTTTTGTCAAGCGCCTTCACAAACTGTTTTATTAAGTCGGGTTTAAAAAGAAGTGGTGGAAGTATGATGCGGTCTCGGCACCTTCGATTTCCAGGGATAGTTCCTTTTATTTTCACAACGCATAAGTAGCAGTTGTAATGATATTTTCGATGTTCTTGCTAAACCACGCTTCTTAACAACGAACATTATTACATCCCTTTTTTTCACTGGGCCATAACAATAGACATACTACATATTTCTGGCATACAATATGAGAAACCCAAAGCACAAGTTTATTTAAAAAAAATCACATTAAACAAAAAAGTTTTGTGTTTTTTTACCCTTCTAATCTTATATTTGGTCTTCTAAATATCGTTTTATAGGTTGCATTACATGTCGTCAGTTTATTTATCAGATTTTAAAGTCCCTGTATACTATCAGCCAGAAGAGTGGTTTCATCAGCTTATCTAATGTTGTAAAGGAAGGTTCCATTTATATGTATATTTCTTTTCGAACATTGGTTAATGTTTCCTCAAATATTAATTTGGAAGAAACATTTAATAAGAAACGGAAAATCGTTGCCTAACGCCACTGGAAACTGCACTACACTCCATCAGTTTACCACTGACGTTAACCTGTGCTTTCAGGTGTAACTATCGTCTATACCAATAGACATAAGATTTCTTATGTCGCACGGTAGCAAATGCCTTTTCATAACTAATGAAACAACACACTGTGCAGATCAATATTGTCAGACCTAACATTGTGCTGACACACGATTGTCACATATTTGTCATAATTATTGTTAGTTTGAAGTCAGGCAATGCTTTTTCCGAAAATATTGCCAGACAACAATTGTAAGTACCAACGATTCTTAGACGTTTTCTATATATTTTTCTGACAATAGGTGCGATCCCGTACTTTTTGGGAAAAGTACGGTAAAATTAGAGAAAACAAAAATAAACTATCTTAGAGAAAACATGTCCAAAAGTACGGGAACACTAAAAACCAACTTTATATCGCATTCGCACATAATAAAAATTAAAAACACAAATATTTTGTGTTCATGACACTTTTTTTTCTAATCTTCTATGAACAATTTTTTAAATAATAGTTTTTGTGAGCATTTTGTTTTAATTTGGTTTGTTTATTTTCAAAAACTTGATTGTTTTGTATTTTCACAATCAGCCCAGTGAATCAGTGCAAGAAGAAGAAGAAGAAGAATATATTTTCTCAAAATTACTCTCTTTTACCCAATCTTGCAGTACGGGATCAGTTTTCGGTATAATTGGGCTCCCAATATTGAGTACTGGATCGCACCTAATTTTGTAAGATCTGACAACCGTCTGTACAGAGCTTTAGTATTTCTTTATAAGTTTGTTAGTATTTCAATTACCACTAAACGACTAAACTGGTCTTAATAAAGCTGGAAATATATCTATGCTATTTAAAAGGTGCAATAGACAATTGGCCTTATACAAAAGAAATAAAGCCTACTTTAAGTCTACTTTGTGACAAATTTTATATGAAAATTTTTTCTTAAAGTACACTTCAAGTAGACGTTGTTTCTTTTCCATAAGGGCATACATCTCTTATCAAAAGTAAAGATCAAGAGGGAAAAAGGAGAAAAACGGCAACATTTATAAGGCTGAACCGGTTTTAATGTAATTAAAATTTAACATAATTTATATTCAAAAATAAAATCCAAAAATTCACTTTTACTTTTATTTTTATTTGCGATACTTCTGTCTATGTCGATATCACGTTATCGGTATTATACAACACAATAAACCGAAATGACCTTTTTGCTAAACTAATGTCCCCAGCTAATATATTTTTTTATTTTCCATTTATATGTGCATGTATGTATATGTAGTGTGACCCTTATATATGTGCAAATATACATGCACATAAATCACATTTGACAGCTTTACATGTTCATATGCATACACACATATACATACATATGTACATATATACCAACCTTTCTCTAGTTCAGGATTATTAAAGTGCACCTCCAAACGTATGTAGGGATTGTATGCTTTTCCACCAATTGGTAAACCAGTTTCAGGTGGATATGTAAACGTACTGGCACCCATTGCCCACAAGGCAATGACTTTTGAACAGACTTTTGCTTCGGCCGGCAATTTTTCACAATCCCCATTGTACAGTGGAATATCGACATTCCAATCTGTTTCACAGTGAAATACTTCCATGTGATGTACGACACCAGGGGTGGATATAATGGGTTCAAATTGTACAATGTGATGTTTTTGCTGTAGAAAATTATCAAGTTTTTGTACATGACACCAATAAGTGGTTTCTTTTACTGGCACCGGCACTTCATCGAGTGTTATTTCGATGTGTTTAAGGTCACTGTAAGATAAAGACAAAAAAAAAAAATAAACTCGATTTCAAAGAGATGTAGCAAATAAATTGGAGCCAAATAAATAAAAGTGAGAAATATCATGTAAAGTATAAAATGAAAATTAGGAGTGAAATGAGACAGAAATGCTGAAGTGTAAAATTTATATAAATGTAAATCGTTTGTTAAGATAAATGACAGGACGCTTATATAAGAGATACAAAAATGATTAAAAATTTTATTACGATAAAGTACATATCGTTTTTATTTATTATTACTATTTTGAATCTTTGTTTATAAAAAAATTATGATAACTAAAAATATATTATGAGCTGTTTCTTATTTTTGAAAGTGGTATAAGTCCACTTTAAAAAAAAACAAGTTTAATAAGCTATAGACACCTACTCTCCATATTTGCAATCATTATTTTATTATTATTCTATCTGGAAATCTGCAATAAGTATAGTTTAGCAATTTTGTACAAGTAATTCCCATAATAATGTGCATAGTGTAACAAAACACAGTCTGTATTGGGAAGATGGATGTGGTACCTCCAATACAAAATATTATAGTGTTACTAGAGAATTACAATAGATACCGACTTGAAACTTTGCATGAGTCTTGAAACTTAGCAAAAGTAACGCTCATACTAATATGCATAATTTAGCAAAGTAAAAATTATTATCGTGCAGCTAGAGAACCACAATAGGTAGAGTCTTGAAAATTTGCACAACTAACCCCCATATTAATATGCATAATTTCGCAAAATACAGAATGGATTAGGAGAGTGGTACCTCCCATTAAAAGTAAAAATTATTATCGTGGGAAGAGTGGCCGTTGTACTGAAAGAGATTTGTCGTGAGAATAGCGTGCGTTTTCGAGTTAAAGGTTACCCATACTTTTCTTCCAAGTGTTTATTGGACTTTTTGTGTATGGTGTAGCGAAGCGCACTGGGGATAGCTAGTGTATAATATGGGTAATTCCAAGTCAAATCAACCAAAAAAAAATTTTTTCAAATTTACCACTACCGATTATATTGAAACTTTTTTTATTTATATTCGTTGACTCCCTGAATCCAAATATGATTTAAAAAAAATTCTATCTCTTACAGTTTTTCCGCTTCACAGTTACCAAAACTAAAAAATATCGCTTTTTTGCATATGCGCTCGAAGATTAAATATACTCTAAATCCAGTTCTATAAGTCCTAGAAAGTTAAGTAATAGCTCATTTTAAAGGGTATTTCATACGCTTTAATTTGGTGTCAATCATGAATCATGTGCTTATTTAACAAATTTTTTTCTGATATTTAAAAAAAGTTTTATTAAAATCTTTGAGATAGTGTCTTTTAATTTTGTTTTAAATTTACATATGTTTTTTAATGTGGCTTAGTGAGTACACCATAAAAATTTCAGAGTGGGAACATGGTGGGATCAGAAGTTATGTTAAAAAAAACTACATTTTTTCAGTTTTAAGGAAAATTTCTTACCTTTATTACCCAGTTTATTAAAAAATTTATATTTTTTCAGTTTATAATGAGTCAAAATGAGGTTTTTTTAATATAACTTTTGAACCCACCATGGTCCCACCAGCCACTTTAGAAAACGTATGTAAATTAAAAAAAAAAAATAAATAAAAGACACTCAAAGATTTTAATAAAACTTTTTTTTTAAATATCAGAAAAAAATTTGATGATTCATGATTGATACCATTAAAGCGTATGAAATACCCTTTAAAATGAGCTATTACTCAACTTTTTAGGACTTATAGAACTGGATTTAGGATATATTTAATCCTCGAGCGTGTATGCAAAAAAGCGACATTTTTTAATTTTGATAATTCTGTAGCGGAAAAACTGTAAGAGATAGAATTTCTTAAAAATCATATTTGGATTCAGGGAGTCAAAGAATATAAATAAAAAAAGTTTCAATAAAATCTGAAGTAGTCATTTTGAGTGCCTTGTTGATTTGACGTGGAATTACCCATATAATTTAGATGGCAAGCAAGGCAAATTAATTCCTTCTTTGACGAAATATTATTTTATATATTGAATAAAAACGTTTAACAATTAAAACAAGCTATACCTTACTCATCTGACAGTAAAGGCAAATAATCACTTTTGTCTCTTATTTATTTCCTTATGCGTATAGTACTCATCGTATTTCGATGTGAGGTATGAAGTATGGTTTCAGGTAATTTATTCATTAGGATGGTGCCTACTTATGCTTGCTACCTGTCATTGTACAATCTTAATATTTTGGTCTTTTATAATTATATAGGTAAGTGTGTCCATCTGTGGGTGTTTTTCAGTGATGGTTTAGTCTTCTCTATTCCGTTTGTACGAGCGTATATGTTCTATGAATCTTGTTTTTTTTTTGTTCTTCCAGTTTGTCCTACATACACTGTTGCCAGATTTGCTGATTTCTCTGCATTTTGCAGATTTTTAACGTAAAAATGGCTAGGTGAGATTTGCCGATTTTCTCTCTCTAATTGCAGATTTTATGAAATTTTATTTTTTTTTTAATTGAATTTTGTCAACTTCATTTCGTTGAATAAAAATTCTTCAGACGTTAAAACTTTGGGCAATTTAATGCAATTCAAAGATGATTAGTAATAAAACATCTAAACATATTGTATCCCTGCCAATCTCATTTGCTTTGAATCGAAAAAACTAAGATATTCAAGCAATTGACTCCGAAGTTGGAAAGTTTAAATCACTGGATTTTAAAAATTTGTCATACCAAAATGACACTAGTACTTTGCTAAGCTTTAGTAAAAATATTTGTGAAATTTATTGATTCAAGGATTTTATTTCTAAAATTTTTTGCTTTATATTTTTTTTTCTACCACATTCGTCCTCTAATATGGAACAAGTGTATAGCCAAGTTAGTTTTTATAAAACTAAACAAGAAGTCAATTGCAGGAATTTTATATGGTACAGACTTTATAAAATTAAATGAAACAAATTTTTAAATACTTCTATCGAGCCACTCGATGCTAGTCTACCAGTCTGAGGGTTGATTACCGTCAAAGACTTTCTGTTTAGAAACACTATTACGGCCGTTTAATTCTTCGATTTTTTGTGGTAGTCTCAAATAATATATTTATGTAAAAATTAAAATACTTATATTTTTCTGTGAATATTCTAATGATTCTAAATATTTATATTATCATTTTATTTTGCATAATTTTGTAATAATTTTCTTGAAAATTTTATAAAAACCTCATATTTATGTGTTTTGTTATTTTACCAGGATTTTTGCTGATTTAAAAATTGTATACAGAATTTGCAGGTTTTTAAGCCCAATTTTAAAGATTTTATAGGTAAATGTTCTGCTAAATATCGCACTTGTTACTCTAAAGAGAGTCAACTTTAAATTCCATAATTTTCGTTAAGGCAAAAAAATTTTTTTTCAATATACTTTCATATCAAGACGTGTGATAAAACTGTACTTTTTTTGGCGAAACAATAGAGAAAATGATGTAAAAATTTTATAGCGCGTAAATATGACCACTGTACATCGATTTCTTGTAAAAAGTAAAAATTTTAAAATTTTGATTTGACGCTCTTTAGAGGAAGATGTGCGATATGTATGGTTGCAGGTACAAGTAAGTCTCGTTTCTCGTTTATATCAATGTCTTAAGATTATGACGTATAGTGTAGCTGGTTTTTGGACCTTCTCTATAAAAAAGGTTAGTTAATCTATATATTTCTGGTCCTGTGTTAGTAAAAGTGTGTTGTGGTGTTATATTGATTGTCTCTTTGTCTTCTTGCTCTCTGTTCGTCGAGTTGTATTGTCTAAGTAGTTTGTCGAGAGTAGCGGGTTTGTAACCAATGTTTTTGGCTGTAGTATAAATTGCGTCGAGCTCTTTGTTGTATTTATCTAAAGTGTATTAGATTATATTAAGTCAATGTATCATATGTCTAAGTGCTGCAGGTTATGGTTGGGAAAGTAACGTAGGAGGTAACGTGGATAGTAGTGTCTATCGTGATTGGTTTTCTATAAATATCGAGGGTTAAATAGTCAGTTGCTGGTGTTATTGTAATGTCAAGATAAGCCAAATTTTTTGTTATTATGGATTGTGTTTAAGTCTGTTAAGCTCTGTGCAGACGATTGTCAGATCTTACAATATTGTCAGAAAAATATACAGAGAACGCCTAAGAATCGTTTGAACTTACAATTGTTGCCTGGCAATATTGTCGGAAAAAGCATTGTCAGACTTCAAACTAACAATAATAATGCCAGTTATGTGACAATCGTGTGTCATCACAGTTAGGTCTGACAATATTGTAAGATCTGACAACCGTCTGTACAGAGCTGTAGAATTTGTTCCCCATTATTCTATTCTAGAATGTACGAGCATATGATGTCGTCAACGTATTTATAATAATAAATAAATAAAAATAAATTTGGTGTTTCCCCATCAGTGTTTTTATCAATATTAAGGTGTGTTCCATTTCGAGGTTACATACTTTTTTAAAGAAAAAAAAAAAAATACAGAAAATTCAAATTTAATGAAGAATGTTTATTATCATTTGAAAGAACCTTCTTTCGAATTTATTTTTTGGAAATATTGTCTATTAAATGTTGGCCGGTGCTACGTCGCATATGGTCCATCCGTTGAGTCCAATTTTCGATGACTCGTTCGAGCATTTCGACTGGTAACTGGTGAATGACACGCGTGATGTTTTCCCGCTTCAATGAAAGCGGGTTTGTCCGCATAAACTTTAGACTTTACACATCCCCACTAGAAACATTCTAAGGGTATGATATCACACAATCTTCGTGGTCAATTGACCAGCCCAAAACGTGAAATTATGTGCTCACCCAAATGTTGATGTCTAGGAAGTGGCGCCGTCTTGCTGAAACCAAATGTTGCCGAGGTCACGAGCTTCAATTTCAGGCATCAAATAGTCGGTTATCATGGCACGATAACGGTCGCCATTGTCAGCATCATTTTTAAAGAAATATGGACCGATGAGATAAACCGGCCCACAAACCACACCAAAGCGTTTTTTTTTCGGATGAAGTGGCAGCTCTTGAATCTCTTCAGGTTGCTCTTCGTCCCAAATGCGACAATTTTGTTTGTTTACATACCCATTGAGCTAAAAAAAGAGCATCAGCGCTAAACAAAATTTGCCTCGAAAACGTCGTATCTTCTTGGAACTTTGCAAGAGCCCATCGAGCGAAGCGATTCAGGCGTATTGTTTGGCATTATGAAATGCCAAACAATACTAAACAAAAATAACATGACCGCATGACACGACTCACACGTGATCTGTCAAAAAAGGCGGTTGCTCCTGTTATTGTAATGTCAAGATAAGATAAATTTTTTTGTTATTATGGATTGTGTTTAAGTCTGTTAGAATTTGTTCCTCATTTTTCTTTTGTAGAATGTACGAGTAAATGATGTCGTCAACGTATGAATAATAATAAATAAATATAAATTTGGTGTTTTCCCATGAGTATTTTTATGTGTAGTAATTCAAGATGTTCCATGAAAACCTCCGTGCAGATTGCAGAAGATTGGTTTCGCATGCCCAGTCCGTCAGGTAACTTATAAAAGGTGTTATTAATTCGAAAGTAGTTCTGATTCAATATCGGGTTTGTAATATAAATGTAATGGTTACTGTTTAATATGGTTGTTTTCATATAATTCGTTTACATTTTACAATCGTATAACATAAACAAATCGTAAATCTATTACACATTTTCTAAAAAACTACGAATGAACGCACGTCATGTTTTGCTTACTTGATACGTATGAAAATACTATTCGATACGAAAGTTTACTCGAAAAGGAATGTATTGCACTGCACTGTACTTTATTGTATTTTAACGTACGAGATTGTACGGTAGTGTACTGTTCTATAGATTTTACTGTAACAAAATTATGTTTACTGTAACAAAACCTATAAAGACCACTTATATTTTCAATGGTTTGTTCTCTGTTGTATTTTCCATTCTGATATATTTTTTATTATATGACTTTCATTTCAATTTAATAATATTTTTTTAAATGAATACCCTTATTGCTTTATGAATAAAATTTGTTTTTATTACTTACGTTTCTGGTATCAGTATTTTATCAGCTCTTAGTAATTGCATCATTTTAATACCCGACTCTTGGGAGGAAACATTTGGAAAGGGAAACTGATAATCTGTCAGTTGCAATTCAACTTCGCCTCTAGCCCACATAATATACATGGTACCTTCCTAAAGCAATGAAAAAATAAAAATGAAAAAATAAAAAAACCAGCAGCAACAAAAATTAATTATAAATATTTTAATAATTTTTCACCCACAGGCTCGGCTCGTCTCTTCAACAACAGTCATAAACACACACAAGCAGAGTAAACACTTACATGCATGCGAAAATCTGAGGGATCGCATGTATCAAATTTTCTTTTAAACGCCAGCGTATATTCATCCATTTTGAACAGCACACAATCTTGCTGATAATCCTTGTGCACAAATTTACCATCCGGACTGGTGTAGGTATCGGTAACAACATTAAAGAATCCATTTTGATTTTCAAAAAAGCAAATATCAGCATCACCAATATCACCACGTTTCGAAAAGCCTAAATAGAACCAACGATGCTGTTCGTTAAAGGCATTTTGTAAATGAAACAGAACTTCCTGTTTGTACCAGTCAACCATCCAGCTGAGTTTAATTTCTTTATTATCTAAATACACTTCATGGAGTTTGGTGTCAGAGAGACCTGTAAAACAACGAAAAGGAGAACAAAATAAATGATTAAGTTATAGCCAAGGCGTTGCAGGATAATAAATTAATGAATAAGAAATAAAAAGTAAAATAAAATACCAATTGTGCCCTTTTTTAACATTTTCTATTTTAAGGTTTTACCTTTTCTAATGCTTCCTATATTTTCATTTCCCTCTTTGCCAAAACAATGTGACTTTCAAAAAGGTACGAGTACGAGTAGAACAAAGAAATGGTTTTTGATGTCTTCCTAAAGCCTAAATTAATTGCTATTTTCAGGGAAATATGTATAATAATCGTTTTAATCGTGATGTCTTGTGCAACCGTTATGTGTGTGTTTATGGTAATGATTATTCCGTTATATGTTTAATAAAGTGTGTGTGTGTGTTTGAGAAAGTGTGGGTGTATGCTAATGATAATTCCGTTATCATAATTAAATATTTAAGTGACATAATAATGGCCATAATGAACATTTAAAAATCCCATTCAACAACAATAAGTTATGAAATAATAGCAGGAGTGTGGGCTTTATTGTATCAAAAGACTATCAAGAAAATGGCGCGTAAATTGTATAGACAGTTTTGGACTTGGAAATGAAATTTTTAATGAGCATTTAACATTTTTATTATTATGACAATGACTGTCATTTATATTGCATATTTAAACTCCAATAGCTTATGATTATTGTATGTAATAAACTTTACTATTATTTTATGGTTTATTTAGCATTTTTCTTTTTTCTGTTTTTACTTTACCATACGTAGTATAAGGTAAAGCATAGTAATCATAAAAAATCGAGGGATTTCGAGTTCTCCTGAATCCATTCTGGCTATTTTCGCTCTGATGTCTGTGGATGGATGGGTGAGTATACCGCTATTTTTGTGGAGTTTGCAAGGCCACGCCGTTTGACATATCAAAATCAAAATGTAGCATGTGCCTTTGGTATCTGTATGGAGATGAAAAGTGTTTGGGCATAATCGGGAGGGGGCAAGGGGTAGTTTCCTTACCGCCAAATTTTGTGAACGCTCTAAAGTTCATGCCGTATGACATATTAAAATAAAATTCAGTATGTGCCTTTGGTATATGGAAATGAAAAGCTGTGTTAATTTTGGGCATAATCGGGAAGGGGCAAGGGGTAGTTTACTTAGCACCGCAAATCGAAAATAATTAATATTTCGATTCAAATATACTTTTAACTTTTATTCTTTATGAAATATATCCATAAAAATATCTGTTTCCATTAGGTATGGTAAAGTTGAGTGTAGGCCACTCCGATTTTTTTTCTTAGTAAATCAGATTCTTTTTTTAAGTTTTGGCGGCATATCAGCACAGAGCCCATATAACGATAGGACTAAAATAGAACGAGTTGACACTAAACGTGAGCATAAAACTTCTTATTAGACTAACTTCATAATGTTCAATAATGAATTGGTCTCTTTTTTCTTGCACTTGATTTCATGTATATACAAATATTGTTGTGCTCTTAAATAAAAACATACAATAGCATTTGCTCTTCTTCCAACCAATGCAATATTTGTTGTTGTTTGAAATAAAATTTCAGTGGTGAATATTTTGTTTCAATAGTATCTCTTGATATGAAATACTGTTATAGCAGACAACATGTATGTAAATGTATGATGTTAAAAGCAAGGGTTTGTACTTTGTATTTTAGTTATTTTATATTAATTTGCGCGTAGAGTGGTTGAAAATAGAAAACTGTAGTAGCTTGAATTTTTTTAACTTTTATTGATGAATAAAAAAATCTAATTTAATTTTTTCTCTCAAAAATCAGAGTTTTCACTCTCAAGAAAATTTAAGTAAAATGAACTAGTGAACAATATGAAATGCTCAGCATATATATTGCACACTTGATAAAACTGTCCGGTCAAATCAGGTGCACTGATTTTTGCACTGTTTGCTCTCTTGGTCTCTGTATTTACAGTTAAGTAATATTCTACTACACATACAATCAATATTTGCGTTTCAAAAACATGCAATACTGTACACTTTTTAACATCTTGCGCTCACGTTTAGTTGACACAGACTTTTGAAAACTTGCAGGACAGTTATATTTAATCTAATTAAGAAAACTTTAGTTTTCGAAAAAATCGCAAAATGGACACAGCTACCGCCCCACTGTGGTCAATATTTTGAGATAGCGGCCAAAACTCCTTTTGGTTTTTGTTCTCAGATTTTAAAGTTATTAGACTCATATGAAAGTAGACAGTAGTAAACCTCGGGAGCCAAAAAATTAGAACTCTATTTCAACTATTTCACTGAGAACAGGGTGGTCCAAAACGGGCTTTTTCATAATTTAGTAAATTTATGATATTTTTAGTTAATTTTTAAAGTTTAAATGATCATAACTTTTTTGTTTTTCAAGATTTTTGGACGAAATAAATTTTTTGTTGTAACTTAACTTATTTCCTATTACTAGTAAAAATTGAAGCTCTACTGTTTTCAGAACAATTTAAATATTTTTTTTAAAAAAGGTCAAATTTCTCGGAAATTTCCTACTTCATAGAGCACAACTCCTGTGAGTCAAGCTGAGTCAAAACACAAATTTACTATTTTGTAGTCCTAACTCTCCCCTACATTCCTATATATACATGTCCATGCATCGGGACTGCACTTTTTGAGCTACACCAATTTTTCTGACCCAAGGTAAGATATTCGGTACAAATGCACGTCATATTTTTTGAGAAGTTATTTGTATGTGAAAGTGGCTATTATGCATATATTTTGATGAAATTTTGTACAAGAGTTCTTATTGACCCAAAAAATAATTCTGTTGAAATTAGAAGTTGGCCCATATTTGGACCTAGTCCACATAGAAGGGTGTATCAAAATTTTGACAAAAATGACAATAGAACTCTCAAATTATGTGGTATCTGGCAATTCATTTGGAAAAGGTAAAAAATGATTTTATTGCCATCTAATATTACATAACGTAAATACCTGAAAATTGCAAATAAATTTAAAACCAATGGAAATAACTGGTAAAACCAAGTACCTGTTATATTATGTTTCAAAGAGGTAAAAAAGATCATGTTGAAACTTCGAGCAATAGTATGTATATTAATCCATGCATTCATTTTTTTTCTTCATTATTGTTTAAATAATGGCTAAATTCAGTTATAGTGTTCTATCTGATATATATTTTGAACGGAAAGATGAAAACGACATTATTTTACATATAATGAATAATCCAAATATGCGACAAACAAAATATGCGACAAACAAGAAATTAAAATTCATAACTTAAAAATAAAAAACTTTTTAAATACTTTAAGAAAACGGTACAATCAATGTTCCAGAAACAAGAAATTATTTTACTCACGCAACCAAGAATGGCTAAGAAATAAACTTATTTTTAAAAAGCCATCAGTAACTACCACGGAAACTGGAAAAGGTGGTCGACTAGCAAAGCCAATTGATAATTGTAGTGAAAGATCATGAAGACCCAAGCTTCAACATATCAATGAAGAAGTTTCTTGTAGCATCATAAAGGATTCATTTTTGCATCAAATTCAACCATCGAAAACTAAAAAGAGTAAAATTGCTATCATTAAAAAAATAGTGGAAGCAAGCCCCAGACGCACAAAAAGGATTTTAGAAAGTATGCCGACACCAACTGAAGAAAATAAATATACTCCAGAAGAAACATTTGCACTATTTTTAGATTTGAAATGACTAAAAACCAATATACAGAATTGCGGAAGCGAACCAATGAAAAAAATTGTGGAATTTTTCCATCATATCGAGATATAGTTTCTGCCAAAAAAGATTGCTTACCTTCACCAACTGCTATTAGTGTAACTTCAAGTTCAGCAAAATAAAATTGCAGGATCTTCTTGAACACACTGCAGAACGATTATTAAAGACATTTGATGCTGACTATTTAAAGAAGTTTAAAAATTGCAGCATGACTTTAATTTCTAAATGGGGATGTGATGGGTCCTCTGGCCAGAAACAATACAAACAATGTAATGCGGAAAATTCATCAGATGCCAATTTATTCATGATTTCTTTCGTTGCATTACGTTTAACAAAAACTTATATTGGTTCAGAGCCGTCAACTAGTAGAGCTGCAGATATAGATGTATGGAAGAATGATATTCCCTCGTCAACAAAATTTTGTAGACCAATAAAGTTTGCTTACAAAAAAGAAACTAAAGATGTCATAACTGAAGAAGTTGGCAAAATAAGAGACGAAATTAAAGAACTTCAACCAGTGATATTTGAATTTAATGACCAATGCATCGAAGTTAACTTTAAAATGTCACTTACAATGATCGATAGAAAAGTTGCACAAGCTTTAACTGAAACAAAGTCTTCGTCAAGCTGCACCATATGCCAAAAAACATCAAGTCAATTGAGCCAACCACCAACACAAGACGATAGTTTTAATGAAGCATATGAATTTGGAATGTCACCTCTTCATGCTAGAATTCGTTTTATGGAGCATATTCTTAAATTGGGATACGATTTGGAATTAGGCCCGTTAGGCGAAACAGTGAGAAACAACAAAGAAAATTTGGAAAAAAGAAAGCAAAAAAAAAGATATTCAAGAAAAATACCGTGAGATAGGCCTTGTAATTGACCAGCGAAAGCAAGGAAAGGGAAATTCTAATGATGGAAACACAGCAAGGAGATTTTTTTCCGATCCAGAAACTGCAGCTTCTATACCTGGAGTAGATTATGATTTAATACGACGATTCCAAATCATATTAGAAGTTATAGCATGTAGATGCAAAAAAATTTGGTCAGTATGCTAATGCGACAGCAACCCTTTATAACCAAAAATATTCTTGGAGACATATGCCAACCACAGTTCACAAAATTTTGTTCCATGGGGAACAAATAATTCAGCACAATATGCTTCCAATTGGAGATCTCTCAGAAGAAGCGGAAGAAAAAAGGAACAAAGACTACAGATTCTTTCGCGAGCACAATACAAGAAAAATTTCCAGATATTGTACTAATGAAGATCTTATTAATATTTTGTTGTGCACATCAGACCCATATATGTCCAGTATTCGACAAAAATGGAAATCAACCTCATTAGAGTTAGATGAAGAAGCTAAACAACTACTGCAAAATGAAAATCAAAGCTATTTGGAAGAAATTTTTACCAATATTGTTTAATTAATACTAGTTTAAAGATTATAATTTGTTTCTAATTTTAGTATAAATTTTTATTAATACATTTAAATAAAATATATGTGCACTTTAAATCAATAGTAAAAGTTTACTTAAAATTTTATCGATGTTGTGTTCTGTATATAATATGTATATTCAAATAGTATTGATATTGTTGGGAATTTCAGTGTTATTTTTCAGTTTAATCCTCACAAGAATTAGTTTTCTTCCAAAAAAAAAACCAACCTTTGGCCCCTGTGAATATTGAGACTAAATAAATGTCAGGGGCCAAATGTTAACATTTTCTGACCAAAATTAAGTTTAGGAATAATAAATAAGTATTGGTTGCAAAATACGATTGAAGAAAATAAGAAATTATAAAAAAATGCCTATTTAAAATGTCAAAATATTCAACTTTTACATGGAAACTCAACAAAAAAATTAAAATGCATTTTTAACTCCACATTACTTACGTTCCTATCAGTCGATTTTTACGTTTGAACACGCAAATTGAAGCTTAAAGTCCCTCCTATTGAACAAAACAAATTGCGTAAAAAAATACCAATCCAGTCAAAAGTTATAGAGTTTTGACCGCTATCTCGTGAAATTGACCACTGTGCGCCCGTGTTCCAAACAGCAAATGTTCTTATATTTGCTATGTTATTCAACAAAAAAAAAATTAAATCATAGGTTTGTTACAGCCATCATAATCGCTGTTGAAAGAAGGACTCTTGATCCTGTCAAATGTCCTTTGTAAAAAAAATACAAAAAATAAAAATGCATTAAAAATTATGCGAATTTCATGAAAGTTATGAATACCTATTAGTACAGAGGTGCACATGACTGCTTTTGACTCAAGGTTACACATACTCACGGTGAGAAAAAAATTACTCACGCACAATCACGCGCAATTAATTTTAGAAAAGAATCCTTTCAAAGCTCTTCACAACTACCTGAAACGCTCTCTTCATCATTAGCGTCACTTTCTTTTTGTACATATTTATAAATATCTCCAAAATCTATATTATTTTAAATATTAATATTCCATCTTGAAAACATAAGTGGTTAATATCCGCATTAACAAATGAGTCATGAAATCCTTATGCGTGCAAGATATAGTTATTTTTGTCTATGGAACAAAGCACTGTGTGACGTCGCACTGTGGCAATATTTAGAGAAGGCTTTCA
This sequence comes from Phasia obesa, assembly GCA_949628195.1. Taxonomy (NCBI): domain Eukaryota; kingdom Metazoa; phylum Arthropoda; class Insecta; order Diptera; family Tachinidae; genus Phasia; species Phasia obesa. The sequence continues at coordinate 88,331,041 of OX451218.1, forward strand.
AATGTCAATTTTGTTATGGTCATCGATTTTAAAGTTATGTTACTCATATGAAAGTAAATACAGTATCTTCGGAAGCTAACAAAATCTCAACTCTGGACCTGTTGTGTCGATTTTAAATTTGATTTTTTAAATTACAATAACTTTTAGTTTTTAAATATGTGGATGCAAAGTAAATGTATTTATTTTATTTGTTTACTTAAAGTTTTGTATAATTATACAATATTTAAGCTATTTCAGCTAAAAAACAAAGTCTTAGTGTCTTGTAGGAGTTTTAAAATCTTTTTTTTAATGGACTAATTGCCCGAAAATCTCTTAGTTAATAGAGCGAACTCCTTGCCGTTAAAACACTTTGAAAAAACTTGGACTAGATTGTAGTCTGAACCCTGCTCTACACTCCTACAGTTCATTATATGTCCGCCCGTGTGCAACAATTTTTTGTGCAAAAATTATTAATACAAAAGCTTAAAAATATTATTTCTACAAAGCTTTCCAACGATTCTTTTTGAGGTATTTAGGCCTACAAAACACAAATATAAAGACGAAAACTTTTTATAAAATCGTCTTCTTAAGTGTTGGCTCCTATTACTTTTGGTGGACCCTGCCCATAAAGCGAACATGTGACTCAATATTAGAGCAGTTGCTTCGGAGGGCTGGTAATTAGTGTGCTAGTCTATCAGTCCGGTACTGTGGGTTCGATTCCCATCAAAGACTCCGAAATTTTTTACTACAAGTTGCCAGGAAGACTAAGAAGGAGCCTTTATGTAATATAGGTGCCTTCAAATATTATCTGGCCAAGTTAAAAATCGCGGTAAAACGATACTTGCAGACTGTGCTTGGAAAAAGGCTAACATAAAAGAGGGTTTGGATGACAGGCAGACAGAGACCTAGCCTTAAGCAAATGTTTGCAATTACCATTGACGCTGTGATACATGTATCACTCACTGTCGAGAGTAAAAGGCTAGTGACAGCACAAGACTGAATGCATGTAAGGTATTCTTAAATTTCGAGTCGAAATTTTGTAGTGTAATTTTTATTTTACATTAAAATTATGACTCATAAAATCATGTTGCTTTTTTTTATTATTTTTATTTTATTTCATTTAACTTAAGTTAAACTACATATACATATCTCTAACATAGCAGTTTACCAATTCAAATCTGTTGGTGCATTTCAAAACTGTGATTACTTTTTTATTGCCCAAAATAAAAACTACCAATCAAATGTATCAACTGTATGTGCATGTAAAAAAGTGATATGCCATCATAAACATAATAAATTACTATCAAAATAAATTGACATATTGTCATAAGCAAAACATTTATGAGTGACTATTTGCACCAAAAAAATAAACTTGTTTAATAAATTTAATATTTATGGAATTTTGTAAATGATTGCCTGCAAAAAAAAACACACACAAAAAAAGCAACACTTTCAGATGAAAATGGTTGATAGTAACACGAAAGAAACTCTATTATTCAGATTAAAATTTGGGAACACCAAATTTTAAATATTCGTTTGACAGTCCGAAATATCAAAATTAAGAAAATCCTGAAATTAAACGTTAAAAGTCCTCTCTTATATCTTCTGGCTCCCGGTGGAACATAGGACTGCTTGCACAATCAATATTTTGAGCTCATGTGTTATTAGGGTAAGTAGACTGTATTTCATCCATATGATACAAGCATAAGTTTGTACAAAGAGCAGTAAGTATGTGATTCGACTTACTACCAATAAGGCAGCCACTATGAAGTCAGATGCCTTTTTGCCGTCCGCTACGAGAACAGACGAGCATCATCGTAGCCCTTTATCGCTTTGGATGCTACCATGAATTTGTATCTAGGATATTGTCGCTACGCTACTATACCATAAATAATGCTTGATATTACTTTTATCAAATTGTCATAAATAAGAGTTCTATCACAAGATTAATGAAAAGTGGCAATTGACCTGACCCCGTCCTAGGCCAACACCATGTTAAAGTAACATGTCCCATTCGTATAAAATGTTAGATCTCGAACCGGTCCCTATTACTTCAGAACCAGCGCATGACAGGTCATGGGTTAATTCCATTTCCGAGAGGGATATTTTTAGATCTGGTCATACTGCTACTGATTAAAAATTATTATATATTTTGTTCTCTTTAGGAGAGTCTTGTTGAGACTCTGTGTATGTGCACAGATACTCAGGGATTTCCGTGCGTGCCTGCGGTAAAATGTTTAAAAGAAGATAAAAGTTTTTAAACTATAAATTTGTTTTTCTGCTTAAAGGATTTGTTCACTTCTTTGATCAAAACCAAATACTAAAATTCAATTTAACCACACTAGCCTTTTACTCTCGACAGTACAGACTGCTAAACAAATTGTGTTACCCTAAGGTTAACTTGTATAAATCGTTTTCTGCATTTGTCACTTTTCTGTTAATTTTAATGTTATAATATATATCTATAAGCGCTTCTTTGTTATATTGTCTGCCAAAGGTTTGTAATAAAATTTGATGATTATAAAAACATGTGTGCGTTTTTTTATTCTCATACTCGTACACATACATTACTTCACACTGTATATTATAAATGCAAGTAAATACCGACACACTTCCATATAATAAATTGTTCTAAATTTCCTGTTTATGACTCTGAAGATAGTATTATTCTACAATATTAGATATTGAAAATTTTATGTTCTAAATTCCTCACATTAATAATGACACCATGTTAGTGTTAAGTGTAGACTGCCCATGTTAATATTTTTTCTACGTCTTAATATGGTTGTTAAGTCATTTGTTATAAAAGCCATCTGTTGCTCGACCTTAAGACCATGATTCACTATCATACTCAGTCGTACGCTCTGTCAAAAATAGCATGTGTGCATGTGTGTGGATTAAAAACCGATGTGTGTGTGACAGACTTTTTCATAGGTCTTTACGATTTTGAAAAAAATTCATAAAATATTATTTTTCCATGCGACCAGAGTTGCAAAATATTTTTTTGTATGAGGCAATGCCATTTTGAAACGATTTTTTGAGTATGACAAAATTCTGTCAGATTTTTTTTTTGTGGTTGAATCGTACGCCTTTACTAATAATCTCTGGTACATTATAGAAAACAAAAGTAATAGAAAACAAAAAATCGTCAAACCAAAATTTTTAAATTTTTTGGACAAATGTCGTCAAAATGTCGTCTTTTTTTTATAGTGCTTCAGTTATGGTTTGTGTATTTACTTTCTATAAAGGTACCCATCTCTGGTATCCAAATGAAACCCTTAATGTAGAAAATAGAAAGAAAAAGAAAAGTAAAGTTTTTTAATTTTTTAAATTTAAAATGGTTACTATGTTTTTTGTTTAGAAATTTTGGATTTTTCCTTGATTTCTAGATTTAATAAACTTCTCATTTGGTTTATTAAATTTTGAGCATAAGAATCTGGGTTTTTATTCAGAAAATTTAAAAAAGTCCACTGATCTGGGTAAGCACCAGTGAAATAGCTATATGCTATATGGATATGCTTTCCAATAGTAATCTGTTTGGATTACTATATAATGATAAATTTAAAAAAGGAATTATGCGTTATAAGAAATAAATAATATTATTTATAAAAAAAAATATAAAATTATATAAATTATTGTAAAGCTCTGTAAGAGGTGTTTAAAATATTTTAATAACAATGTAATTCCACAAAGTAAAAATTCAAAATACACATTTTATTCAACTGGCGCCATCTGTTGCGCAATAGTTTTTAAATTATCCCACTTTCAAAAATAAAACGGTATGTTGAAAATGTAACCGTGTTGTAAATATCCGATCTATAAACCAAACATTTCGGTACCTTTAAATCAAAAATTGAGTTTTTTACTGCTTTTTTCCACTTTCTCTTGAAAATAAGTTATTTTTGCGAAAAAAAGTATCCTATATTGGGACCAGGATACTAAGGTATCTCCTCACAAAATTTTGTTAAAATCATCATTCAGTAGTTATAACGTGATGCGAACGCAAAAGAAAAGCAGACAGACAGACGGAAATGAGTTACTATTTTATTATAGTTATAAATAGAGATAAATTGAGAGAACAACACACTCAATATTATTTAAACCCAATGAAAAGTAAACAGGACTTCTGTAATTACTTTAACTCAACTGATTTAATTTAAAATTGATAGTCTTTTGAAATTGTAGTTGTATGTCACAATTGTGCGACAAATGTTTCACATTTTACTGTCTTCTTTGATAGTATTCATAAAAAATATTTTAAAATTCATGGTGCCTTTAACATCATGGGTATAAAAAAAAATTTTTTTTATTACATAATTTATGAGAGTTTTATTAAAATGTAATTTAAACACAGATACAGAGCAACAACAACAGTCCGAACAACAAATACAAAAAAAAATAATAAAAAAAACAAAATGTTCGTAGAAAATATTTGCATTTACGATGGTTTTTCTGTCTCTGTGTGTGTTAATGAATGAAAACATTTTGCAAACATTTTCAACACGTACTCGTTTGTACCCTCCTGAATTTTGTAGTGAGAGAAAGAAAGATCTTTGTTTTACTTTTTCGTATTTTCAAAGTTTGCTACTGATTTAGTTGGTTGTCGCCTGGTTGGTTGTATGGCCGTTTTTACAATTATTGCTGTTGTTTTTGTTGTTGGTTAAAGAAAGTGTGAGCTGAATTTTATTAAATGCATTAAAGTTATTACAACAATAAAAGCCATTTAGGTGCAACATAAAAAATATCAACACATATAACCTCATAAACCTTTTTATGTTTTTCTCTACATTTGTTTTATTTTCGTGCAACATTTTTATTTATTTTCCTCGCTAATGGTATTTTATGGCTTTTATGGGTATAGACGACTTATAGGATGTAAGAGAGCATTTTACTTTGTTACCCATTTAAGGACTGGTTAGAGAAGATTGGTTAAATGACAAGCGAACAAGTGTTTGTAAAAGCGTCAACGAAGGCTACGAAATTTATTGATTGTCAATAAGTTTAATAACAAGTACGAGTGCTATATTCGGCTATGCCGAATCTTCTATACCCTTCACCATGGTGATTTTATTTATACAGACATGTACAGCATTATCCATATGGTTGACTCTTTACATAAATTAAAATAAGTCGTATGAGAAAAAAACTCATTATTCATGCTTTAAAGAAAGAGAAGACATCGTCTACGCGGCTAAATGAAAACAATTTCCGTTGGCTACAGTTGTCGCCGTGTAGTCGGCTACTTAATGATATTGAAGACGACAGCTACATCGTAAACTTGAAGATTGTTGTAGAAATACCTATTTCGCTTTTATAAAATTAAATACTTTTTCAAAAAATTGTAAATATTTCCTCGAAAACTTTTTGTTTGTAAAGGGTGTTTTTTTAAGCCCGATAGAACTTGAAATTGTAAAAAATAACACAAAAAATTAAATTGTAATCAAAATTTTTTTTTATTCGAAAGATCAATACGTGACATTAACATTTGAAAATGATTTCGGGCATATGGGCACCGCGGCTGTTCTTGACGAAGCGCATTCTGGACGTCCAATTTTGGGCCACTTTTTCGAGCACTGCTGGACGTATGTCACGAATAACACGAACAATGCTGTCCTCCAAGGCGTCAATTGTTGCTGGTTTATCAGCATAAACCAGTGACTTCACGTAGCCCCACAGGAAATAATCGAGAGGTGTCAAATCGCACGACCTTGGAGGCCAATTGACAGGTCCATTTCTCGAAATCAACTTATCGCCAAATTTTGATTTCAATAAGTCGATGGTTACGTTCGCCGTATGGCACGTAGCGCCATCCTGTTGAAACCACATCTCCTCCGGATCAATGTCATCCATATTTTCAAACAAAAAATCATTGATCCATGGTGCGGTAACGATCTCCATTGACCGTAACGCGAGCTCCGGCCTCATTTTTGAAGAAATAAGGTCCGATGATGCCACCAGCGTGAAATCCGCACCAAACGGTGCATTTTTCTGGATGTAATGGAGTCTGTAGGGTCTCTTGTGGATTGGTCTCACTCCATATGCGGCAATTTTGCTTATTAACAAACCCGTTAAGCCAAAAATGCGCCTCATCGCTGAACACAATTTTGCGATAAAACAACGGGTCAGTTGCCAACTGCTCTAGAGCCCAATCGGCGAAAGAACGACGCATATAATGGTCTCGTGGCTTCAATTCCTGCACCAGCTGGATCTTATACGGGTGTAGGCCGAGATCTTTGCGCAAAATTTTCCACGTAGTGGACGGACAGAGCCCCAATTCCTGCGACCGACGACGAATCGATAAATTTGGATCTTCTTCCACACTTTCGTTTACAGCGGCGATATTCTCTTCAGTTGCATCCTATAGAGAGTATGTGGTACGAAATCTATCCACAGTTCGACGAATGGCTTGTTCAGATGGACGATTATGTAAGCTATAAAAATGACGAAGTCGTCTATAAGTTGCGCGAATCGACGACAGATTTTCAAAGTAAATTTGGATAATTTCGTAGCGTTGTTCAAGCGTGAGTCTATTCATGATGATTTGTCAGAGTATACTGAAACAAATAAAAAAAAATGTTTCATCAAAATTTAATTTTTTGTGTTACTTTTTACAATTTAAAGTTCTATCTAGCTTAAATAACACCTTTTATATGAATATGTAATTTACAATTTTGTGACATTTTCTTTTGTTGAATAAAATAGAAATTAGCCTTCGTTGACTACAGTCACAACGGTGGTCATAACTTTTGCTGGTTTCAAAATAATCGTTTACCTATAAAAGTTTGTACTTTATTTTTGACAATTTGTAGTCGGTATCTTGATGTTGTATTTGCGTTTAATGTATTTAGATTTTAAAACAGATATCTCATCTATTTAAGAATCAAACGCGTTTAAAAAATATTTTATTCTATAGACATATATTCTTATTTTTAAAAATATGTTATGTTACACTCATGATTTTCATTTTCATAAAAATATTATAATTTCTCTTTTTTTAAATATTTCGAATATTGTTTGTAAAAATTTTTTGCAAAATTTTAGTAAAAGATTTTTTTGGAAAAATTTAAAATTTTTTTTTTTCGAAAAGTTTTCAGTAAAAATATATATATATTTTTTAAATTTTTTGTAAATTTTTTTTTAATATTTTTTTAAAAATATATTTTAAATTTTTTAAATTTTATGGAGTCTATATTGAGTCTATATTGAGTTAGAAGTTTCAGATTAAAGCAAAAAAAAAAATCATTAAAAAATATTTCCTCATATTTACCCTCCCATGTGGCTTTTAACTCCTCCTGGTTACCAGTGGGCACTCTGTAGGTCCATTGGCTATCTCTATGTGTATTGCTTTTTATAAAGGTCTTTAATACAAATTAAATCAGAAAAACCCTACCAACCTAAAAAAACAAAAATCGTCCCTCGCATGGGGTTATTGATGCTCGAGATCTGTGTGTACTCCTTGCGATCTACCTCTCGCGGTCTAATATTTATTTGAGAAAAAAAGCAAAAGAAAATCATTAAAGCCTAAAAAAACATGAAAAATTATAGGTGGGCGTGGTTTTTGGCCCACAGACTCCAATGGAATGATTCGATGTTGATGTTGATTGCAATCCCAAAATGTTCGAAACTATGCCTGAAAGATTGATGTGCTCAAATTGTATATATCTTTTCTGATGCCTTGGCAATGCCATTACTACTCGAACACGGATCCGTGATGACCTATATTTTTGATAAAAAATCAGTTTTTTATATAAAAATCTTATTTTTGCTGTATCTTTTTAAATAAGCGTCTAATCGAAAAAAGGACAAAAATTTTTTATGAAAATCTTAAATAAGCGTCTAATCGAAAAAAAAGACAAAAATTCGTGATATTTTTTGTATGTCTTGTGGTGCCTTGGCAAATGACAAATCTATGTGTAAGGATCCGGAATATATACTTTATGGGGTCGGAAATGAATGACAAATTTATATATACACTTTCCACCTGTGGTGAAGGGTATACAAAATCAACCGAATAAAATCCGTAAAAACAAATGTTTTTTCTTTGAAAAATAAGCAGCATGTTCCGTAGGAATTACTAATTATACATTTGTTTTTTTTATGCCAATAAAATTAACTTTATATTCCGCTAAAATAAACGAACTGCCCATTCTTTTAGCTTTAAGAAAAAAAAACTACAAATTACGTAAATATAAATCTTTTCTTTATCCTCAGTTAGCTATATTTCAATTAAAAAAATAACAGCATTTACATGTAGATTGTTTTTGAAAAATAAATGTTAAAATTAATTAAACTATATATATTTTTCGTCTTCATTTTTATTCCCATATTTATAAAAAATAAAATATATTTGAAATCTATTTTAGAACTAATAAAGTTAAAGTTGTTCTAAAATACATTTTAAATAAGTTTTATTTTTTATAAATATGGGGGTTAATCTATATTAATTTAAAAATAATTTTACGGAATACTTTTTTTAAATAAACGATCAGTAAAATTATTTTAAGTGTAGGAAATAAAAATACATAAAAAACTCTTTTTTCACTCACGTGCAAATTAATAAAATAAAAAATGTGTTTTCTATCGTTTTTTTTTTTTTTTATTTTAACGAAAGAACATAATATTTAATTTAATAAAAAAGGCTGCAAATGTCATTTTAAAATTAAAGCCAAAAATATATTTATAAAATTATGTGGGTACAAGGAAAAACTGCTTACGTTTTTTTCTGTTTTTTTTTTAAGTAGACGACCCTTAGACTTAGCAGCTGGTTTTTATTAATTTATTTCCATTGTGGTTAAGGATATTTCTTCCTGTTGGAACTTTACAAATTAAGAAATAACTAACACATTCACGATAACAAAACTTAAAATATTTATATGTAACTGCTTGAATCCCCAAGTAGTTATTCCTTTTTGCCACATAATTTTTAAAACAAATATTCCCATATTCATAATAAATATAACTTACTTGAAATGTATTTTAAATCTAGTATTCTGTTCATTTTTTCATGCGGAATGCTGTCGAATTACATACATAAAAGAATGTATAAAAAAGTCATGAAAAAACGTTGCAGAAGTAGTACTCTGTTTTTACTGTAGAAAAACATTGTAATGTTTCTGGCAACATTTTGTCAACGCTGTGAATTAAAGCAAATGGGCATTATTTGATATGGAATTTTTTGGAGAATATTGTAAAACATTGTGGTATATTTAAAAGTAATAAAATCGTAATATTCTCGCAAATCGCGAGGTAGACACCACATTTTAAATGTCAAATTTCTCATGTGAAATAATAAATATTGCTCAACATTTTTTACAAATTCGAAAAGAGTACTAGGCATTAGAACAAAGTTTGTTTGAAACATTTGTTCTAAAATATATTTCAAGTATATTTTATTTTTTATAAATATGAGTATTAGAATTTATAATTATACTCTACAATATGTACACAGAAAAAAATAATTGTTATACCCCATTAATTTGTTCATAAATATTATTAATTATTTTTCCAAATTTTTTTTCATTCAGTTTATGAACATCGTAATAAAAAATATGAGTTATCCATGACGTGTGTTTTTAAAATCTATAAATAAAAAAAAAGTTGCATTGTGTTAGAAATTGATGTTCTCTGGAATGCGTGAACCGATTTTGTTTCTGCAAAGTTTTTATGAAAGGTAACGTCAATACCTATGTACAAACGGTCTCTGTATGTGTATTGGTCCATGAATTATAGCCGGAATAGTTGGCATAGTACCGCCCATAGAAAGTATAAAATTATTATCGTGTTCCTGGCGAACTGCAATATATAGCGCCTTGAAACTTTGCAAGAGTAGCCCTTGTACTAAGGCCCATAGTATTTTAAACCAAAATACAGAATGAATTGGGACAGTAGGCGTGGTACCTCCCATACAAAGTGAAAAATTGTTATTGTGTATATAGAGAACTATAAAAGGTATGGTCTTCAAAGTGGGTACAAGTAAACCCCATACCCATGCGGATACTCTAGAAAAACATAGGCTGAATTGGAACAGTGAGCGTGGTACCCCCCATACAAAGTAAAAAATTATTATCCTCTATCTAGAGAACTGCAATAAGTAGCGCCTTGGGATTTTGCATCAGTAATCCCCATATTAAGATACATGGTGTAGAGAAACACAGGCTGAATTTGAATGGAGGGCGTGGTACATCCTATAGAACTACATTAGGTATAGTCTTGAAACTTTTCACTAATGTGCATAGTCCAGCAAAATACAGACTGAATAAGAATACTGGGAGTGACACATCCTCTTGAAAGTAAAAAATTGAGATCGTGTTAATACGTATAGTCTAGCAAAAAACAGGTTGGATAGGAACATTTTTGACTTGAGAATAGCGTGCGTTTTCGCGTTAAAGGTTGGTCATACTTTTCTTCCAAGTGTTTATTGTATTTTTTCTGGATGGGTGTAGCGAAGCGCACTGGGGATAGCTAGTATTTTAATAAAAAATAAGAAAATTTATAAATACTACTTACTACATACATTGTTGTGGGTAAAACGAATTCAGTTTTGAATTTATTCAAAAAATTTCGCCAGGTGTATGTTCAGGATTGTTGATTAAAGTGAAGTCAGTCATCAGGAAGTGTTTTGAATCATAAATGAAAACATCAAAATATTATTTTTTAAAAGTGAAGAGTAGTTTAAAAACTAAGCCCCATATTTATAAAAAATAAAACTTGTTTGAAATGTATTTTAAAACAACTTTTGTTTGAAAAATTTTTGTTCTATTATAGATTTCAAATATATATTTATTTTTACAAATATGGGGGTAAATAAACTATTGAACTAATTAATAGTTAAGTTTCCGTTAAAAAAAATCCACAAGTTTAAAAAAAATCACCCAAAAATTATTAAAATCTTGAATTCAATAATTAATATTTTATTTATATTAAATCATGTTTTGAATAATTAACTGAAATTTACATTTCGTTGGCTTAATTTAGAAAGGTAACGGCAACGATGGAAGGATATCTGCAGAAGTGGTCAAGTGAGTTTTGGGTTGTGGAAAGAAAATACGAGATAAACATCTGCCTTCATATGTTAATGTTTTTTGTGGTATTGTTGGTGTTAGTTGCAGTGTGTTTTTGTATACTTTTTTGTGTTAGGATACGCGGCCGGCGGGAAGGGCCGGGAGCACCTGAGGAAAATCAATTGAGCAAGACGGAAACCTTGCTGCGTCAATTGGTGTGTAAAATCAATCTTATAAATAGTTTATAGTCTATCTTAATAGATAAATTGTAAAACTGCCGTGGCTAGGTATCAGTTAAAAAAACATGTTTCATAATTCCTCTTACTACGACGATTCCGTACATGTTGACGTACATACATATTTACATAACATATTTACATAAGAGTATTTGTGCAAGACTATACAATTAATATTTGCACTTCATGGCACTTATCTCTAAAACGATTTACATATTTTGCTAAGTCATCATATTGTTTCCTTTCTGTTTTTGATTTTTACGCAAAAAAAAACGGCGTTGAGCAACACGAGGAAGTGATACATATGTATACTTTGTGGTATGTATATGTGTGTATACTTGTATCAACAATGTGCATATTACACCGATATGTTTTTTACTTCGACTAGCCAAATTCGAGTCTTCTGGTTTAGAGTACGATCAGTTAACAATTTTGCATACAAAACATCACCGATGCGAGTAAAAGGAGTATGCAGTCAAATATTGTTCCACAGACGCACACTGAACCAAAAGTTTACCTAAATACTGTAAAATGGAATGTAGAATTAAAGAAAAGTTGGTTATTATACAGCTAACAAACTTCTTAGTCAAATCAAAAGAGAAAAATAATTCTATTAAAGGCCTTAAAATGAAGATATTCCTTCAAAATTACTATTTTAATAGGATGTAAATATTGTTACATTTTTACTTTACGTTGGGTTCTTTTAATTGCAAAAAAACATACACACTGTTGGATAAATGGAGCATTCTGATAGGTTTTCATGAGAGCTTTTTCTGTTATTGTCACTCTTAATTCTTGATGGTTCTACCACCCACATCTCGTTGTCCTCACAATCTTCCTCCATATATGCCCATATTAAAGTTTCTGCATGAAGTGGTAATTTCTGGCATTCTATAGCAACCAACTTTCTTACTACAGCTTTACTTTCATATCCAATATCAAGGGGTATTTCGCGGTGTCGCCAAATCATTATTTGCTGCGCAGATCGACTCCATGCATGATCATAAAATCTGCTTCAATAATAACTTCGTCCACGATATCGGCAACAATAAACATGTGGTCTACACTCATGTTGGCAATAGTTAATCTGATTTTGGCCCTGCCTCAGACAGTAGCAAATTCTCCGGTAGCGGTGCGCAGACTTACATTATTCAATTGTTCCACTTTTTCCTTCGCCTAATCGGGCCTTAATATAGACTGTGACGATCATGTGTCTATTGTCAGAATACGCTTTTCTCCGTTGGTGAGTCGCACGTTTATTGTTTCTTGGCGGCGAAACAGATCTGACTACTTATCTTGCTGCTTTACAGTTTCATTGAAAATGGCCGACTTTACCGCAATTCAAGCACTTAGGGTTTATCTTACCTTGTCTTTCATCTAAGACATTCTTTTGTGATTTTCTCATCTTCAGCAGCAACTTCAGCTTTTCGCAATTTTTGACAGATAGATAATCGATGTTCGCTAGCCATTGAATATCGAAAATTTAATACAAATCATAATAAAAGCCTATACTTGCGGTCACTTTTAAGAGTGGAGTGATCCGTAAGGATTGAAATTTATTGCTTCACTATGTATTCATCTAGACACGTATTTCATTATTCTGTTGATGCTATAGAAAATATGTTCTCATCACCCTTTGGAAATTATTTACGGTGTATTAGGGTTCCGTACACTCAAAAGGTAAACACGTAGCCCTATTGTTTTAACTACAATATCTGTCTGTCTGTCCGTCTCTAAGTGCCTTCTATCTCTGGAAACGTATAAGGTGGACTCTTGAAATTTTGACACAAGTTTTACTAATTGGCTGGCACTTAAAAATTACACGGATTATATTTAGAAATATCTACTGCAACAACAAATAACGGAAATAAAAGTAATACAAATAAAAACGTGTTTCTTAGATGTCGCGAATTTGAGAAATTTATAGTTTTGTTAAAATAAATTAAAGCTAATTTTATTTTTTAAAACGTTTCTGTAAAATTTATTTAAAATCAAAGGGAATGTGAGCATACTTGTTGGTATAATGATTCAAGATAGAAAATAAATGGGTGATTTCTATATTAAACGTTATAATTTTATTAAGTTTAATGTAATAGCCCTCAAGCCTTAAGATTTATTTGAGTCAACTATCACTCTTCTCTAGAATTATTCACAATAATATGATCACGATAATATGATCAAAATTCAGTCGATTGTTGCAGCTAAGGAAATGGCATAGTTTTTAAATCTTAAAAATTTTCGTTTTTTTTTTTTTTAATTTTTAGCCTTCTGTGCAGGTTTAAACAACAAAATTTACTGAGTGTAATTTCTTCAGTTTATTTATTTTTTAAATTGTTCACTTTTTTATTGAACAATTTTTCACTTGCAAAAAAACCTCTCCAATACAAGTGTTTGAAATAGAAGTTGCCGAAACGTTTAAAAAAATAAAATAAGCTTTAAACAGCAAACTAAAAAACAATTATTCTTTAACAGGAAATCCCATAAATATATTTTTCGCTTTAAGGAAAGAACTTTTTAACAAGATTCTGATACATGCTTATATTCAACTTTCAGACACCTTTTGTTGTTATAAAAAATAAAGCAACAAACCAAGAGGAAGTGAAAAAAGTTGAGAAATTTTCTAGCAAATTGCTTTTTAACAAGAATTTTGTAGCTAAATAATTGTGTTGCTTGTGCTCAAGCAAACACAAAAATGCCAATAAAAAGAGGTTACGGAAATAAAAGTACCCAATTTATAAGATACTTATCACATGAGTGCTTAACAAATATTTTCAACACAACCATATCTGTATGTTCAAGAACTATTTGTACTATTCTCCCTTACTACACACATTCGTATATACATTTATTTTCTTATACATACGAGTACACATGCAAAGGATTTTCCAATAAGGACAATCCGATATTAAATTGAAATTAAACGTAGGCTTTAATGTCATTTCTATGACTTTTTATTTTAAGGCCATGCATGCTAGTATGTATGAAATATGTACATTAAAGGTAAAATATGCACCTGCGATGAGAAGATATATTTTTAAGCTGAATTTAAGCGATGACTTGTTCTATGTTTCTCTTATAGTCATCAGACGATTACAGCCTATTGGCTGTAAGTTAAACTGTGACTTGGCTAACTTATGCCAAGGGCAATACAGTTCCGTTTTGATGGAACTAAATCTTCTTATTTAGTAAAAAGTATTGATTTTCATTGATCTGTGGCTCTCACCATCTACTATTAAGACCTGACTAGTGTCGTTTTAAACCTAAAGAAAATCTACACCAAGTAATAATTGTAGGAAAACACTCGTATTCTACTCAACAAGTTTGTACTTGTTTATTAATAATTTATTTAAATCATATTACCTACGAATTTTATGCTTGTAAAATAGTTTCATGAAAATATTTTGTTTTCATTCCATTGTAAATTCTCTTTCAATAAATATTATTTTATTTTAAATAATTGCGGACCTCTAATAGGTTATGGGCCATTGTTTCACGCAATGGATTTATTGAAGACTTCATTTGCTAAGCTTAATGCTGACAACTACCATTTATGGAAATTTAAACTGGAGTTGGTTTTACGCAAAGATGATTTGTGGAATCATGTGATAAACGATGTTCCTGATGAACCTGATGGTACCTGGAAACGTAAGAATGAAGAAGCTTTTGTGATAATTGGATTATCCGTGGAAGATAATCAACTGTTGTTGATTAAAAATGCTAAAAGCGCTCATGAGGCATGGGGAATCTTGCGTAATCACCACGAAAAAGATACTCTTGGAACTAGCGTACGTTTAATGAAGCAAATTTGAAGGATGAAATATTCTCAAGAAGCATGTATCTCGGAACACATAATGAATATGAAGCTATTATTTGAAAAATTAGCAGCTATTGGTGAAAAATTTTCAGAACGCTGGTTAGTGGCTATGCTACTAAGTAGTTTGCCAACTTCTTACGATACTCTTGTTACTGCTTTGGAAGCCAGAAAAATAGAAGAACTTACTCTAAGTGTGGTAGAGTCTTGTTTAATAGAGGAAGGTCAACGAATTTCAGCTGATATTCCATCAAATTCTGTATTAAAAAGTTCAAACATCAAAGAAATTCGTAACGTGAAGGTTTGCCATTTTTGTAAAGCTAAGGGTCATATTAAGCGTGACTGTTGAAAATTTAAAAAGGCAAAAAATAGTAATAAAGCCAATGAAGTGACAGCCCAAAGCAGCGGAATAGATAACTTTTGTTTTACCCTGAATTCAAGTTCAAAACTGTGGGTACTAGACTCTGGGGCAACTTGCCACATATGTTCAGATCGTTCCTGTTTTTCTTCTATAGACCTAAGTATCCGTGAAAAAGTGACAGTAGCGAATGGTCAAAGTATCTTAAGTAGCGGTAAAGGTAAATGTAAAATATCGTTATGTAATTCCCAAGGTCAAACGTTTGATGTTGACATGCATGATGTGCTGTCGATTCCTTCCTTTTATGGAAATCTGATGTCCGTTAATAAAATATTGGCTAAGAATTTTCAAGTAATCTTTAAGAATAATCGTGGCATCATTTATACTAATGATGGTAAAGAAATCGGTATAGCTGTGTTAATAAATGGGTTGTACGAACTGCAACAAGAAGTAAAGCCAAGAGCCATGGTAGCAACATGCAGCACGAAAAATTGCATTCACTTTTGGCACAGGGTGTTCGGGCATCGTGATGTTGAAGCAATAAAAGAAATGAAGAAGAGGCAACTGGTAAGTCATTTGGAAATAAGCGATTGTGGAGCGAAAAAATTTTGTGAAATTTGTATTAATTGCAAAATGACAAAAGCGCCATTTAATAAACAACGTCAGTCCAGGTCGAAAAGAATTTTAGACTTAATACATACTGACGTTTGTGGGCCTATGCAAAAAATGACTCCTGGAAAGAAACGTTATTATTTAACATTTATTGATGACTATAGTCGTTTTACTGTTGTTTACTTGCTTAACACAAAGAGCGAAGTTTTGGAAAAACTTAAATGTTATATTCAAATGGTTAAGAATAAGTTCTCTAGATATCCGAAAATTATAAGGTCAGACAATGGTGGTGAGTACACGTCTAAATATCTCCAAAATTACCTTGATTCGAAAGGTATACAATATGAATATACTGTTCCGTACTGTCCGCAACAAAATGGAGTTGCTGAAAGGAAGAATAGAAGTTTAACTGAAATGGACAGGTGTATGATTACTGAAGCTAAATTACCAAAAACATTTTGGGGAGAGGCCATCAATACAGCCAATTTCATACAGAATAGATGTTTTTCTAAGGTGGTAAATAGTACTCCATATCAATTGTGGGAAGGAAAGATTCCCAATATAGACAATTTTCAAATTTTTGGTAGAAAAGGACATGTTCTTGTACCTAAGGAAAAACGTCAAAAATTAGATAACAAAACTAAAGTTTTGGTTTTTATGGGATATGATGAACACTCAAAGGGCTATCGAATGGTTGATATAAATACTAATGTTGTCACAATAAGTCGTGATATTAAATTTGTAGATGAAGAGCCCTCTACTGGTATCAGAATTGAAAATCCCTCTGAAAATTATATTGAGTTTTTGTATGGAAAATCTAAATGTAATGATAATCTTATACAAGGTTACCGTGATAATGTGTTATCCGATGACGATACATCATTTCAAAGCATTGAAGAGCTTGCTGTGACGGAAGAACACATGAGTTCCGTAAGCGATGACGATAAAAGGTTAGTGGAAAATAATGAAAATAAACCAGAACCACAATCAATTCGTAGCTCATTACGAAGTAATAAAGGTAAACCACCGAGTCGTTTTGGTTATAATACAGTTTCTATTTGCAAAGATGTTATAGAACCCAAAAATTATAAAGAAGCTTTAACATCAGAGGACAAAGAGAAATGGGCCACAGCAATGAGAGAAGAGTACACATCTTTAAAGGATTTAAATACGTGGAAATTGGTAACCGCTCCGTCTAACGCTAATATTATAAACTGTAAATGGATATTTAAAGTTAAACGTGATATAGCTGGAAAGCCACAAAGGTTTAAAGCTCGATTGGTCGCACGTGGGTTTACTCAAAAATATGGAGAAGACTATGATGAAGTTTATGCACCTGTTGTTAGACAAACGACATTAAGAGTGTTGCTATCTGTTGCAGGTGTCAAGAAAATGTCAGTAGTACATTTTGATGTGAAGTGTGCTTTATTAAACGGAGATCTTAAAGAGAATGTTTATATGAAACAACCCCCTGGTTTTGAAGAAGGAAATAAACTCGTATGGAAGCTAAAGAAGAGCATTTATGGACTCAAACAGGCTGCTCATGTTTGGAATCAAACACTACACGATTTGATATCTTTAGGAGGATTTATGCAATCCAGTGCTGATCCATGTTTATATACAAAATACACCAACGAGGATGGGCTAGTATATATTTTAATTTACGTTGATGATATTTTGGTTGCTAGTGAGAAGCAATCAAGCAGTGCAGCTGTAGAAAAATTATTGTCGTCCAAATTTTCTATAAACTGCCTTGGAAGAGCTAGTCATTTTTTAGGAATAGAAATTTTTCAAGATAACGATTTAAATTATTGTATTCGTCAATCTATTTACATTAGAAATCTTGCAAAGGAATATGGTTTAGAAGATTCGAAAATATCTTTATACCCATTAGATCCAGGATATGGTAAGATTAAATCTGATTTATTGTTGGATAATAATAACTATCAGAAATTAGTTGGATCTCTACTATACCTAAGTGTTTGCTCAAGACCAGATATTGCTGCGAGTGTTTCAATACTTGCTCGTAAAGTTAGTTGCCCCACTCAAGAAGATTGGTTAGAGCTAAAAAGAGTGCTTAAATATTTGAAAGGCACTGAAAAGTATTTTTTACGATTAAGTCACAAAACCGATAACCCCAACATATTAAAAGGATACGCAGATGCAAGTTGGGCAGAGGATACGATAGATCGGAAGTCTAATTCTGGTTACATTTTTCAGATAAATGGTTGTACAATAAGTTGGTCGTGTAAAAAGCAAACTCTTGTCGCACTATCTTCAACCGAAGCTGAATTTATTTCACTATCTGAAACGTGCAAGCAGGCTATTTGGATAAAACGTCTCTTAGATGGCATGTATATTCAGCAAAACGTCCCAATTGTAATATATGAAGATAACCAAAGCTGTTTACATATAATAAAAGATCAGAAGCTCAGCGCCAGAACAAGGCACATTGATACCAAAACTCATTTTGTAAAAGATCACATTGATAAAGGACATATAAGATGTGTCTACTGCTAGCTGATATAATGCCAAAACCGTTGCCAAAAACTAAATTTCTTAAAATGCGATGTCTACTAGGAGTGGAATCCGATTGAGGAAGGGTGTAGGAAAACACTCGTATTCTACTCAACAAGTTTGCACTTGTTTGTTAATAATTTATTTAAATCATATTACCTACGAATTTTATGCTTGTAAAATAGTTTCATGAAAATATTTTGTTTTCATTCCATTGTAAATTCTCTTTCAATAAATATTATTTTATATTAAATAATTGCGGACCTCTAATAATAATTTGGAGCAGACAATCAATACCACCTACTTAACATTGCGTGAGTTACCGTCATCTCATATGCGATCAATTTGCTTCTTATCATACCATTTATCGAAAATTGCATTCCAATTCTGAAAATATGATTTTTTTAATACTCATTTTGATAAAAAAAACTTTTTAGGAATAGGATAATGGGTTGAATAATGACCACGATATTAGGAAATTAAAACCATAACAGCATTGCCACTACAGACTGTCAATATCGACCCACCCTTATTGTCAAACCTGCTATATTTGCACCCTACAATTTGAACAATAGTAAACAACGAAGTAAAAGAAAATAGTGAAAGAATAAACAGGAAAGTAAAAACCACTTTAATTTAACTAAAAGAAAATATTTGTTGTGTTTGTTGTTTTGTTTATATTCAACATATGTGTTTGTAAGGGAAACAGTGGGACATATAATATTTATTTAGTTCTTTTTATTTCTAATACCTTACATACAATCTATACAAGAATGTCCGAAAAATATTAATAAAAGATGTTATTAATTAAGCTAAACCCAATTCTAAGCGATAAAGATGTATTCCAAATCATCAGTTTAATTTAAGAAAAAAAGTAAGAGTGCTATATTCGGCCATGCCGACTATATAAGGGTTATATAGAATGAAGGGTATATAACCCTGAATTAAAATATACCCTTACTCTGTTATGTTTCGCAATTTTACAATAGTATTCATTAAAACAGTAACACATTTCCTGTCTGTGTGAGTTCGTATCACGTAAAAACTAGAAAATTTTGATCAATTAAAATTTTTCGATAAAATCTTTACAAAAAACTTTCGATAAAATTTTAACAAAAAATTTTCGATAAAATTATTACAAAAAAAAATTTTGATATAATTTTTACAAAAAATTTTCGAATAAATTTTTACAAAATTTTTTTTTTTAAAACAATTTGTGATAAAATTTTTATAAAACATAATTTTCTATATTATATTCTATTATATTTGTGCCCAGACATGATTTTTGCGTCCTGACAATATCTTGTTCGAAGTAGTCCACACCAAATTTTTAATTTTAAAATTTACAAATTAATCACGTAAAAACTACAAAATTTTCGAACAAATTTTGACAAAAAATTTTCGATAAAATTTAAACAAAAACTTTTCGATAACATTTTTACAAAAAACTCTATAAAATATTAACAAAAAATGTTGGATAACATTTTTACAAAACATTTTCGATAAAATTTTAACAAAAAATATTCGATAAAATATTTACAAAAAAATTTCGATATATTTTTACAAAAAATTTTCGATAAAGTTTTTACAATTTTTTTTTTTTTAATTTTCGATAAAATTTTTACAAAACAAAATTGTCTAAATTATATACTATTATATTTGTCTAAATTGTATACAATATTTTGTTGGATTTTGCTTTAAAAGTAATTCACACCAGATTTAAAAAAGTGCAGAGCAGTCGTTGGGACTGCCAATAGAAGTGAAAACTAATTAACTTGTGATTACTTTTTCCCACGATTTTTTATGAAATACAAAGCAAAATGATCATTTAAATTTTCACAAAATAATTAAATACTAATATTGAAAATAATCTTTTCATTATTGCAGTTAACAGTTTTACTACAGTTTTCGGCTCTACAAGTTTTGTTTCTTTTTTAAATGTCCGCTTATTACAAACTTTTTCTGAAAATATATATATACAGTCATGTCTAGGTATATATATATGCGTTGGTGACGCAGTAAACAAGTAGCATAAGTTCATTTATTTTTTAATCATATTAAATCATTACACTAACACGCATAAACTCCTTTGTAGAAATATGTGTTACAGTGAGCAATATAAACATGTTGAGTGAATCAGCATAAAATCTGTATCAGAGAAAAAAACATGTTTCGTTTAGTTTTTTTTTTAACTAAAACATTGCAATTTTGCTAACGGTTGTGTGTTAAAAATTTAAAATCATTGTGCCAATAGAATGAACGAAATTATAGCTTTCATTTGTTGCATAAAGACAAACTGAATGACAGGAATACCGATGGACAGAACAGTCAGACATACAGTCAGACGGACCATCTGATAGTCAGACAAATCAGCAGTAAGTCAGTGAGACCATCAGACAATTCGTCAGACCGTCAAATAGTCAGACCGTCAGATAGTCAAACCGTCAAATATTCAGACCGACAGATAGTCAAATAGTCAAGCTGTCAGACCTTCAGTTTGTCAGACCGTCAGTTTGTCAGATCGTCAGTTTGGTAGCCAGTCAGACCGTCAGATAGTCAGATTGTGAGTAATACCGTGAGATTGTCAAACAGTCAGGCAGTCAATCACTCAGATTGTCGGGCAATCACAACTTCAGATCGTCAGACCGTCTAACAGTAGGTCAGACCGTCAGTTTTTCAAACAGTCAGACCGTCAAACAATCAGTCAGACCGTCAGACAGTGAGTCAGACCGACAAACAGTCAGACCGTCAAACAGTCAGACCGTCTAATAGTCCGACCGTCAAACATTTAGACCGTTAGTCAATCACACAATCAATCACACAGTCACTCAGTCTATCTATCTATAGAAACCAGCAGACCCATCTATAAAAACCAACGTTATGCTGACCATGGTGACGATGATGCAAGTTCAATTTTCTTCAACCAAATTGTGCATAATGGTGACGACAGTTTTTGAATTCAATATTTTTTCTTCAAACAAAAACTGCCCAAGGTACCTACAGAAGTTTTCACTTCAATAATAATCAATAATGGTGACGACGGTTTTTGGTGACGACGGTTTTTGGTGATGGCGGAGTTTGGTGATGACGGTTTTTGAAATCAGTATTTTTTCTTCAACCAAAAAGTGCTCCACGTGCCTAAAGAAGTTTTCACTTCAAAAATCTTACTTATTTACTTTATATAAAGTAATAGATGAATTTCTAAAATTTATATAAAATTCTAAGAATTATTGTAAAGCCCTGTAAATGGTGTTTAAAATATTTTAATAATTCAATCCCACAAATTAAAATACAACTCAAATACAAATTTTATTTAATTGGCTATTTGGCAGTAAGTAATTAAAATTTTGTCAGTATTTTAAAATAGTGCCATCTTTTGCGCAATTGTTATTGTTTCAATTCATATTTTGTCATTATTTTAAAACAGCGCCATCTGTTGCGCAACATTGCTTAAAATATACTGCTTTTGAAAATAAAGGATGCCTTAAACTAAGCAGTACCTTTAAAGCGTTAAAAAAAGTCGGCGTAATGTCACTGCTTTCTCTTGGAAATAACATATTTTTGCGGAAAGAAGTGTCCTATATTAGAGTCAGGATACTAAGATACCTCCTTACAAAATTTTGTTAAAATCCATTCAGTAGTTTTTACGTTATGCCAACACATACATAAAGACAGCTAGACAGGAAATAAGTTACTGTTTTATTATATGTATAGATTAAGGTTAAAAAATGGAGAATAAAAATAATCGAACAAAAATGTAGTCACGTAACCTTGACTCTGCATAGAGACCCATGTCCCCCAAATTAAGTTAAAAGCAGTGCAAATAAATTGGCTTATTAATAGAAACTAAACGCTAAGCTTAGATTGCAATCTTCTATTTTATAATTCGATCCTTAAACCAATATGGCACTATGGTTTTCAGTTATAGGGTACTGCCTCAGCTTCAAATTTAGAAAATATTCAAAGGCGCCAGAATAAGATTTTACGAATAATTACAGTCGCACCCTGGTATATTAAAAACTCACATTTACACAGATCTAAACATTGCACTAGTTAAGGCAGTAGCAGTGAAGCATCCAAATCCGCTGGCCCGCAACATTCTGAATGATCGTGGTTGCGTTTGACTAAGAACGAAGAATATTGCTTCTCTTAGCCGAATATCAGGGAGGTGACCAATTTAATTACAAAAACCGTGTCATCATACAGTTTTTTTCTGGAAGTGGCTGGATTTCTGTATATATTTTAATTTTATTTTTCTACTTTAACTTTTATTTTGGTCCCAAGATTTGAGCGCTTATTGTTAGTTCAGATAACTTAAAGATACAATAAATAAATAAATGTTTCTTTATTTGTTTATTTGTGTTTTATTTGTATTTAATCTGATTACAAGCTTTAAAGTCCAACTTAATCCATATTAAGATCTAGATTTATATATTGAAAGATAGGTAACCATAATCTAACAGCAACATATTATGACTGAATTATATGGTTGTGGTCAAACATAATAATAATATTACACAGTACAACACATGATTTCGGGACTCAATTCAATTGATAATTGTTTATGAAAGTAGCCCCAAAAAGAAGAACATCTGCATCATTCGTTTGGTCATGGTACATCAAATAATAATTTAAAAATTAATTTGAAGTTAGTAAGTATCGTATAGGGGAATTTGTCACGTTTTAGACTCTTTGGTTTGTCATAACTCGAGAACCACTAGTCCGAAGAAGCTCCATCAAATTAAAAAAAATTAATTACAGGAAAAGTGGTCTTTTATTTAACCGACTAAAGTTGAATAATCTACTGAAAAGAAAGATCGCTCGCAAATACTAAGCCAGCCAGATAATTAAATTTCGAGCAGAAAAAATATTAAAACGCGTTTTTTTGAGAAAAAATATGTATTTTTTGTACCACAGTGATTGGCACATTTAATGTAGAAATTACGTTAAATTAAAAAGCTTTTATACTTTTTTACACATATGATATGATTACCTATGTAAAAGTATATAATTCGTTAACGTGTGTGTAATGATATTTGTCGTCACAATTCTAAGCTGACAACTGAAGGAACGAAGATGAGTGTATTGCCAAGTCTGTTTGTCAACATTTTAATAAGTACATTTTTTTATTCAGAAAATGTTTGTCAAAGCTAGAGAAATTTCTAAGGATTTTATCAGAAAAAAGAACAAAATAAATAAAGCAATAAATGTACTTCAAAATTTTCAATTAAATATTAACTTTGTCATTTGTAAGTTTTAAGTATTTCAAATAGAAAATTGCAAATAAGGGTTTGCTTTATATACACATGTTATTAAACTGTAACAGGACCAGTTCTGTACATAAAAGATTTTTTTTTTTTTTTTTTGAATTTTGTTGCTGGTGTATATAGTAATCGAAATGGGAAACAGCTCTTTTTACAGTTTTCGTGTATCTGACTGTCTGTGTCGTAAAAACTACTGGATGAATTTTAATAAAATTTTATGAAGAGGTTACCTGGTATTTAGGTTCAAATAAAAAAATTATTTAATTTCCAAGGAGAAATAGAGAAAAAGTAGTAGCAATTTTACCGACAGCAAACTTGACAGCACCTAATATTTTTGAAAGCGGAATATTTTAAACACGATTTACAGAACTCTACAATAATTTTAGAATTCTATATAAATTTTAAAATTGTATATAAAGCCTCTGTGCCTGAGTAATTATCCAGGGATATCCAGGGAGCAAATACATAAACCATATCTGAAGCACTATAAAAGTAAGAGCCTTGGTGTGAAGTACTTTCAAAGTAAAATCGAACAAAATATTGTTAGGAACCCAACTGCTACTAGAAAAACAATAAGGAAAATAATTAAAGATTTAATAATATTATTATTCAAAATGCATCTATTAAATTAAAAAGTTAAGTTAACTTTCAAATAACGAAGTCCTGGCAACTAACTTAAATAATAAGAAGCTTAGACTAATATTATTAATTTTAGTTATTTGTTTTATTTAGCTAAATAGAATTATATAGGATTTAAATTTTTCTAAAAAAAAAAAATATTTCCATATGACAAAATAGGGCGTTGTCAGAGCACACAAAGTGTAGAATTTTAAGAGAAACTACCCTGCAGTAGATTAAGCGATCATTTTCTAAAAGCTACTAGTACAATTACTAGAACTACAAACACCAGTGAAAACAGGGTTAGAACTTTTAGTAGTGCTGATGAGTTGAATTACTTGAAGTAGTTCAAGGGTACCACTTGCAGCCTGATAGAATATTTGGGTAACAGACTAATTTGTGTTTTAGTATAACTTTTTAAGTTTGATCTTTGAGATTTAATCTTTGCTTTATTCTATTTTTATAATGAAAAATAAAATATTTTGATGAGAAATTCTAATTAGCTATTCATATTTTTTGTGTGTTTTAAGAAGAACTGCCATACCACAATAGGCATTTTCAAACTAGTAATAAACTGGTTCAAAAGCACCCAAAAGGGTCCAAGTGTACTAGTGTGCGTCTAGAACAAATGGTACTAGTGCTTTTCTAAACACACTCAATCTTATTTTGAGCATTAAAAAGTATAGGAAAGTTTACAGTTGAGAACTAGTACTGGTGCTTTTTGTACTAGTAAAACACTAGTGAAACACTATTTCGATCTCCTTCAGGGTAATAAATTCCTAATACCTATTTTTTACATGACAGCACACACACACATGTTGGCTGTATCAATATGTCAATACAATTATTTTAATTTTTGTTGGGCCATAATGGATAAAGAAGCAATAATGGAAATCAGTATAAATTTGAGGGAATTTTAATGCAGAATACAGTGGAGAATAAAACTTTTAAATATGTTCATAAAGAAAATAAACAGATTTAATGCAAATGCTGAAAAACAAATGCTTCCGCATAGGTAAGAGATCTATCTAGTGACATATAGGATTAATAAAATCACTTTTTCAGATATATTGACAAATCCGAGTTCTCAAATGTATAAAAAAACATTCAATTTTTACAGTACCGCATCCGAACCATGCCAACGGAAGGCTATTTATACCGCTGCGTTGTCTGAAAGCCAAATTAGATTGGTTTAACTATTTTTGTCATTAAGATTCTACCAATTTTTTTATATCTGCGAAATATTCCCTATATATTCCCAAAAAAGTTCTTGCTTCTTGCCTATGTGATATAATTTACTTAAGGATATTGTTGAACATATTTATAAAGGGTGTTTTTATAGAGGTATAGAACTTTAAGTTGGCATTATTTTTCGAGATGGCGACCGATTTAACAGCTGTCAAATAATTTATTCTCAGTTTGGTTTGGCTTGCAATAGTTTCCCGATTTTCATAAGCGAATTTTGTTTAGCGATGAAGCGCACTTCTGGTTGAATGGCTACGTCAACAAACAAAACTGCCGCATTTGGAGTGAAAGTAAAACTCAAGTGTGTGTCGCAACACCGTTACATCCAGAAAAACTGTCTGTTTGGTGCGCTTTATGGGCTGGTGGAATCATTGGTCCGTACTTTTTCAAAAACGCTTGGTGACCAGAACGTTACAGTCAATGGTGATCGGTATAGAGCCATGATTACTAACTTTTTTATTCCTGAATTGAATAACCATGATGTCCAGGAGATGTGGTTTCAACAAGACGGCGTAATATGTCACACAGCTCGTGCCACAATAGATTTATTGAAAGACACGTTTGGTGACCGCCTAATTTCAGTTTTTGGACCTGTGAATTGGCCTCCAAGATCTTGTGATTTAACACCGCTAGACTAATTTCTATGTATAGTCATTGGTCTATGCGGATAAGCCACAAACGCTTGGCCATTTGGAAGACAACATTCGCCGTGTTATTGTCGATATACGGCCACAAATGTTGGAAAAAGTCATCGAAAATTGGACGTCCAGATTGGACTACATCCGGGCCAGCCGTGGCGGTCATATGCGAGAAATCATATTTAAAATATAATGCCACAAGATTATCTTTCGGATAAATAAAATTCATGTCAATCAAATAATCCATCGTTGTTTTATTGCAACTTAAAGATCTATACCTCTATAAAAAACACCCTTTATATCCGGTCGTTAACCGAAAGCTAGATTGTGACGACAATTCAGGTAACATTTTCATCGGCTTTATAATATATTTGCAATATTTATTATAATACTAGCTGTGCCTGCCATATCCTGGGCGTCCCGACAACATTTTGCTCGATTTTGCTTTGAAAGTTTTTCACACCAATTGTAAGACAACAATGTAATTCCACAAAGTAAAACTACAAATCAAAATCAAATGTTATTCAATTGGCGCATTCTGTTACGCAATTATTTTTAAAATATCCCACTTTTAAAAATAAAAGGCAATCGTGTTTAAAATATCCCAGTTTTTGACTGAAAATTTCAGTACCTTTAATATAATATATTTTTGAGTAAGAATTTAACTGTTATTCGATGTTGATTGAAAATTTCTTTTGTTAGCCACTGTTAAAAGTAAGTAGTAAGACATAAGTTTGTTTATTTTAATGACATTATGTTACAAGTATTATCAAATGCTCTAGTAGAATATTGCGAAAAATGTTTATAATCGCAAAAACACATTCTATTTTTCTATAAAAAAAGAAAACAAATAAAAATGTTTGCCTTGTAGGAAACAAAAAAAACAAAAATCCTTACAACCAGTCGTTTTGTACACATGCTTTTATGTCTGTATGTATGCTTGCTTGTATGCATGTCTATTAGATTTGAAGGATGCTTAACTAAATCACGTTGTTTCATCTTTCCCGTGCAATCGAAATAATGTTTCGGTTCTTATTTATTTACAAGACATTAATATACAAAACTATATCCCTAACAAAAACTAATAATATTATGGGTATAGACGACTAAGTAAGAGTTTAAATGTTTAAAGAGAAAAAAGAGGAAACTCTTAAACAATATTTTGAAATTCCAACAACGTAAATAATTTTAACCCAATTTATTACAGACTGTTTAGGCTGTTTATTTTGTTCTATGTTTTCTTAATTTAAATGTTGTTCAAGCACTCGTTGACGAAATCATGTGTAGACATTACAAAAACGTGCCGAGTATAGATGGAGATTGATGACTGGCTTAAAAAAACAAATGAACTGAGTGACGGATATGAATGAACAGAGAGCCCTAAATGGGGGTTTTAAATACATTAAAAAAAAAAAAATCTTGGAAGTCTAAATAACATTTTAAACGATTCGGAAAATTCATTGTGTGTATTGAACTGCTAGGTTTGTGTAAAAAAAGTTTAAGACCATCTTTCTGTTTTCATTTCTATTTCCATTATTTCTTTTGTTACAGACAATCCTTCTTGGCTTTCTGTAAACAATCACACGTAAAATACGATAATATTAACATATTGTCCTAACGTTGCTACATACTTTATTTTGGCCTCAATAATATTTGACAACAATAGTGCGACAACGTGACTTGTTTTTGTAGTTTTAGTATGTTTTCTTTAGGTTGGTTTATCCTTTTACCTGTACTACAATATTAATTTTAATTATAAATTTACATTTTGAATTTTTTTATTTAGACAAGTGATTAAACTTTTAATCATTTGTTCTAGCACGCTGAGAAAAAGATAAACTTGAGGAGTAGTCGCAAGGATTTAATTATGTTCTCTGCATTTCGCAGTTGTTTGTAGAAAATAATTTTTTTTTAATTTTATAGACATTTGTTTTAAATTTTATACATAATTTTTTGTATTCTTTTTTTTAACCTTCCTGACTATTTTCATTTTTGTGCGACACATTCACATTTCTCGGTCTCTCAGACCGATTTCAAGTATTTCTCGGTATCTCAAAACTATTCTAAAGTCTTCAAAACCTGTGCAGTGGTCATATTTAACCAACTAATCTGAAATAACTGATGTAAGAAAAAAAAACAAAATTAAGTTTTTTTAGCTCACAGCATCAATTTATATTTCATCACAATAATTTGGCATTTTTGATCCTAGACCTAATATAAAAATAAAAATAAATTTGTTCACAAAACACAACATTTATAAAATGTTGTTTTTCTATTAACATACATATATTTTAGAAGTAAACAAAATAATAAAATGACATCAAAAAAAAAAAAAAAAACAGGAACACTAAAAAAAATAATTTCAAAATGCTCATTATGAGGTTCGTCTTTGTAAATTTCAATCAGTCGTTAGAGTTTATGGCTCGATTCAGCGTCCTGTAAATCTTCAACATCACTTTCCTCTGAGTCTTCTTGTTCAGTATCAGTGTTTGGTTCATACACATCAATATTATCTTCGTATTCAGTACCACTTTTCACATCAGAATCTAGATCTGAATCGATTTCATTCAGAATAGCTCTTATGCGCTCAATATCTGACAAATCTAACGAAAATCTCACGATAATTAACTTTTAACATAATTCTTTTATTAAATCGTATAAACTGATCTCTAATTGTCCATTTTCATCTAAAAAATTCCAATTTAGCAAAACCAGCTTACCTATCGAAAATGTGACACTTAACTATAAGTCGGTCTCACAGACCATCTGATGAGCAATCACCGGTACAACACTTTAACTCAAACGCACTAAACGTTGTATAATGAGAAATAATGAAGATACTGAGAGAATGATGGTGTTGCAATTTTTTGTTTTCGTGAAATTAACACAAAAGTGATTCATCGGTCTCACAGACCGACGAAATGGTCAGGAAGGTTAATGTTAAGACAATTTGTAGATATTTTATAGAAATTTTTTTGTAAGTATTTTATTGTAATTTTTTTATATAAATTTTATTGAAAATGTTTATTTTTAAATTTTTAAAAATTTGTTGTAATATTTGTTTAGAAAATTAGTTGTAAAAATTCTTAGAAAATATCTTTGTTAAAAATTTTTTATAAAATTTCTTTTCAAAACTTTTTTAATTTTTTTGTAAATTTTTTGAAATTTTTTCGTAAACATTTTTTGAAAAATATTTGTAAAATTTTTTTGTAAAGATTTTTTTGAAATTTTTTATTTTTTTATTGAAAAGATATTTGAAAATTATATGTAAAAATTGTTTGTAAAATTTAAAAAAAAAATTTTTTTTTGAAAAATTATCTGATAATTTTTCTTAAATTTCTTGTAAAAATATTGTTGACAATTTTCTGTAAATTTTGTTTTTTGAGAATGATTTATGAAAATTTTTTAAAAAAATATTATGTGAACATTTTTTGGAAAATTTTAAGTTAGAATGGTGAGACTAAAGAATAAAATCCTTAAAAATTTCCTCATATTGACGGCGCCCTCAAATGGCCTATTGACTGCTCCTGGCTACCAGGGGGACCCCCTCGCAGGGGGTTATTGATCCACCGAGATCTGTATGTACTCCTTGCGATCTACCTTTCGCTGTCTAATATTTATTTACCAAAAAAAGGCAAAAGAGAATCATTAAAACCGAAAAAAAAAAATGAAAAAAAAACGAAAAAATATAGGTGGGAGTGGCTTTTGCACCCGGCCTCTAATTGGGATGGTGTGATGATGCTGCATGGCAGATTGGTGGTCTTAAATTTTTTGTGCCTCCTCTGGCGCTTGGCAAATGAAATTTCGGACAGACGAACATCGCTTAATCAACTTTTTTATGTATAAGGATCCAGAATATACATATATATTTTATGGGGTCGGAAATGAATATTGTAGAAATTACACAGGGAATGACAATCTTACATATACCTTTCCACCTATAGGAAAGGGTATACAAAAGAGACCTATATGCGTCCTGCTACCTATTATTCATTCATCCAATTTGCTTGACGAAATTGACGACGTCTTCGAGCTTGCAGCTCGTAATTAAGTATACCGAGAAATTTTTTAACTAGCCATTAAGCGTGCGGCTTTGCAATACCGGGCAATGAAACACAATGTGATCTTATGTGTCCAACTCTTCTTCGAGTCAATTCCACGTCAAATCAACAAGGCACTCAAAAATACTACTTCAAATTTTTTTATTTATATTCTTTGACTCTCTGAATCTAAATATAATTTATAAAAATTATCTCTTTAAACAGTTATAAAAGAGGGAAAATATTGCTTTTTGGCATATGCGCTCGAGAATTAAATATATTCTAATTACATTTCTATAATAATGCATTTTCAATTAAAATTAGTTAAATCGTGCTAAACATATGAACGACAAAATATTTTAAATTTGTTGTCTTTATCTGATACCTTGTAATATTCTGATACCTCTAATATTCTAGAAGTAAACTTAATTTTTTGTTGTTAAATTTTTGTGATCCTAAGAAAGTTTTCTTTCCCACAGCATTAATAATTTAGCTGCCCAAAAGAAATTTTTAAAAGATATAGCCTTCTAAAAACTAAAATTAAAGTAGTTCGTATCATTTTATCCAGAGTGTATAAATCATTATATTTTTATCCTTTTTTGTGAAAAAAAATCGTGTATTTTTAAAAGCTTTTTTGTTTTTATAATTTTAATTAAAATGCTCTTTATTATGGAATAATGTTATGAAATTGAAATTTCTTTTATTTTTTTTTCCTTTTTTACTCACATATTTGGCATTAAATCAAAAACTGCAGAAGATTTTGTTTCTTTTGGTCACACAAAGTTTTTAATTTAGTTTCTTATTTTGTGGTTCTCGATTCCCTAAGGGCTTTTTTTATTGTTCAAGTAAATTGTATTTCTATTTCTATAGTAATTTCATCAAAAATCAAGGAAAGAAGAAACGTTTCCCATCCAAATCCCCAAAGTAAGTAGGCTGCTACAAATGGTCAAAAAGAAGGCAAATGAAAAATTGTTTCTTTAGAGGAAATTTAGTTTCTTAATTTGTCATGTTTTGTGATAATATTCTGGGGATTTGATATAAAGATTATTTAAACATCGTTATAAACTCATGGAAGTTTTGCTAAACATTATAAACAATTCATTTATATGATTATAAACAATTTAAAAAAAAAAATCTTATTAAACCATTTGAAGTGTTGAAAATTTACTGGCAAAGGAATTTAATAACAGCGTTCCTGTTATTGCAATACAAACATACTAACAGATTATGCTAGGTATTATTCTATATTTACATTCTATATGTTCATTCTATATGCACCAGTTACACACTAGCCAATGCAATTTTGTTATAACATTTTTCATGTGAACTAATACAAATAATTTTTTTGCATGCCACTAAAAAACCAAACTGCGTTTGGCAGTTGCATAGTTACAAAAATCATATTATGTTATCTAAAATATATGATTCTGATACAGAATTATAGTTGTTTTAAACATTACATGTTTACGATAACCAAGCTTTTGTTAACGTTTGATAATTAACTGGTTACTACGCCTAAAAAAATCCAACATGTTAGGTTTGAATAACATACATTTTGCTAAACTTCAAACAAACATAGCAAAAGTCTCATATGTAGTCAAAAATAATATGATATTTATAACCATAACATATTAATAAAAAAATATTTTAGTTATATTTGCTTCAAAACAAAACATGAGTAAAAATCAAACAATTAATGTTTTGTTTCAAAAATATTATGGTTTTACCTTCGGTGGATTGAATGAAATACTTTTTATCAGTTTAGTATTTAATTTGTAACTCATCGGATTATTTGTTAAAAAAAAAAAAATAAAAAAATTAATTAAAATTAATTTTTTAAGTATATATGTCTTGTTTTATTAGAAAATCAATATTAATAAATAAATAAATAAATAAATAAATAAATAAATAAATAAGTGTAATTTTTTTCTAAAAATACAAAATTGTATTTTATTTTTTAATTGTTTAATATCATCTCTTTAGATATGAGTATATTAGTGTCTTCAAAGATAATAAAATAAATCAGTCAAGTGCGAGTCAGACTCAAACACGTAGGGTGCCGTACTATGTTTTATATAACTTTAAAAATACAAGTTGTTAATTTTTCACGTCTTTTTTATTAGGGTTCCATACACAAAGTGTAAAAACGTAACCCTATTATTTTCGCTACAATGTCTGTCCGTCTGTCAGCGCCTTTAATCTCTGGAACCGTAATAGGTAGATTCTTGAAATTTTCACAGATGATGTATAGCTGTTGCCGCTATAGCACCAAATACTAAAACTTATAGGGTGTTCCGATAGAGAGGTGTTATTCACGAATATGTGTTTATGTCTTGAACTGTAGGAGGCATGGACTCAAGGTTTAAAAACAGTAATTAAAACTTAGTTCGCTTTATAAACATGTCTAAAAAAATAAACCTAAAAATTAAAGAGTGTTCCGATGGTGGAGTGATTTGCATGTATAAGGCCTTAGTTTTGAACCATAATAGGTAGACTCTTGAAATTTTCACAGAAGGTGTAAAACTGTAGCCACTATAGCAATAATTACTAAAACTTATCGGGTGTTCTGAAAGTGAGGTGTTATTTGCCGTTATGTCTTTATTTCTTGAGCTATAGGAGGCAAACACTTAAAATTTGCAGGCAGTAATTAACTCTATGTTCGCTATATATTATATAAAACCTTTAAGTTAAAGGGTATTCCGAGAGTGGCGTGCTTTGCGTGTATATGGCCTAAGCTTTGAACGATAATAAGTAGACTTTTGAAGTTTTTACAAGAGGTTTTTTACTATGGACACTATAAAAAATAATAAAAATTAAAGGGTGTTCCGACAGAGACATGATTTTTACTTAAATAGCCTTATTTTTTGAACCGTAATAGGTAGACTCTTGAATTGTTTAAAGTAGATGTTGTACTTCGGACACTGTAACAATTACTAATTACTAAAGGCTGAACCATCAGTGTCAGATTTTTCAGGTATATTACCTTATTTTTTGAACCGCAATAGGTAGGCCGGATATTTTTGTAGAAAGTGTATTACAATGGCCGTTATAACAACAATTCCAAAAATTTATAGGGTGTTCCAATAGCGATGCAATGACTTTGATTTTAAAAAGAAAAGGGTGCCCCATAAGACATGAAAAAATAACAACTTGAGTTTTTAAAGGCGTAATTAACATAGTACGGAACCCTACGGAACTCGCACTTGACTGATTTATTTTTTTTAATTATTTTTATACATACTAGAACATAGTACTAAATACCATGTGTAAATATTAAGTGTCTGCCATTTTGGGAACACCCTTTTGTTTTTATTAACTTTATTCTATAATCTGTGTAAATTTTAAGTGTCAGCCTATTACTGTTCAAATATAAGGACTTTCTATTAATATATCAGGAGCCTACCTATTGCGATTCAAAAATAAGGCAATATAAGTGAAAAACATGTTATTGCGGAACACCCTTTAACTGTTATAGCGGCGATGGCAACACATCTACTGTAAAAATTTTAAGAGTCTACCTATTACGGTGAATTAAATAAGGCCATATAAATTTATTATTATTTGTTGGCCTTCGCAATTCCCTTTTTATGAATATATCGAGAGTCTAATTATTACCAGAGCCGGCCAAGGGCAGGGCGACCGGTGCGAATTAAAAACCGCTAGCTATTGAAAATTTAGTATTGGTTCTTTCACAAAAGTAATAAAGAAGTAAAATATGAAAACAATAATATTCAGGTATGTTCTGTAATTCGAGTTAAATTGAATCCGAATGAAATTTTAAATTTTCATAACTTTTAAATCTTACAACATTTTGATGTTATTTTTTATACATTTGATTAAAGACCATTCACATAACTTCTTTGATTGCTAATGTTTTAAAATAATACGCGCAACTAAGTTATATTTTTCTTTAAAAATTTATTCGATTTCAATTTCACACTGAATAATTTTTTACTATCATGTTTAAAAAACTGTCTGGAGCACAAGGATTCAATTAGTAAGAGAAGAGGAGGGAAGGACTGAAGTGCTTCTTAAGAAGGTCCTAAAGCTCACTTCTTATTTTGCTCCTCCTAGTTCTTCGGATGTCATCAGTGAACGTGAGTACACTTAATGAAGTTGAAATACTAGTAATACCAGATTCAGATTATAATGACGAAGATATTAATGAGAATGAAACTGACAAAACGACAAAACGAAGAAATTAATCTTCTCCTAAAACTGTTGGCTTGATAAATTCGGATCCATCCTCTTGGCCAGAATCAAATAATAAAAACGAAAAGAATGAGTTAATTTTTAAAGGTCCCTTGCCATTAAAGGCTGAAAACTATTATCCAAAAATTACCCAAAAAAGATATTTTTGTAATCAACATCAGCTTCGTTGTGCAGATTTCATTGAAAATTTTTTATTTACATTCCTTGACTTCCGGATTCGAATTGTAATTTAAAAAAAAAAATCTACCTCTTATTTTTTTTATTTTTACTACATAATATGTAACCCTTTTGTAAAGTATAAAATAAAAAAAAAAAAAATAAATTATATGAGAAATATAAGTTTACTAGCTGACCCGGTCCGCATTTCTGGCCCTAAGCAAACATTAGTGTTGTATTACCACACGAATTAAATTGAGGTTTTAACGAAATTTACGGGCTTTAAATAAAAATTCATGGAATACCTATCATAAAGTTTTTTTTTACAGAATAACTTATGGTCTCAATCAAAAAAGAAATGCATGTATTTAACGCAAATTTATTTATTACTTCATCATAAGGCCAACGGATAGACAATGTTTTTTGTTTTGTTATTTGGTGTAAAAACGTATAAATTGTTTGGCGTGCCAACTCAGGAGCCAGTAATAGTCAATGATTGGCCTTGTGCTTTGTTGATGGTAATAGCAAAGGCAAGACGCAAAGGGAATTGGAGCCGCTTGAATTGGAATGGTAAATCGTTGGAAATTATCGGAATTCGTGGAATAAGTACGTCTGCGCATTTGAATCTGTCATTGATGATTGTTACCTCGATTAAATTTGGTGAACAATTTTTTACGGTCAATCTGGTTCCGTTGCACAACTTTAGTGCGTTTAAGTTGCGAATAAGAATTACCGGTGATTCAACCTTTAATGTTAGTACATGTGGTGGCATTCCGGGTGGCTCCAATGAATTCAAAAATTCAATGGGGTAATTGACATTGGATCATTATTAACATAGGATTTTTGTAAATATCTTCGGAACTACATAGCCGATTTAAGAATTTGATATCTCGTTTTGAAAAACATGAGAACGGCTTAAAAAAATAAAATAAAAAAAAGCAAAAAAATAAATATATGTATGTATATGTCATTGGTGGTGCAATATGAAAATTGGATTTTCCACGCCCCTTCTCCCGCAGATCGAAAATCAAAAATCACAGTTTCACCCGCCTGAATATTCCCTGAAAATTTCATCAAAATCGGCCTAGCCGTTTCGGAGTTCATACGTTACATACATACACACATCATGTTTTATATAAGAAGATTTAGACCAATTAAATGTGAAGGGGGCCAGATCACAAGCTCGCCCCAGGCGCCTACTAACCTCGGGGCGGCCCTGATTATTACGATTCAAAAAATAAGGTACTACACGTGAAAAACATAGGAACACCCTTAAATTTTTTGGTTTTTTTTTATACTTGTTTATATAGCGACCTAAGTTTTAATTTTTCTATATAAATTTTAAGTCTATTACTCCTACAGTTCAAGAAATAAACACATATACGTGGCTAAGACGTCTCTATCGAAGACCCTCTACATTATACATCTTCTGTGAAAATAGTCTACCTATTACGGTTCCGGAGTTAAAAGGCGCTGATAGACGGACGGACAGACATTGAAGCGAAAACAATAGAGTTACGTTTTACCCTTTGGGTATGGAATCCCAAAAACATGTAATGATTTGTTCGTGAACTTATGTATGCTGAAAATATTTGTTTTCGTGTATGGACTCGAAAGATGTTCTGAGCATATAGAAAACCATTGGAACAAAATTGCTCATATCGATTGACAGAAACAGCAAAATTTTTATTTATTTTTTTATTTATTTGGACCAGTACTAAGGGGATAACCCCTACTCATCCAGTGCATTGTTACAGACCTATCATATTTGGTTATGGGAAGGAGTAATGTACCCACCGTACATTTTTGGATTTTGGGCAATAGTTTACGAATGCGAAGATATTGGATGAAATTAATTCTTTCATAAATTTGCCCATACAGTGTTCACTCTGTAAGTATTGCCAATATTGCCGCAAAACTTACGTTTGTAGAAGAATTTTTTTCATTAATGAAAAGCAAACTTAGAGTTAAGTTTGATTTTTGGCCGCCTTTTCAAAATATATGTGAAAGGCCGACACTCCAACTGTTAAACACGTTTAAAATAATACCTGATCAAAATAAAAACTTAATTGTCTAATAAAAAATAAAAAAAAGATTTATCAGGTAGTCTAGCTCGCTGGAGCCTTGTTTCGAACACAAACTACCAGACCAAAATAAGGCAGTCGCTATTAGATGAATATATTGCAGAAATAATAAATTTGATTATAAAATACTTAGACAGAAGTATGAAAATAACTCAGAGCTATTTTAATAGATATAAAGGTGTCAAACTGGTTTGAATTTAAACGAACTGGACTTCCAGAGGATAATTTTTTTATAATATTCGCTGTAAAAATTATATTTGGAATTTTATATAACCTAAAATATTTATTTAACAAATTTCAAAAAAAGGAATCACGTATAATTATAAATAAATAATATTTATTCAATTCACAAGCTGCCTTGTATCGCTTAAAGTTTATTGAAATAAACTTTTCGTCAAATAGCTTGAGAACAGGCTTTTAAATTAATATATACATTGTTTGTGTTCGCATCACGTAAAAACTACTGAATGGATTTTAACAAAATTTTGTGAGGAGGTACCTTAGTATCCTGATCCGAATATAGGATACCTTTTTTCTGCAAAAGTATTTTATTTCCAAGAGACAGTGCATAAAAAGCGGCGAAAACGCAATTTCCGGTTTAAAGGTGCTGAAATTTTCGGTTTAAAACTGGGATATTTTCAACACGGTTATATTTTCACCACACACCTTTTTATTTTTGAAATTGGAATATCTTAGAAACTATTACGCAACAGATGACGCCAGTTGATTAAAATTTTTATTTTTACTTTGTGGAATTACATTGTGATTAAAATATTTTAAACAAAAGTAGCTTTCATTGCTAACCGAAGGTTGGCTGAAGCAACAACAAATATAAGGTGGTAAATACTAAAAATATTCAACAAGATGGTTGAATAAGGTAGTGGTAGGCTGGTTAGATAGATGATGCTTACAACTAAAACACTACCCTAAGTAGATAGATACGAACAGTGCTGACGACGGATGTAGCTGTCTAGAAAATGTGTATTCCGCTCTGCTGCTGTTTAAAAATTTAATTTTCCCAATTTTTCATTAATAATATCACCTAATTTGTAATTTAATTTATTCTTTCTTAGAAGGAATAGAACGAACTCAAGCTTGACTTCTAATTTCATTGTAAAAAAATTTTAATAAAATCTGAAGTAGTCATTTTCAGTGTCTTGTTGATTTGACATGGAATTACCCATTAAGAAGATTTTTATAATTTATTCAAATAAAAAGCATACTCCCATGTATCGCCTGGATACAATATTTTCAAAACATATAAAATGAAATTGTATATTTATAACAAATATTTCAAAGCTATTTGCCA
The DNA here is from genome assembly GCA_949628195.1 of Phasia obesa. Taxonomy (NCBI): domain Eukaryota; kingdom Metazoa; phylum Arthropoda; class Insecta; order Diptera; family Tachinidae; genus Phasia; species Phasia obesa. The sequence continues at coordinate 88,369,120 of OX451218.1, forward strand.
ACAAAAAACATAAACTATTGTAAAATAAGTTGACGATAAACCCTATCACTAACAAGGGCTTGTGAATTAAACAATTTACTCTACTGCCTTAAATGAGCAGTTGCAGACACAAAAAATTTTGTTATGCGAAAAAAAAAGGAAATGATATTAGTGAATCTCTATTACCAGCACGCATGTGGAATTAATGAATCGCAGTCGACCCCAAAAACAATTGAGCGGTTTGTATGTTTAATTAAAATAAATTTCTGCAGCTTAAATGATTCAATTTAATTAGAAACGATAAACGATTGCGGCAGTGATAAGGGAAACACAAACAACAATTATCCTTGAGTACTATGATGGTTGAATTTGTAAAATTAAAAAATAAAAATATTTTTTTTTTTCGTATCGCTTGATTAAAATTTAAATCAAAAAGTTTTGTGATGCAATTGAAAATGAAAAGAAATAAAATTGAAGTGAAATAAATATTAAATTGAAACATTTTATTTTTTTACGCTAACAAATAAAAGTTTTTGTTACACAAATAAAACTTTTCGTTAATGGCGGTGTGTGGAACATAATTGATGTAGAGTCAGCAGCAGATGTTTTATAAAATTTATAACAAAAAAGGAACATTTTTAATATTATCTTTTGAATAATAAACTAAATACATGTGCTTTACTTTACTGTGACAGATATTGTTTATAAGCTGCTAACGGAACAAAAGATTATTATGTAAAAAATATACAAAAAATTGTGAGACAGTCACAATTTCGCGTTCATGTTGTAAATTTAAGGAAAACATTTAATATTAATTTGGTTTCTTTGTCATATTTGGATGGGCAAAATTTCTTTTAACTAACCTTCGCAGGTTTATGTATTTGCGCATCAAATTAACTACACATATTGTGATTGGCCTTTTCAAGCACCCTAAGTTCGGTACTAAAAGCAGGGTTGTCAGATATGCGATTTCAATTTTATTTGGCGATCAAATTTCGCATTTGGTTATTTTTAAAATAGGTAGCCGATTTTACATTGACTTTTGGACAACATTAGAAAACGACATTAGAAAGGAATATCGAAATAGATAATGATATAAATGCGAGAGAGAGAGAAAACAGTACTTTTTTGATGTTTTATTTGATGGCGAAATTATTTTTCCTAGAAATTTTATGAATTCAAATAGGCTATGTTGCACACATCTGCTGATGTTTAGTAATGTTGAATATTTTTAATTCACATAAATATATAAATATTCCATAAATATTCCAAATAAGAATAGGCTGATAAATACCTTGAAGATAGGTGTGATCAGGTCCCCATTTAATAAAATAACCACTATTTTTAATTTTTTTTAAGTAAAAATTGTACCTTTCATGTACGAATCATCATGTACGAATCACGAATCATTTTAAATGAAAAATAGGTAAGAGAGCCATATTCGGTTGTGTCGAATCTTCTATACCCTTCACCGCTGTGATTTTATTTATACCTAATTAAACAAAAAATTTTTTAAATTTAAGAGACAAAGTCATTAAAATGAAAACGGCGTTTTTTTCCACTAATCAGCAAAATCTCTTATACAGTATACGTATATATATATCGTCACCTAAAATTCCTAACCTTGTAAAAAATTTATAGAAAATTGTTTTTGTAGACATTTTACAGAAAATTTACTACAAATTTCATCTGTATGTAAAATAAACAGTTTGACTAATAATATTTCAAATATTCAGAAAATTGTTTTTGTAAAAATTTTACAGAAAATTGTTTTTGTAAAAATTTCACAGAAAATTGGTTTTGTAAAAATTTTACGGAAAATTGTTTTATAAAAATTTGTAGAAAATTTTGTTGTTGAAATTTTATAGAACATTTTTTTAATTTATAAAACAATTTTTGTAAATTTTTTTGTAAATTTTATTTTTTAATATTTTTTAAAAACTTTTTTTTAAATTTTTTTGAAAATTTTTGGTAAAAATTTCTTTAAAAAAATTTCGCAAAATTTTTGGTAAAATTTTTTTGTAAAAACAGTGGAAAATAATTTTTTTTTAAAAATAGTATAAAATTTTTGTAAAATATTTTTGGAAAATTTTTTTCGTAAAAATTTTTTGTCAAATTTTTTTGTAAAAATTTTTAGTAAAATTGTAGAATTTTTGTATTTTTTTTTTTAAGTTTCTTTAATATATGTTTGATTAATTTTTTGTTAAATTTTTAAAAAATTTTTTTGCAATTTTTTTTTTTAATTTTATGGTAAAAATATTTGTAAAAATTTGTTTAAAAGTTTTTAGTATAAATTTTGTTTAAAATTATTTGTAAAAAAAGTTGAAAATATTTTGTAAAAAAAAGCATAAAATATTTTTGAAAAATTTTTTCTAAAAATTATTTGTTAAATTTTATTGTAAAAATTGTTTGTAAAATTTTTATTTTAAATTTTTTTAATATTTTGTAATATTTTTTTTTTTAATTTTCGGAAACATTTATTTAAAAACTTTTCTGCAATTTTTTTTTTAAGTTATGAAATTTTTTTTTTAAATTTTGTGTAATATTTTTTTGTAAAAATTAGGAACTTTCTGCATTGTACATTGCGTTAGAATGGTAAATTAAAAAAACCCTTTTAAAAAATTTCCTCATAATTTTACCTATGCCGATGAAATTTATTTTTTGTGATTTATTAAAAATGTTTTTAAAATACAGAATATTGTTTATGTTATAGGCAAATTAAAACAAAAAACCATTTGCGCGATTTTGGCGATTTTTCACATCGACTTCGTCGAAATCAGTTAATCAGTATTAAAATTACTTAATAATATTGCAGGCATGAGTCAGTTTTTGGTCATTAAGCCATAAAATAGAAGACATTCAAAATAACTTTATTCACATACTAAAATGAGCGCAAAATGTCCCATCTCATGATGATGAAAATTCGTATTTACATGCCTTCTGAAATGGAGCCATTTAAATTTCAGTTTCAAGGTAAACTTCGGAATGAACTGCTAAATATAACATTAACGCTTTATCGTGGGTTAAAAGTTAGTATAAACAAAATATTTGTCCCTGTATAACGAAAAAAGGTTTATATAACTAAATTACGAAAACCTCTCAGTTTAAGAGTTTTTGATATATAAAACCAGACATCTTTCTTACAACTTTTTATGGCTGGCCAGTTTATGGTTTAGAAACAAAATTTGCATGCAGATCTAAATTTGTAATCCTCAGATAACCGAAAATGTGCGGGGAGTGCAAAAAATAATACTTTTGCAAATCCCATGTATTTCGTTGGCGCTCTAATGTGTATGTATGTCTCATAAAATACAAAGACCAAAATTAAAGGGTGTTTCGATAGTGAAATGATTATGTATATATGACCTTATATATGAACAGTAATATGCTGACACTTAAGACAGATTATATTTTACAATGTTTGCTGCAACAACAAGTAGCGAAAACTTAATTAATAAAAATTAAAGGGTGTTCGCTAGATATCGCATTTCGAGCAATATGGCATTCTCTTGTGAACGATATAGGCAGACACAGTAGCAGTATAAAAAAATAATTAAACTTGTACTTTTAAATTTATAGATTGAAGGTGGTACGGTACCTTATGTTTGTGTATCTGACTCGCACTTGACCGATTTATTTATTTTAGACAATTTTTCAAAATTTTAAACATTTTTTTTGGTGTGTAACATTTTTTTGTTCCGAAAACTCCCTTATTTATGTGTGCGAAACGCGTTTAAAATCATAATATATACCCCCATCTATGTGAATGCTTACAAAAGTATTAAAAAAATTTAAAATGAATTAATTTTTAAAGTACTTGGGGGAAAACTTGAACAAAAAAAAAAGTTTAAGTAACCAACAGATCCACTAGATTATGCTTCATATGACAGATTAATTAAAGTCATGCTTATGTTATCTTCAAAGGAGAGTACACGATTTAATTAATAAGTTGTTGTTGTTGTTTAAAACCCATTATCATTATGTAAAAACTTATTAGGGTACTTGTGTGATATACAAAATAACAAAAGATAAAACAAAAATTAAGCTTTAAATTATGGTTTTAAATAATACATGTAACCATAAGAATGCTAACAAAAAATCTTAAGTGTGATTACATGACAAACAAACGAAATGTTCCACCAAATCATTTTGCTCTTCCTGGAGACTCCTCACATATACATAAATATTAGTCGTAATTTACGACCGTAACCAAGTACAAAATATATGTAAATTTAATTATAGTGTTTTGGTATTCACTAGACCTGTATGTACTTCTCTGCTTTCTCTCCTCCTTCTTTATGTCTTTTTTGTTATGCATTTATGGTAAATTTTAACACGGACGAAAGATGAAAGTGTTTACGTATATGTTTAGGTAAATTATTCCTATTTGAAAATTTAAATACAAGAATTACACTGAAACACCTTCATATAATTATACTGAGAAATACACGTACACAAACAAACGTCTCTATATGTATATTCTAAACAATAAAATTCAGCACAAACGTTGCTGAATTCAAAAGCACTAAAGGTAACGTCAGACCGGACTAGTGATAGATGAAATGGACGTAATTATTAATTCTTTCCCTTTCCACTCTACTGATAACTTTTTTTTTTGTTTTAGGCAAATACTAAAGACCTAATAAGCCGACCGTAACCTGAATGTAACACATAAAAATTGTTGTTGTTTTAAATTGTAACACACGTAAATTATTGTCGTTTGATATTTTCTTGCTCTCTTTTCGCTCTTGCTTGTATTTTTTTTTTAATATTTTCGACAGTGATGTAAGCCAATCTAATAAAAATAGATTGGCTTACATTTTAACGAAACAATGCATAAACGAAAGCAAGAGCCTCAAAAACAACAATTTCCATATGTTACGTTCCGTTAAAGTAACGTTTGGCTAACTAGACCTTAACTTAGCGATACAAGTTTTTACTTACAATGACATTAACTAAACAACGTATGTCAAACATATTGTAACCTCACATGTTGCATATAGAGATAAAAATCTTTAATGTCTTTTATTTTGACAAAAAGTTAAAGGATCCTTTATCGTTCTCAAGTATCAAGGATAGAAAGTAATGAATAAAAATAATTTACAACAATGAATATAAAAATAATATTCAGAAATTACATAAATTTAGGTTTTCTTAAATGTCTTTTCATTTAATATTGACAAATATTTGCTCCGTCTGACCTCAACTTAACACACGTAAAGTTCATTGTATGTGACAATAATCTTAAACGCTTGAGAGCAAAGCAATTACAAGGATACGTAGTACTTGTAAAGGTAAAGGTAGGGGACTGCTTTTATACATTAAATTTGATTAAATATGTGGAGCTTCATTATTTTAGTAGGCTAAGAAACATTTGCATATTCCAAGTTCTATAAATTATATATTAAGATAATCTTTGGAAAAGGCTTATCTTCTTCGATTATGTAACGCTGCTTTTGAGAAATTAGGTACCCGCTAGAAACTATGCACTGAACCAATTTTCGTAGGTAATAGTAACGAAAAATTAGTAGAACTTTAACGACATAAATAGTTAAAACAACTTAATTTTCATTCAAACCTGCATGTATACGATATTTAAAAAAAAACTTATTTAATTCAAATCAACAGAATATTTTTTTGTTAAAAATATCTAAACAAAACCTTATAACTTGAAAAAAAACTTAAATAAAACATAAAATTAGTTAAATTTACATCCCTAAAAGAAGATAACCAGCGCAATCTGTATCTAAACAGATAATAAAATAGTTAATCATTTCCTGGCTGTCTGTCTTTCTGTCTGTGTTAGCATCACGTTAAAACTACTGAATGGATTTTAACAAAATTCTGTAAGGAAATACCTTAGTATCCCGATTCCAATATAGGTACTTTTTTCTGCAAAAATATATAATTTTCTAGAGAAAGTGGAGTACGCAATTTTCGGTTACGTGAACTGAATATTTTTTGTTTAAGTGGGATAGCTTAAACACGGTTGCGCACCTTTTATTTTTGAGAGCGGGATATTTTAAACAAAATTGCGCAACAGATGGCGCCAATTGAATAAAATTTGTATTTGATTTCTCTTTTTACTTTGTGGAATTACACTGTTTCTAAAATATTTTAAACACCTCTTACAGAGCTTTACATTTTTACAATTTTAGAATTTTTTTATAAACTTTAGAATTTTATCTAGGGGGGTGTACCTTTATATAATGTTAATACATGAACCATAACTGAAGTAAGAGTCTTACAATTGGTGTGGAATACTTTTAAAGCAAAATCGAGCAAAATATTGTCAGGAAGCCCAAGACGTGGCGGGCGCAGCTAGTTTATTATATATATATATAAAGGGTGTTTTTTATAGAGGTATAGAACTTTAAGTTGCAATAACACAACGGTGGATTATTCGATTGACATGAATTTTATTTATCCAAAAGATAATCTTGTGGCATTATATTTTAAATATGATTTCTGGCATATGACCGCCACGGCTGGCGCGGATGTAGTCAAATCTGGACGTCCAATTTTCGATGACTTTTTCCAACATTTGTGGCCGTATATCGGCAATAACACGTCGAATGTTGTCTTCCAAATGGCCAAGCGTTTGTGGCTTATCCGCATAGACATCCAATGACTTTACATAGCCCCACAGAAAGTAGTCTAGCGGTGTTCAATCACAAGATCTTGGAGGCCAATTCATAGGTCCAAAACGTGAAATTAGGCGGTCACCAAACGTGTCTTTCAATAAATCTATTGCGGCACGAGCTGTGTGACATGTTGCGCCGTCTTGTTGATACCACATCTCTTGGACATCATGGTTATTCAATTCAGGAATAAAAAAGTTAGTAATCATGGCTCTATACCGAGCACCATTGACTGTAACGTTCTGGCCACCATCGTTTTTGAAAAAGTACGGACCAATGATTCCATCAGCCCATAAAGCGCACCAAACAGTCAGTTTTTCTGGATGTAACGGTGTTTCGACATACAGTTGAGGATTACCTTCACTCCAAATGCGGGGGTTTTGTATGTTGACGTAGCTATTCAACCAGAAGTGCGCTTCATCGCTAAACAAAATTCGCTTATGAAAATCGGTAACAACGGTAATCTCGTTTGGAGCACTATTTGCAAGCGTTGTTTAGGCGTGAGTCTATTCATGATGAATTGCCAAGCCAAACTGAGAATAAATCACTTGACAGCTGTTAAATCGGTCGCCATCTTGAAAAGTAATGCCAACTTAAAGTTCATACCTCTATAAAAAAGCCCCTTTATTATATTTCCCTCATATTATTCTCCTTGAAGTTTTATAAAGTGGTAGCACATAATTTTGCTAAGGTTTTTTTGGTCTTCCTATTTTCCATAAAATAAATAAATAAATCAGTCAAGTGCGAGTTAGACTCACAGCGGAAGGGTTCCGTACTATGGTCAGTACAACTTAAAAATTTAAGTTGTTATTTTTTTATGTCTTATTGGCACCCTATAATTTTAACATTGAAGTCATATTCGCGAAAATTGCATCATAACTCGAACTCCCTTTAAATTTTAGTAATTATTGTTATAGCGGCCATTGTAATACACTTTCTATAAAAACATTAGGAGCCTACCTATTGCGGTTCAAAAAGTAAGGTAATATTCGTGAAAAACATGTCACTAATGGACACCCTTCAATTTTTAGTAATTGTTATAGCGCCCGAAGTAACACATCTACTGTAAACATTTCAAGAGTCTACCTATTACGGTTTATAATATAAGGCTATTTACGTAAAAATCATGTCTCTGTCGGAACACCCTTTAATTATGTTATTTGTTATAGCGGCCGTGGCATTTCTCTTTCTATGAATATATAAAGAGTCTATCTTTTACGATTAAAAAAAAGTCACATGAAAAACATGTCACTGTCGAAACACCCTTTAATTTTTAGTGCAAATTATAAGAGTCTACATATTATGGTTCAAAAACTAAGGCCTTATAACGAGTGATTTTTTAAGAGCTTGAGAACTTTTTTTTTAAAAAAAACGCATAAAATTTGCAAAATCTCATCGGTTCTTTATTTGAAACGTTAGATTGGTCCATGACATTTACTTTTTGAAGATAATTTCATTTAAATGTTGACCGCGGCTGCGTCTTAGGTGGTCCATTCGGAAAGTCCAATTTTGGGCAACTTTTTCGAGCATTTCGGCCGGAATAGCCCGAATTTCTTCGGAAATGTTGTCTTCCAAAGCTGGAATAGTTGCTGGCTTATTTCTGTAGACTTTAGACTTGACGTAGCCCCACAAAAAATAGTCTAAAGGCGTCAAATCGCATGATCTTGGTGGCCAACTTACCGGTCCATTTCTTGAGATGAATTGTTCTCCGAAGTTTTCCCTCAAAATGGCCATAGAATCGCGAGCTGTGTGGCATGTAGCGCCATCTTGTTGAAACCACATGTCAACCAAGTTCAGTTGTTCCATTTTTGGCAACAAAAAGTTTGTTAGCATCGAACGATAGCGATCGCCATTCACCGTAACGTTGCGTCCAACAGCATCTTTGAAAAAATACGGTCCAATGATTCCACCAGCGTACAAACCACACCAAACAGTGCACTTTTCGGGATGCATGGGCAGTTCTTGAACGGCTTCTGGTTGCTCTTCACTCCAAATGCGGCAATTTTGCTTATTTACGTAGCCATTCAACCAGAAATGAGCCTCATCGCTGAACAAAATTTGACACATTTGAACATTTCGAACCGAACACTGATTTTGGTAATAAAATTCAATGATTTGCAAGCGTTGCTCGTTAGTAAGTCTATTCATGATGAAATGTCAAAGCATACTGAGCATCTTTCTCTTTGGCACCATGTCTGAAATCTCACGTGATCTGTCAAATACTAATGCATGAAAATCCTAACCTCAAAAAAATCACCCATTACATGCAAATCACACCACTATCGGAACACCCTTTAATTTTTAGGTTTATTTTTTAGACTTATTTAAGTTTTGCTATAGCGGCAACAGCTATAGATCATCTGTGAAGTCTACCTATTACGGTTCCAGAGTAAGGAACCCTAAAAATGTTCTTAAGGGCCACTGTTCAATGTTTCGTCTCGGCTGGTTCCTTTGCTTGATTTTCATTTTATTTGGAGTGTGATAGTGTGAAAATTAAATATTATGTTACTTTAGATTTTTTAACAATCACAAGTCTCATTTGATTTCTTTTTTACAAAATCCAATGCAAATCTTAATACTCAGTATTATATTGTGCAACAGGCTTTAGTAATATCTACAGCAGCGTGAACGAAAGTAATAATAACACAGCACAACAAAATAAAAAAAATTTCATGTGCTCTTAAAACCACTATATAATTTTGATGTATCATGACTACCTTTGTACAAAAATGGTAAAATTTTTAAATTCTATGGATAGATTTTTTTTTAAAAATTTTTTTTTTTAAATTGCAATTTTTTTGAGACGTTTCTTCAAATAATTAATGATAACTCAAAAACTACTAGTCCGATATTATTAAAATAAATTCAGAAAAATTAAGATTTGCATAGCCTTTAATTCGTCTATATATCGCGTTTCAATCGGATCAATAGTATCGGAGTTATAATAAAAAACTTAAGAAAAAAATATATTTTTTACGTAAAAATGGCAAAAATTTTCGTTTTAAAAAAATCATAAAAAATCGAAAACGGCAAAAAACTTCCAGATTTTTTTATCGCATAGCGACATATAATAGCAACAAAATGAGATATCGACCATAAAAATCGATTGATTTTTTCGAATTTATTCACATTTTAGTGAATTCGCTCATTTTCACAAAATTTTAGTTTTTTGCTTGATATACGCATTATAGCGGGTTTTCAAATGTGTGAAAAACATAAATTTTCCAATTTCAAGGGGTGCATGTCGGATTAATGTTAGATTTGATGAGAAACTTCCACCCACAATATTTTAGTCGAATTCGACAACGTTAACACGTACCGCATAGGCCCCAAATCTGAAAAAAGCGTTTAAATCGAAAATAATTGACAAATTTTCAGTTTTTGCAAAATTAACGCTATTTATTTCCCCTTTTGCAAAAAAGTGGATCCTGGTCCTTAGGGCAAACACAATGAGATTTACAATAAGCTACATATCTTTTAAATCGGTTAAACAGTTTTCAAGTTACTTGCCGAAGGCAATTGACAAAAAAATGTAACTAAGTCAAATCGATGGAATAGATCGAAAATGCATTTCATTGTTTTATTCATGTATTTTCTTTTATTTTATATTTTATTATTTAAATTTATTACAACATATAAAATAAGGAAATAAATAAATAAATATTATAAACTACAAACTTTGGAATTTTCTTTTATGACATTTTCTATTATTGAATAACGAAGTGTTGCTCTGAATACTCCAGCAAAAATCTGCCATCATGTGTGCATCCCAGCGACCCTGGTATCTTTCCTCCATTGTCCGAATATCTTGGTGAAATCGTTCGCCCTGTTCCTCACTTAAGTCTCCTAGATTTTCAGGAAAACGATCTAAGTGACTGTGAAGGTAATGTAACTTGATGCTCATGTTGCATCCAAGATTCTGGAAGTGAGTTAACATCTCTTCAACGTGCGCAACATAATCATCATCCTTGTTATTTCCTAAGAAATGTTGAATAACCCATACAAACGAATCCCATGCATTTTTCTCAATTTCTGACATTGAACTGAGAAAATCGGTATCTTTGACCAATTTGCGAATTTGTGGGCCGTCAAATATTCCTGCTCTCAGCTTTTCCATACTCAAACTTTTAAACTTCCTTGAAATATACTGGAAACATTCACCATCTTTGTTAAGTGCTTTAACAAATTGTTTCATCAGACCAAGTTTAATGTGAAGAGGGGGTAATATGATGCGATCTCGGGGCACCAGAGGTACATTTATAACATTCCTCATACCTGGGTCCAGTGTTTCCCTATAAGGCCATTGTTTTCTCTTCCAGTGTTCTGACTTAGCTCTGCTGTCCCATAAACATAAAAAACAAGGGCATTTGGTATAGCCACTTTGTTGACCTAATAGGAAATTTACCATCTTAATATCAACACAAATTACCCCAGTTATGTTCATTATACTTTATCTTCTTCATGACCAATGCAATTACAGAGTATTCTTCTTTTACCTTGGTTGAATGTGCGATTGGCAAGGAGTGAAATTTATTTCCATTGTGCAAAAGGACACACTTCAAGCTGCGTTTTGATGAGTCAATAAATAAACGCCATTCGCTTGAATCATATCTATGTAAGCCCATGGCAGTCATCAAACCAGGAATATCCGTGCAGCAGACAAAATCGTCCTCTTCTGCAAAATAGTGAAGTAAGCCTTTTTCTCGGGTACGGTAATACGAAACTTTAGTTTCCTCCGTTATGAGATTTGATTCCTTCATCCGGGATGCAAGTAATTCCGAAGATGCTTTTGACAATCCAAGTTCTCTTATTACATCATTTAGCTGGTCTTGATTCCATGGTCTCGGTGAGATATTTTTGTGTGGGATGAACTCGTCATTTTCAGATATAGGTAGTTCTGGATCTGAACTTCCTAATTGAGAACACATGCTTGAGGTTGAGTGTCCTTGTGAAGATGAAAGCACTTGACTACAGCTTGGTCCCCTGATCTTGTGCATCCATAATTTCCTGTGAATGTAGAACTGCAAGTTGAAACCCATCAGCAGACCTCGTAGGGTAAGACCATCGCAAATGTTTTCCAAAGCCGGTTTTTGTAGTTAAACAAAAATAGCAATCAGATTCATGATTCGTTGTTTCTCTCCATAGCATAGGCTTCGAAATTCCCCAGTGTGGTCTGAAAAATTTTTATAACAGAAAATTAAAAATTTTATAAAATATTCCAAATGTATTAACCTATACTTACTTTTTGTTAGATGAGCTTAGAGTTAAATTGAATCGACATGAAGTACATATAGTACTCGGCGTCCAATGTTCGTTAAAATTCTTCGGATTTATATTAAAGCAATCTTCATATGACTTTTGAAATGAAGCTGAGAAGCATTTCCGTTTTTTTTTCGTTAATATATTGGCCGCACACATAACAAAATGAGTCCGGATTGATTTTACATAAAAATGTTCTAGTTTTCTTGCTCATGGCTGATTGAAAATTATGCTTCTGTTACCGCAAACACTTGTTGAATGAATAGAAATGGCTCAAGGAGCTCTTATAAATAATGATACTAAAATTTCGAACAACCCTTAATGTGGTCCTATTTTTTACCTATTCCCAAGAATCGTAAAAAACATTAAGGAATGCTATGCAAAAAATCAATCTTTACAGGTAGCCAGCGGAAAAACCCAATTCGGCGTGCACGCAAATTTATGAACGTTTATTACTTTGCCGCCGCAATTGTCAAAATGAAGCAAGGGCGACAGGTAGCCAACAGAAAAGGAGCATTTCATCGTTTATCAGATTTCTACTGAAATCGTAAAAATTAAAAAACTTTTCCTTTATTGCTTACTTTTTTTAATTCTGAAAATCATAAAAATGCCATAAAGATCTGTTCCAAACAATTTTCTACATTCAATACTGTATTTCCACAGTAACACGTGTCCCACAGAAATACGTGTTTTGCCCAAAACAGTATTTCGCGTACTTGTTTTGCCATACATTTCTCATTCATCCAAAACACTTTGGCAGTACCTGGATATTGTATAGTGGTTTCAAAAGCATCTAATTTTTTTATTTTGTTGCGTTGTGTAATAGGAAGATATCAGTCAATTTTAGCGAAATTTTATATTTTATTGTTAAAAAAGAAAAAAAGAAAAAATTTTAAAAGTAAAATGTTTTTGTAAATTGTCTTCGGCAAGTTCTCAAGGACATATAATGGCCAGTGAAAATTGTAATAACTCGAAAACTTAAAGACATGTAGCTTATTGTAAATCTCATTGTGTTTGCCCTAAGGACCAGGATCCACTTTTTTGCAAAAGGGGAAATAAATAGTGTTAATTTTGCAAAAACTGAAAATTTGTCAATTATTTTCGATTTAAACGCTTTTTTTCAGATTTGGGGCCTATGCGCTACGTGTTAACGTTGTCGAATTCGACTAAAATTTTGTGGGTGGAAGTTTCTCATCAAATCTAACATTAATCCGACATGCACCCCTTGAAATTGGAAAATTTATGTTTTTCACACATTTGAAAACCCGCTATAATGCGTATATCAAGCAAAAAACTAAAATTTTGTGAAAATGAGCGAATTCCCTAAAATGTGAATAAATTCGAAAAAAATCAATCGATTTTTATGGTCGATATCTCATTTTGTTGCTATTATATGTCGCTATGCGATAAAAAAATGAATCTGGAAGTTTTTTGCCGTTTTCGATTTTTTATGATTTTTTTAAAACGAAAATTTTTGCCATTTTTACGTAAAAAATATATTTTTTTCTTAAGTTTTTTATTATAACTCCGATACTATTGATCCGATTGAAACGCGATATATAGACGAATTAAAGGCTATCTTAATCTTAATTTTTCTGAATTTATTTTAATGATATCGGACTAGTAGTTTTTGAGTTATCATTAATTATTTGAAGAAACGTCTCAAAAAAATTGCAATTTTAAAAAAAAATCTATCCATAGAATTTAAAAATTTTACCATTTTTGTACTAAGGTAGCCATGATACATCAAATGTATATAGTAGTTACTCGAGCATATTTTTGCTGTTGCCCTGTGTAATCAATAATAATTTATAATTATTTATAATTTATAATTATTAAGAATGGACTTAATCTATTTTTAAAAGAAATACTTAAGCGATAGCATTGTACAACAAAACTGTTTTTGTTTGTTTTATGTCAAAATAGAACTCTATTGAAATTGTATTTGCAACAAGGGAGAGAGGGTGTCTTTAGCTTATTAAAATTACCTTTAAATTAGTTTTTTGAGAAAGTGGACTTATACCACTTTAAAAAAAAACCAGCTCATATTTATAAAGAATTAAATAAAAAATTATATTATTGTCTTGCAAAGTTCTCAATAATAATATCGAGTAGTAAGCCATCCTACGAGCTAAAGTATTTCAACCTCTGAGGGCAGAAAAGGCTGAACAATCGAAAGCAATAGTCAATTAGTCCGCTTGCTAACAATTCTTTGTAAGAAGCCCTATTTAAAAAATTACACTTTACTTCTCTAGCAGATAACATTTATATCAGCAAAAATTCAAGTACGCATAAAGTAACTTGTATAATTGCGTAAATGAATGTTGAGTGGAAGAAAACCAGCTGGAATCATTATGAACATAAAAAATTATACATCATCCCGAAATTTTTGTTAACCAATTTTTATGCAAACTATGTGGTCTATATAGAATAAACAAAGAAAAAAAGTAAAGAAGTGCGATCTTCATACTACTAACACAAAATAAAATGGTTTATGTTTAGCAAAAAAAAAGTTTTTTAGGGTTCCGTACCCAAAGGTTAAAAACGTAAAGCTATTGTTTTCGCTACAATCTCTGTCGGTCTGGCCATCTGTCCGTCTGTCTATCTCTGGAACCGTAATAGTTAGACCCTTGAAATTTTTATAGAAGGTGTATAAGTGTGGGCGCTATAGCAACATGCACTAAACTTATAGGGTGTTTCGATAGAGACGTGTTACTCACGTGTATGTGTTTATTTCTTGAACTGTAAAAGGCAAATACTTAAAATTTAGAAACAGTAATTACAACTTAGTTCGCTATATAAACAAGTATACAAAATTAAACCTTAAAATTAAAGGGTGTTGCGATAGTGACATGATTTGCATGCTTATGGCCTAAATTTTTAACGATAATAGGTAGACTCTTGAAATTTTTACAGGAGGTGGATAACTATGGCAACTGTAACAAATAGTAAAAATTAACATGTTCTTTATAGCAAATAGTAAAAATTATAGGGTATTCCGACAGTGACGTGATTTGCATGTATATAACCTTTTTTATATAGAGTAATATATGTAAGAGGTAAACTCTTGAAATTTGCATAGAAGATGTATTGCCACGGCCGCTATGACAATTATTAAAATAAACGGGTGTTCCGATACTGACAAGTTTTTCACGTATATTGCCTTATTTTTTTAATCGTAATAACTAGACTATTGATATATTCATAGATAGGGAATTGCCATGGCCGCTATAATAAATAATAAAATTAAAGGGTGTTTCGAAAGTCATATAATTAGGACGTAGATGGTTTTATTTTTTTAATCGTAATAGGTAGACTCTCGAAATTTTTATAGTAGACATGTTCCGACAGTACCATGTTTTTCAAGTATATTGCCTTATTTATTGAACCGCAACAGATAGGTTGCTGATATTTTCATAGAAAGAACTTATATAAATATAAAATTTACGCAGATTTTATTTTACAATATCTACTGTAGCAACAAGTAACAATAATAAATTGAATAAAAATAGAATTGTGTGCCCTTAAAGTCGCGAATTTGTAGAATTTGTCCTTCTCTTCTGAACACTTAAAATTTGGACAAGGTATATTGTACTATGCTCTGGTATAAAAATAATTAAAAATTAAAGGCTGCCCCCTAAGATGTAAATAAATTAACAACTTGTATTTTTAGAGATGTACTGAACATAGTACGGAACCCTACGTGTGTGAGTCTGACTCGCACTTGACTTATATATTTTGGTATATTGTCCCTTTCATTTAATTTTTGGTTTCTACAACAAATTTTAGTTTAATTGATATACACTTTTAACTTTTTAGGATTTTAGTTTGTAAAAAATTTGGAAGGTGAAAATTAAAATTTAAAATGCCCATTTTGTTTTTTCTTTTTCGGCACCGAGAGTAGTTTTCTATTGTCAGAAAGCTGTATTATGTTTCGTCCATTTTGTTTATTTTCATTTGTATCTGTTAATGTTAGTAGTTGTTATCATATTTGTTTCACAGTGCGTTAGTTTTAATGGCACATCATTATGTTAAATGCACTTTAATGTAACAGATTAAAATTGTACAAAGACTGCAATAACATTAACAACTAAAAAAAGTATAAATATTTAAGTTGAAATCAGTCAATTTAAAGAATGAAAACATTTTTCAGATCATATGAATTACCCTTCCGAAAAAATATGGAAAAAACAGCAAAAACTGGGGTGAAATATTACACCCACATTCAATTTTTACAATTACAATTATATTTATTTGTATTTATAAACCGTTACAAAAAGTAATTTATTAGGTAGAAAAATTACTGTACACTAAATTTTATTAACAAACTAGCTATGCCTGGTGCGCTTCGCTACACCCATCCACAAAAAATGCAATATACACTTGGAAGTAAATTATGGCCAATTTTAAACTCGACAACGCAAGCTAATTTCGCGATTAAATTGTTTATATGCAAGGTACAACGCCCACTGTTCCCATCCTGTTCCCATCTTGTTCCCGATATGTTTTTTGCTGGACTACGCGTATTAATACGACAATAGTCCCTCTTTCCTAATCCAGTTTATATTTTGCTAGACTATGAACATTAGTAACGTACGTAGCAAGAAATTCATATTTTGTCAGCGCCATTTGTGTTTAAAATATCCCACTTTCAAAAATTAAAGCTGCCGTACTAATCAGTTTGAACAGCGCCATCTGTATTTCAAATATCCCACTTTCAAAAATTAAAGGTTCCGTGCTAAGCAGTACTTTTATACCGGAAAGCGTACTTTCACTATTTTTTTTCCGCTCTCTCTTAGAAATGAGATATTTTTGCAAAAAAAGTATCCTATAATGGAGTCAGGATGCTAAGGTACCTCCTCACAAAAGTTTGTTAAAACCAATCCAGTAGTTTTTACGAGATGCGAACGCAAAAGAAAAGCAGACAGACGGAAATAAGTTACTATTTTTTTATATGTGTAGATAAAAATAAAATTAACGACCAAACGAAATGTTCCTAATTCGCAACGACTGGTTGACAAAATCTTCCGATTTCGAAAATAAAATATTACCGAAATCGTAACGATTTTTATATGAGAGGGTTGACCTGACTTCGCACCGATATGTAGAAACGAAATCGATGCGATATGTAATCACAAAATCACAACGATATTTAGGTACAAAATCGCAACGAACTTCGTACTCTAAAAGTTAAATAATCAATACGATTTCAATTATCCTTCTTGCATATATTTATAATATTTTTGTAATTATATAAAGGGTGGTTAAATTTATGAGGGCCGAGGTTGATTTTGAATAAAATACAAATTATTTAGAAAATTATGTGATTTCTTTTTATTTTAATAATATTAGTATGGTTTAATTATTTTTGGTACAAAATATCAGCCAAATTGCCGCCACGAACTCGGTGGCACACCTCCATCCGATGCTCCAAATTTTCGATGACGTCGAGGCATAATTGAGATTCAATGCCGTTAATGTGCCGAATTATCTCATCCTTTAGCTCTTGAATTGTTGCTAGCTTGTCGACGTACACCTTTTCTTTCAAATAACCCCAAAGAAAGATGTTCAACGGTGTCAAATCACATGATCTTGGCGGCCAACTGACATCGTCACTCTGTGAGATAACACGGCCATTGAATTTGTCGCGCAAAAGAGCCATTGTTTCGTTAGCTGTGTGGCAAGTGGCATCGTCCTGTTGAAACCACATATCGTCCACATCCATGTCTTCTAATTCGGGCCATAAAAAGTTTGTTATCATCTCAGGATAGCGAACACCATTCACAGTAACTGCCTGACCAGCCTAATTTTGGAAAAAATACGGCCCGATGATGCAGCCAGACCATAAGCCGCCCCCAAACAGTCACTCTTTGTGGGTGCATTGGTTTTTCGACAATCACTCTTGGATTATCATTCGCTCAAATACGGCAGTTCTGCTTAGTGACGAATCCACTGAGGTGAAAATGTGCCTCATCACTGAAGATGATTTTCTTCGAAAATTGATCATCCAACGTTGCTACTTCTTGCCACCATTCTGACCATTGCTCGATTGTGTATCTTTCTATGGTTTAAATTGAGTTAGTCTGAAATTAAAAAATTTCAAATTAAATGCAGAAAAAAACTTGACGTTTAGGTCTGGTTCAAATTCAACACCGGCTCTTAAAATTTAACCACTCGACACTATAATTCTTTTTTATTATTTTTAATTCTGGTTTTTATTTTATTGCATACAAATAAAAGTTTTATATATTTTTATATTTGTTCAGACAAACTACCGAAATATCTTAACGAATTCCTCGCAACAAGTCTGACTTCAGGTAATAATAATAAAAAAAATATTAAATTAATAAGGACTACGCCTGAGTGGAAGAAAAATAGTCGGAAGACTTCATCGGACATTCATTGAATAAAAATACCTTAAATTGGATAACTACGTAAGTGACAGATCATAGACACTTCAAGTGTCATTAAGAAAGTGGTCTGTTTCGATATCCGCCCTACATCTATATCTATAAATATAATAAAATTGTAACAGGACCATTACTTTACATGAAATACTTTAGGAAAAATTGTTATTGGTTCGAAATGGAATATAAATTTTAAATTTTTGGAATTTTTGTCTGTCTGTCTGCTGTATGTCCATCTGTCTTAGTATCTCTGTTCAAATAGAGGTTACTTTTTTGCGTTAAAAAATATATCATTTCCAAAAGAAAATAGAAAAAAAGTAGTGAAAGCGCAATTTTATTGTTTTAATGCTTCTGAAAATTTGGCAGCACCTTTTATTTTTGTCAGCAGGAAATTTTAAACACTATTTGCGGAACTCTACAATAATTTTTGAATTTTATAAAAATTTTAAAATTTTATATAAATTTTAGAATTTTATATAAAGCCTAAGTTCCTGAGTAATTTTCCAGGAATGGGAATTATTATATATAATAAATACAAAAAGTACATCTAAAGCACTATAAAAGTAAGAAATTTTTATAGTGTAAGAACGCTGACTAAGAGGCGGGCACAACTAGTTAGTAGTAATACAAGTAATGGTTGCTAAGACAATAAGTATAAAGAATAACGGGTATCCCCATAGTAGATGTTATTTTGGCGTATATGTATGTGCTTATCTTTCGAACCGTTTTAAGCAGACATTAAATTAAGAATTAAAATGTGATCTATAAAATACATAAATTAAATTTTGTACTTTTAAAGTTATATATTAAACTAGCAGTGCCCACCACGTCGTGGGCGTTCTTTCAATATATGCTCGATTTTGCTTTGAAAGTATTCCACACCAATTAACAGACTCTTACTTTTATAGTGCTTCAGTTATGGTTTATGTATTTACTTTATATAAAGCTACCCACCCCTGGATAAAATTCTTAAATTTATAAAAAATTCTAAAATTCAAAAAATTATTGTAAACCTGTGTAAGGTGTTTAACATATTTTAATAACAATGTAAAAATACAAATTTTATACAACTGACGCACCAGATGGCGCCAGTTGTTGAATATAAAATATCCCACTTTCAAAAATAAAAAGGTGAGTTGATAAAATAATCGTGTTGAATATAAACGTGTTGAAAATATCCGAGTTTTAAACCGAAAATTTCAGTACATTTAAACCGGAAATTGCGTTTTACTGCTTTTTCTCCACTTTATCTCGGAAATAAGATATTTTTTCGGAAAAAGAGTATCCTATATTGGGACCTCGATACTAAGGTATATCCTCACAAAATTTTCTTAAAATTCATCCAGTAGGTTTTACGTGATGCGAACACAAACGAAAAGCAGACAGACAGACGGAAGTGAGTTGCTATTTTATTATATGAATAGATGTCTCTCACCCACGTGAGTCTTACATGCACTTGACTGATTTTTTAATATTATAATTGTAGAAATGAAGCTGAAGTAAGAAGCATAAGGTTCCATCTTACCTCATTATGGTTAAGGATATATAAGCTTCGACACTCTAACTTGTTTTTGCTCTCAGCCTTACATCTTAGTTCTGAACTCTTCAAATTTAGCAGTTTAACTTGGTTTAAGTTTAGTCATTAAGTTTAACAACTATTTCTCAACAAATATTTAGAAGAAAACTTTTAAATGTCTGTCATTATTACATTACCAAACATTGATAATAAATGAATGATTATTATATTTGTTTAACTGCAAAGTGAATTTCAAAGTACCCAAGAAAAAAGAAACGTCAGAAAAACCATTTTGTAGCTTTTTCCTATTTTTTATATATATTAATAATGACAGTCGAACGTTACATTTTGTTGCAGTTGTTATCATAGTTTTAAAAACAGCGGAAAAGGAAATGTAAAGGAATCAAAAAGAAGTTGTTGTTTAAAAATGGCTACACTCTAGCAGTCCTTGTAATGCTGTTAATGAATTAAATATTAATAATGCTGTTCTTTCCTCCATAAAATTCACTTTATGTGTAGTTATTCTTTTGTTCGTGCTTATGCTTATGCTTCTGTTTTATGTTTCAGTTGTTCGTGTTTAACGAAAAATAAAATTTATCAATTATTTAACAAATACTGAAGCGAAAAAGGCATTGAGCGTTCACAAAAATCTATGGTCAAAACATCACGAAATGTTTGCTTAAGGAGTTGCACGTACGATTGGGGTTAAAAGTAAATAAGAAATGGTTGATAGTATTAAAGGAAAATAATTCTAAAGAAATATAAAGATTTTTCCTCTTTAAAACTTAAAAATGTTATTTATTTTGATGGGACTATAATTACGCATTTATACAAAAGCTTACAAAGAGAATGTTATTACATTAGGGCCCATTATTAAAACTTTTCGATAGCTTAATTTAGGATTTTGTCGAAGCGATAAGTAATTTTTGATTATTATAAGTCAGCTAAAAATGACCCCTAACTTACGCGTACTATAAAGACAAGTTATACTAACTAGCTTTACCCTCGTTATTATTACGAATATAAAATTATATCTCCACGATAAAATCTTAACTTAAGCTATTGTGAAGTTATAATAATGGGCCTAATTGTTTTACTTTTATCTCTCCTATGTAAAATTTGCCAATCACATTAAAAAATCTAGAAATTATAGAAAAATGTAGTCCCTTATTAATCAAGTTAAATCCTTCATGTTCATCCCAATTTTTTTTTAAGAAATTTTTATTTTGCAGAACAGTGTAATGTATGTAACTATTAATCAAAAAGACTGAATGATTCTTATATTTATTTCTGTAAAAAAAATTATTATTTAAAAAGTTTTCGTGACTGCTTTTGGGCATATATAAAATGCAATTACATTAACTGGATTGGCCATAAGATCTTAAATTACATTCAAAAGTTTGCCGATGTCGATGCTTTACAGAAATTTTAATTAATATTTTAAAATTTTATACAGAGAAGAAATACCTATGTGTATTTGCACGCCATTTAATTAAATGTTTTTGAATGACTCAAGATGAAAATTATTGTTTTTGAGCCTTTCTTGTTTTCATTTTGATTTGTTTGCCAATGTCTTATCACACTTTAAGCTAATCTATTTGTAGCAGATGGGCTTACATTTTTATGTGACTGTCGAAAACATTGAAAATAAGTAAGAGTGCTATTTTCGGCCTTGCCGAATCTTCTCTACCCCTCACCTCGGTGATTTTATTTATACAGATATGTACAGCATTATCCATGTTGTTGACTCTTTACATAAATTAAAATAAGTCGTATGAGAAAAAACTCATTATTCATGCTTTAAAGAAATAGAAGACAGCGGCGACGCAGCTAAATGATAACAAATTCCGTTGGCTACAATTGTCGCCGTGTAGTCAGCTACTTAATAATATTAAAGACGATAGCTACATCATAAGCTCTTGTTGTAGAAGTACTTAGTTTGCTTTAATAAAATTAAATAACAGTTTCAAAAAAGTATAAATATTTCTTCCAAAACTTTTTGTTTGTATATGATTTTGTAATTTACAATTTTGTGATATTATGTGTTTATTTTATTTTTGACAGTTTGTAATCGGTATCCTGATATTGTCTAGGTTTTAAAACAGAAATCTCATTTTTTTTAAAAATCAAACGCATTTAAAAAAAACATGTGACTCTACTTACACACATAAATTCTTAATATTAAAAATATGTTTCGTTACACTTATGATATTCATTTTCATAGAAATAATGATTTTTTTTTTAATTTTTCGAAATTTGTTTGTAAAAATATTTTTTTTGAAAATTTTTGTAAAATTTTATTCAAAAATTTTTTTCAAAAATATATCTGTAAAAATATTTTTAGGAAAGTTTTTTGTAAATATTTACAAAAAAATTTTAATTTTTTAATTTTTTTCTTTAAATAGATTTTTTTTTTTAAATTTTATTGATTTCTTTTTAAATTTAGGATTTTCCTGCATTCTATATTGAGTTGGAGAATGGTCAGACTGATGCAAAAAAAAAATCCTTAAAAAAAATTTCCTCATATTGACCCCCATGTGCGTCTTAACTGCTCCTATTTACTAGCGGGTACCCAGTGGGTTCATTAGCTACCCAATGCGTGTTTCTTTCTATAAAGTTCATAAATGAAAATCAAAGCAGAAAAACCCTACCAACCTAAAAACAAACAAAAATCGCGCCTTCCAGGGGTTATTGATTCCCCGATATCTGTATGCACTCCTTGCTATGTACCTGTCGCGGTCTGATATTGACAAAAAAGCAAAAGAGAATCATTAAATACGAAGAAATTAAGAAAAAAAAACTGAAAAATATAGGTGGCCGTGGTTTTTGGCCTGCAGCCACTAAAGGAATGATCCAATGTTGCTGAATTGCAATCCCAAAATTTACGAAACTATGCCTGATAGATTGGTGTGCTTAAATTGTTTGTATCTCTTCTGGTACTTTGACAAATGATATTACTACTCGAAATCGGATAAATGGACATCGCCTAATCAACTTTTCTATGTATAAGGATCCAGAATATAACGGGTGGCGCAAAAGTAATCCTCCTATCAGAAAATGCTATAAATTTTGCGATTGGCCCCTAATGTCAATTCTGTTTTGACATTGCGGCCATTTACATGATGTAATATTCTCGACTTGATGTAAAAAAATTAAAAGACCAAATAAAAATAATCCACAAGAAGAATCAAAGTTTTTCATTTTTTTTTAAATTACAGCCAAAAAACATTGGAAGGTTATTTTTGCGCCACCCGTTATATACTTTATAGGGTCGGAAATGAATATTGTAGAAATTACACACGGAATGATAAACTTATATACATATATAAGTTTGGTGAAGGGTATAATAAAAGTGTGTAACGTCACGCCATATTGTGAGTAATTTCCCTGCATGTTGATATGTTTATGATTTTTGCAGATGCAGTCTTTGATTGAATGAAAACATTTCTCAAGCAGTATAGATAAAATTGAAATAAGATTCGCATAGTCTTGATATAATCCGGTTTTTTTTTATTTAAATTTTTTTTATAAATATGTTACTATAGAAAATATTTATTTAATAAATTTCAAGATAAAATAAATAATATTACATAAGATTCCAAATATAGTTTTTAAATATAATAAATATATAAAATTTTGAAGCATGATTAAGGTCGGCCTATTTTTCTAACTAGAGAGAATATTATTTTCAAATTATTTCAATAATAAATTCGACTAATAAGACTAAAATTTTCAGTATAACAAATATATTTTGTATATAATTTTCTTATATTTATCTATACATATATTTTTCTTATTTTTTAACCAATAAATATCAATTGAAAATTTAAGTTACGTAATGTCAGTAACGTCATGCCAGATACTAGGCTAATAAAAAAACAAGCTTGGAAAATAAATTAATAAAATTCCAAAACCTACTACAAAAGTTTTATACAAAAAGTCTTACCCAATAGCAGAGTTTTTCAACTTGGTAATCCAAGTCAATACCCTCTTACGTTTTTGTAACATATTTAAGCTTATATCTTCAAATCCTTATAATCGATTGCTTTAATTTTTTGGTACTGAATATAGTGCTACTTAATTAATTTGTAAATATTTCAAACCTTTTTACAAATTTGAGTTTTTAATTATTTTGTTTTTACTTTTTATCTTAAAAATGTTACGTCATGCCACGTTGGAAGTGCCCATATGCCAAAAAGCGATATTTTCCTAATTTGATAACTGTATAGCTAAAAAACTGTAAGAGATAGGAATATAAATAAAAAAGTTTCAAGAGTGGTAAATTTAAAAACAACTTATAATATATGAAACGTAAAAAATAGAATACAGAACACCAAATACAAATAAAGTTGTACTATGTTAAGTACAACTTTAAAAGTTCAAGTTGTTAATTTTTTCATGTCTTATAAAAATATCAGGCACTGATGGACTACCCTTTAGTCATTAGTAAATGTTGTAGCGGCCGAAGAACAACATCTGCTGTATACATTTTAAGTCATCTCTCTATCGGAACACCTTTTAATTTTGTTATTTTTTATAGCGGCCATGTCTATCTTTTACGATTAAAAAAATACGTCACTATACGTGAAAAACATGTCACTGTCGGAACACCCTTTAATTATTAGTAATCGTCATAGCGGCCGTGGCAACACATCGCATCTTCAGTGAAAATTATAAGAGTCTACCTATTACAGTTCAAAAAAAGAAGGCGTTATACATGCAAATCACGTCACTGTCGGAAAACGCTTTAATTTTTACTGTTTTTATAGGGGCCATAGTAATATACAATTAGTGAATCTATCTACTATGGTTAAATAATTAAGCCTTATACATGCAAATCACACCACTATCGGAACACCCTTTAATTTTTAGGTTTATTTTTTTAGACTTGTTTATAAAGCGAACTAAGTTTTAATTACTTTTTGTACATTTTTAGTGTATTCCTCCTACAGTTAAAAAAATAAGCAAATATTCGTGAATAATACCTCTTTATCGGAACACCCTATAAGTTTTAGTACTTTCTACTATAGCGGCCACAGTTACACACCTTCTGTGAAAATTTCAAGCCTCTATCTATTATGGTTCAAAATTTAGGGCTTATACATGCAAATCCCACTACTATCGGAACACCCTTTAATTTTTAGTTTTATTTTTTTATACTTGGTTATATCATAAACTAAGTTTTAATTGCTGTTTGTAAATTTCAAGTGTATTCCTCCTACAGTTCAAAAAATAAGCACATATTCGTGAATAACACCTCTCTATAGGAATACCCTATAAGTTTAAGTATTTGTTGCTATAGCGGCAACAGCTGTACATTATCTGTGGAAATTTCAAGAGTCTACCCATGACGGTTCCGGAGATTAAAGGCGCTGACCGACGGACAGACATTGTAGCGAAAACAATAGGGTTTCGTTTTTACCCTTTGGGTACGGGACCTTAAAAACTGAATGTAGTGCATTATACTCAAATATAGTAATGTCTTTACATATACAGATGATACTGCCATCGTTGTAAATGACAAAAATGTTGCATTGGCAACAAAAACAATGCAAAATGAGCTGAACATGGCTACCAAATGGTGCCATGATAATGGATTAATAATCAATGCAAATAAAACAAAAGTCATGCACATTAAATCACATTAAATCACGTCACTTTCAATTTCATCCTATAAACCTAAAATTTCATACCATCTACTGTGTTCATAATGAAACAAATATAAGAGATGACAAATGTAATACCGCAATAGAATTGGTCAACACATATAAATATCTAGAGGTTTATGTCGATCACAACTTTACTTGGCGCTTTCACATTGAACATGTACAAAAACAGCTTCGTAAATCTTCAATTATGTTCTATCACCTAAGCAGCTCCACCACTTACAGTGTATTGAGACAGGCGGACTTTTCGCTTTGTGAATCTTATTTAAGACATGGGATTACTGCTTGGGTAAGATCTACATTCTGTAGTTCTCTTCAGAACACTCAAAATAGGGTTCTAAAAATACTGCAGAAAAATTTATACAAATCTACACATTACAACACAAGACATATTAACACCATGGCTAACCAAAACATTAATAACAGCAACAGCACAACATTGCCCTAACCGGTTATAATCTTCATAAAAATCATCTCATTAACATTACCACACAACAGAATGTACTAAATATTGAAAGCATATATAAAATCACAATTGTAAACAATTTCTTTAATGAGAGCAGGTATTTGGTGTCAATAGACCACAATTACAACACCAGGCTTCGCACTGAAGGACGTTACAAGCCAGATAAATTCAAAAACAACTACGGGAGAGCCAGACTAGGAGTAAAATTGCCAAAGTTTCTCAACAACATACCAAAAAACATTTTAAATATTAAGAATAAATATAAAAGAAATAAGGAAGTTGAAAAATTTTATATAAGTTCGCAATGAAATAATAATTTTTTTTTTGATCTTATAAAATATGTTTATTATAAATTATGAATGTACATATATCTCAATTGTCACATCTAGTTTATTTAATATTTTCAACCTGCAGACAAGCCAAAAAAAGGCTTCGTGGGTTCTTAATCACATAATTAACTTTTGTAAATGAGATAAATATATAATAAATATAATAAAAAAAAATTTATGAAAAAACGTAAAATATTCATTAAACATACATACGTTTTAACCATTCATTTTAATGATTTTGTAGATGTCGAGCGGCTCTTGGCTGAAAAAAGAAAAATTAGAAGAGAGTGGCAAGCACACAGATCTCCTCAACTCAAATCTAGACTTAAAGATTGCACGAAACGGCTAAGACAGCTGCTAGAATCTCGAAGAGTAGCATCTCTGAAAAATTACTTGGAAGACCTCGACGCAACTGCACAATCAGATTATTCATTATGGCGTGCATGTAGGAACCTTAAAAGACCGGTCGTACGTAAGCCTCCCTTGCGAACTTCTTGTGGAGACTGGGCAAGGAATGATACCGAAAAAGGCAATTTGTTTGTTGGACATTTGAAGAAGGTTTTCACCCCAAATGTATGTACTGATATAGCTGAGTTGCCATCAGTAGAGACTAGTGCCGTAGTACCCCTAAGATTTGAGTTTAGCGATATTGAAAGGGCAATAGCAGATTTAAACACCAAAAAAGCCCCTGGCGTTGATAAAACAAGTAACAAGATGTTAGTTGAGTTGCCCCGTATAGGTCGCTGAATTTTTTAATGCCATCTTACATCATGAGTACTTTCCCACAGAGTGGAAGGTCTCTTTGATTACTATGATACCTAAACCAGGAAAAGACCACACAAAAGTGGAATCATACAGACCTTTTATCCAACATATCAAGACTGTTTGAAAAAACATTAATAACTAAGCTGAATCCAATTCTTAGCGCGAAAGGATGCATTCCGAACCATCAATTCGGCTTCAGAAAACAACATAGTACGATCCAACAAACACACAGATTAGTAAATGTAATTAAAACGACCTTTGAAGAAGAAAAATACTGTTCTGCTCTCTTTATCGACGTTTCTCAAGCATACGAAAACTTGTATAAGCTCTTAAAAGATTATTTAACGAATCGCAAGTTTTTACTAAAAGAAGGTGACTTTTTAAGCTCGCCACAGCTCATTGAAGCTGGAGTTCCCCAAGGTATGTCAATTAGCACCCTAGTCCACACATCAACTTTTGCAGATGACACAGCTTTCTTAAGTATTCATGAAAGTGCCCAAAAAGCATCACAACTTTTACAAGACCACAAACTCAATTTGGAAAAATGGCTAGAAAAATGGAGAATAAAAGTGAATGAACAAAAATGTACTCACATAACTTTCACACTGCGTAGGGACTCATGCCCTCCTATTCGCATAAATAACCAAATAACACCACAGCTTTCAGACGTTAAATACCTGGGTATACATCTTGACCGTCGCCTTACTTGGAAAAGCCACATTGACTTCAAATTAACACAAATGAAACTAAAAAATGAAACTAAAGCAGTACAACTAAATTGGCTTATTGGCAGAAACTCCACCCTGAGCTTAGATTGTAAACTTCTACTGTACAAGTCGATCCTCAAACCAATTTGGTGTTATGGGATTCACTTATGGGGCATTGCCTCAGCTAGCAATGTAGAAAAAATTCAAAAGCGCCAAAATAAGATTTTACGTATTATTACATCTGCTCCCTGGTATATAAAAAATTCGAACATCCACAAAGACCTAAACATGCCATCAGTTAAAGCAGAAATAGCGAAACATGCAGTCACATATCTAAAGAGGCTTGAATCTCATCCAAACCCTTTGGCCCGTAACATACTGAATGAACCTGGTTACATTCGACCAAAAAGAAGAGATACTGCTTTTCTTGCCCGTACATTAGAGGAATGACCCGCAAATGATTGCAAAATCCGTGAAACAAATATTATTTTTGTCTAGCACTGGCTGGACTTAAAAAGAATATTTTATTTTAGACTTAAGATACGAGTAATTATTGTTAGTTCAAAAATATTGAAGATACAATAAACAAATTATGAAAAAAAAAAATTTTAATGACAAGCCGCCAATAACAAGCTGATGTTACAAACCTGCATTTTTCTTCACCTAGATTGAACCAGTTCATTCTAAGTAATACTCGTGAATTTATTACTTCCTTTGCGTGGCCTTTTTTGTTGGGATTAGTTAAGTTTTGCCTTTCAGTTTATGTATAAATACTCTATCGTGACAGCAGCAAAATATATACTTTTCTCTCTAATAAATACATTTATAGATTTAGCTTTCTTGTTAATAGTTAAGATTTTCATATCAAAACATATTTTTAATTGTATTTTTTTATAATAATCAAGTAGCTCCTCTGGCATATAATGCAAGGCTGCATGTTCAACACTAATGAAACATGCTAAAATTATTTATTTGAGTTTTATTTAAATTAGTAATTGCTGTTCTGAAATGTCTTTTTGCATTTATAAAGCGATGGTATTATATTTCGTGGCAAGCAACATTATCGTTATGTATCGTTTTTATTTATTACAACTATACTCCATATTTATGATTAGAACAGTATGTGTTTTTTTATATGCTTTTGTTTATTCCCTATAACTTTGCGATACCATAGTAATTCAAAACTTTCACAATAAAGCATTAAACACATAGACTACAGCGGCTACACCGCTACTCGACTACAAATCCCGGTGGTTACAATCGTCGCCGTGTAGTCAGCTACTGAATTATGTTGAAGACGAAAGCTATACACTTGAAAACTATGAAGATATTGTAGAAATTAATATTTAAAATTAATATTTAAAAAAAATAACTTTTTCAAAAAATACTTCTATCATATCAAAGCAAATAAATATATTCGTTCAAAACATTTTGATTGTAAAGGAATTCGTATTTTTAATTTTGTGACATTT
The DNA here is from genome assembly GCA_949628195.1 of Phasia obesa. Classification (NCBI taxonomy): domain Eukaryota; kingdom Metazoa; phylum Arthropoda; class Insecta; order Diptera; family Tachinidae; genus Phasia; species Phasia obesa. The sequence goes on from OX451218.1 coordinate 88,398,327, forward strand.
TCTTCTGTTGAATAAAATAAAATTGTCGAATACAAAAATTGAAATTAGCCTAAGTTGGCTACAGCCACAACGGTGGTAGTGTAGCCATGTAGCTATGATGTCGTCAAAATAATCGTCTTCATATAAACGTGTGTATTTTAATTTTGACAGGTTGTAGTCGGTATCCAGCTGTCGTCTATGTGTTTAATGCATTATTGACGTAGATGTGTTGGTCTTTTTATTTTATTTTATTTTATTTTAATTTATTTTATTTTTAAAAGGCTTTTACTTAAGCCATTTTCACACTATTATACTGAATATTACTTGTCAAATACCTCAATCCAATGAGAAAGTGTGATAGTGTGAAAGCAGTATGTTATCAAAATGTGAAATAATACGAAGAGAAATTTGACATCCCATAATACCAAAACATTTTTAGAAAAATTTCTAAACGATAATATTTTTCGACAGTTAAGACAGTAAGTAGTCTTTTGGGCTAGTAATGGTCATTAAAAATTAAATGTTAATAAAACGATTTACTTCATCTTTCACTCAACGTTTCGTCGAAAAGGTTGTCGACTTCTTCAGGAGCAGTTTAGATTTTATTAAATTCTGTTGAAGAAAGTTTTTCTTATACATATGTTTATATTTAAGAAAATATAATTAAAGCTTGACTTACGATATAGTTTACATCAGAATCATATATTCAGTTATCATTATTAAAATTAATGAACAACACGACACAAAATTAAAAATAATAAATAAAATAAATAATTAAAGTAAACAAATCACAACATCAAACTAAAACTATATCACAGAACAATTACTTTTGGTGTATTGCGGGAGAATATTGCAATTTTGTTTGGTCCTTATCTTCTTTTGTATTCAGAGCTTTCGATAAACGTTGTTGTATTCTTAGGCTCTCTAATGTATATCTCTAATTCTCTGATTTTTCTTTGTCCAGTATTTTGACGCCTAAATATTTAAATAATATTGGTCACAAAAAATCACAAAAATAAGATAATATTTTTCATTTTATCAGGGTTGTGTTTTTTTAAGAAAAGAACCAAGCGCCGCCGATAGTTCACCGCCGCCGATGATATTTTTTCTTTGTCCTGCACCTGCCTTAAATTGTCATCAGTCTTATCGCCTAGGTATATACTTTGTTTCTGCCATGCCTAGAAATTGTTGAATGTATATACGTATTCTTTTTTTTTGTTTTGTTTTTTATTTTTTTTATTGACCGAAAACTTGAACTGTCAAACATAGCTAAGATCCGGCACCTCTGCCGTCCACGTGAAATTGCTCAGCCACCGTCGTTCAATGTCTCGTCTTGGCTTGTTCCTTTACTGATATTTTTCATTTTATTTGAAGTGTGATAGTGTGAAAACGAACTTTTATGTTACGTTAGATTTTTTGGCAATCACAACAATTGTCTTTTGATTTCTATCTTTCAAAATCCAATGAAATTCTTAATACTCAGTATGAAACGGGCTTTAGCAGGTTTGATAATTCATAATTACTTTCCCTCTTTTTGCCACTACTGCTGGTATAAGAAGTACTTTCGACATCATCAGAATGTTCATTTTTATTAGGGTTCCGTACCCAAAGGGTAAAAACGTAACCCTACGGTTTTCGCTACAGTGTCTGTCCGCCCGTCCGTCTGTCATCGCCTTTTATCGCTGGAAACGTAATAATAGGTAGACTCTTGAAATTTTTACAGATGGTATATTCTACGGCTTCATAACAAATAGCAAAAATTAAAGGGTTTTCCGACAGTGACATGATTTGCATTTATATGGTCTAATTTTTTAACAATAATAGGTAGACTCTTGAATTTTGTACAGAAGATATGTTGCTATGGCCGCTATGAGAATTACTAAAAATAAAAGGGTGTTCCGAGAGTGTCATGTTTTTCACGTATATTGACTTATTTTTTTAACCGTAATAGGTAGACTCTTTTTAGGGTATTTTGTACTATGCTCTAGTATAAAAATAATTAAAAATTAAAGGGTGCCCCATAAGATGTAAAAAATATAAACACTTGTACTTTTAAAGTTTTACTCAACATAGTGTTCACGTCTCGACAACAGTGTTTTTCCATCTACGGTTTAAATAAGTGATGCCAAGGTGGTTAAGAGAGGATCTGACGTCCATGCGGCGCTAATATCAACATTTGTTTGTTTTTATACTATTATGTTTCGCATATCCTTATATTCTTATATTAAAATTTTTTCGTACATAGTTTTTTAATCTTGCTAACATTCGTCGTGATTAAGGACGTGCCTTTAGAATATTTTTTGTATGTTCGCGTTAAATTTCATTGTTCTTTCTAAAATAGTATGTTTGAATAAAATAAGGTGAAAGTAAATCTAAGTAAATTGTACTCTTGCTGTTACTATTGAAAACCAGCTTAATATTTTCGTGTTTTATTTCTTTTTCTTGCAAGCTATTTGGGCTCAAACCTTGTTCTTGGAGTTCCAATTTGCTGAGGATGATATATTTAAGTTAATATTAATGCAATTCGGTTTCTTCTTTTCCCATTAATTTAAATTTTTTGATGGGGTGCTCCGATAGGGTAGTAGGTTGTGTGCTAGTATATCAGTCAGACCAAAAACCTCCGAGCATTTCACTACAACGAGTGAAGGCATTCGTTATTATGCTCAATAATTTAAGTATGATTATAATATGTAATTGTACATTTCTGTGCCAATAAGGAAAAAGTGCTTAAGTCTGTTTTTTAATTTTTGTAGGAGAACAATTTCAAACTTTTAAATAAATTAAAAAAAAGTTTATCTTTAAACTTTACATATCGTCGCCTTTTTTATAAACCACGTAAACACTTTGTGATAGAAATTAACATTTGCCACCAGACTACATTCTCAGCTTAACAACTTTGCATGTAAAATGCAGTGGTTTTTATATTTCAAGTTGGAAATTTTAAAATATCGACTTCTAAATTTTTGGTAATTGAGATGAAAATACATCTGGAAAGTTTCAGACAATTCGGTGTATTTTTGGTAAAGTTTAAAGTTTCTTTTTGATAATTATAAGATTAAATGTTAATCTACACATAGAAATTTGGCTTTTGATTTGATAAATACCAAAAATAGCAATTTTGCAGATTTAGCTACATTTATTTTTAAGTAACAAATTAAAAAAAAAAAGTTTCTACACCCTTTAGAGAATCGCACAGATTTAAAAAGTTATTAAGTGTTTTTCGTTTTCTGAAAAATGATTGCTTGGTGCTTACGTGGTTTAAGAAGAAATGCGACCATATGGGAGTCCACGCATGTTTTAGAAAAACATTTTTATATACCAAAAGTACGCAGGCTTTGCAATTAATAAGTTGTGAAAGAAGTTTTTATGATTTGGAAAAATAGCTGGTAGTTTCTTAAGCTTTTTTCCAAATGAGATTAGACTTTGAAAAAAGATAAGCAGAAAGTCATTTCGCGACTACAAATGTGCAACTAGCTTAAATTTTGCTTAAGTCGACTTAAGCACTTATTGCTTATTGCTGCAGATTTATTGAGTAAATAACAAAATAAATAATTTTTTGATGAACATGGTAAAAAATCATCTTTACATAAGTCATAATTTAATTCGGCTTCAGAAAACAACATAGTACGATCCAACAAACACACAGATTAGTAAATGTAATTAAAACGACCTTTGAAGAAAAAAATACTGTTCTGCGCTCTTTATCGACGTGTCTCAAGCATTCGATAAGGTTTGGCACGAAAGCCTGATATTTAAGCTAAAGCTGAACTTGCCCGAAAACTTGTATAAGCTCTTAAACGATTATTTAACGAATCGAAAGTTCTTATTAAAAGAAGGTGACTTTTTAAGCTCGCCACAGCTCATTGAAGCCGGAGTTCCCCAAGGTAGTATTTTGGGACCAATTTTATATTTACTGTACACATCGGATATGCCAATTAGCACCCTAGTCCACACATCAACTTTTGCAGATGACACAGCTTTTTTAAGTATTCATGAAAGTGCCCAAGAAGCATCACAACTTTTACAAGACCACATACTCAATTTGGAAAAATGGCTAGAAAAATGGAGAATAAAAGTGAATGAACAAAAATGTACTCACATAACTTTCACACTGCGTAGGGAATCATGCCCTCCTATTCGCATAAATAACCAAATGACACCACAGCTTTCAGACGTTAAATACCTGGGTATACATCTTGACCGTCGCCTTACTTGGAAAAGCCACATTGACTTCAAGTTAACACAAATGAAACTAAAAGCAGTACAACTAAATTGGCTTATTGGCAGAAACTCCACCCTGAGCTTAGATTGTAAACTTCTACTGTACAAGTCGGTCCTCAAACCAATTTGGTGTTATGGGATCCAGTTATGGGGCACTGCCTCAGCTAGCAATGTAGAAAAAATTCAAAGGCGCCAAAATAAGATTTTACGTAATTATTGTTAGTTCAAAAATATTGAAGATACAATAAATAAATTATGAAAAAAAAAATAAGTCATAAGCATTTTATATTCACCCCTATCATGCTAATTTAATTAATAAATGAACTGGAGCAAAATGAAAGTTTGGAAGTAGTTTTAAATTTTCTTTTAAATACCTTTTTAAATTTCGTGCTATATCAAGTTAAAAAAACAGTCCTTGATTTTATATTCTCGTGTACACCGATATTATTAATTGATGTAACAAAGAAATATTTTTGTAAACTTCACTATAGGCTCATGACTGCTATTTTGAACATTATTTTGGCATATGCTAAACTCACAGGCAGACACATGTCTCTTAAAATATTTGTAAATAACTTGTGGTCTTTATTACCAAATTTTATAAAATTCCGTAGGAAAAAAATAATATAATTTATTTCACTTATCTAGCAGTTCTCGTGGCGCCGTATTGAAGATAGAATAGACAGATAAATGGTCATAGCGATTCGCAGTTGTAATATCATATAGACGTAAAGCTTAAAGTAGCATTATGATAAGTTGGGTGGTAGGTACAAACAAATGATTGTAAACGACAACTCACAAATAAATTTTAAATAAATTGTGAAACCTCGTAAGGACAGGCAATATGAATTAATACATTATAATATTTAACTAACAAAATGCAAATGTTGTACTGTTTCCCACTGCGAATTACTGATTACTGTTGCTATTATTTTGTCTGCTTAAATTAAAATTAAATTAAGCATAAATTATAATTCATTGCATTTTTCCAAGCGGGGAAAGTAAAATGTAAATAATTTTAATTTTTACAAATGTACATACAGATGTATATGTAAGTTAACAATCAATTAGATTTTCAGTTTTTCAAATATCTCACTCATACGTATATAACCAGAAGTTAGTTATTTCATTTTTAATGTCTACAACATTCAATTGCGACCTCGTAAGGTATATCTAAATATATATTCTGGATATATAATGGCAGCGGAGAGAGTCTATTTAATGTTGTTGTATGTGAATTCGTCTGTCCAAGTTAGGGTTGAAGTGGATATGACTATTAACTTTTTAATATTTAAATATACAGATTTATCTATATATGGTTTCGAAGACTTTTGAAAATCATTAAAATCGGTATCGTAGGATGCTGTAGTTCAAGTTATCACGTTGACTAATAAAGCATGCTCACGAGTTCGATACTCACCCGTGGCAACTTTAATTTTTCTGATACGTACTAATTATCTTTATAATAACGCATATCGTCGCGTTTCTTCTTAAACCACGTAAGCGACATTTTTTCGAAATTGACTTTTTTGGTTTTTATTGTAGAAAATAACATTTTCCACCAGACTACATTCTCATCTTAACAAGTTTGTATGAAAAATAAATAAATCCATTTTCAAAACCTCGTAAGCGCCATACAAGTGACATTTGCATGCAAAATATAATGGTTTTAATTTTGAAAATTAAAGGGTGTCCCCATACAACATACGTGTTTTTTACGTGTATTATGAACCGTAGAGGGCACCCTTTTAAAATTAAAAAAAAACTGCTTATTACTATATTGCCAATAACAGAAATTAATAAAAAAATAAACTTAAAAATTAAAGGGTGTCCCCATATGTTACGTCAATTTAAATATATGAACCATTTGAACCATTGTAGACAATCACTTGAAAATTGGACAGAATGTCCAATATTTATAATCAGAAATTAAATATTTATAACTAGAAGTTAAAGGGTGTCCCAATAGTTAATATAATTTGATGTATATTGCAAAACTTTTGAACCGTAACAGAGAGACGTTTGAAATTTACAAAGAACCTGAATATCTAAGCCCTTTATAACATCAAGTATATAATTTAAATTTGGAAACTAAAGGGTGTCGCCATAATTGATATAATTTTACCTATCTATCCCTATCTTTTGAACCGTTATAGACAAACACTTGAATATTAGACAGAATCTCTACTACTATGTCCGGTATAATAACATTTTTAAATATTTAAAATTTTAAAGGGTGTATCAATAATTGATGTAAATTGATGCATATGGCGAAACTTTCGAACCGTTTTAGACAGTCATTTGAAATTAACAAAGCTTCTGTCCTTTAAAATAATGGTTTAATTTAAAATTGTACATTAAAGGGTGTCCCCTAGGTGATATTTTTTAAGCTATATGGCCATATCTTTGGAACCGTTACTTTTTATTACTGTGTCAGTAATAATAAGTGTAAAAAAATAAAGGGTGTCCTCATATCTGACGTAATTTGTCGTATATGGCTTTATCTACTTAACCGTTGTGGATAGACATTTGAATGTACAGAACGTATATTACTATGTCGGTTAGAGCAACAAGTATAAAAGTATTTGTTTTGAATACTATTTCTTACAGATTTTTCGTTTAGAATTTATGCGCATATATTTGTTTTGCAGTCAGTTTTTTTGCAGGTATTATTACTTGCAATTTGCTGTTTGCGCCAAAACCACATAAGCGACATATTTGGCTACAATTAATTGTAAGTAACAAGAGTCGCATGTTTTGCAACAAAAAAAAAATTATTTTGAAACCCATACTAAAGAAGTTGTTAAGTTTTTTTTTTTGTTTTCTGAAAAACGACTTCTTGGCGCTTACGTGGTTTAAGAATAAACGCGACGATATCCGCACTAAATCGTTGGGGAAGTAAAATGATTATAAATTGGTTATGCTATTTTCAAACTAATACGGCTACAGAACACCAAAAATAATCGTAACGTGCAATTGCAATGTTACCATAAGTGATGCTTTACTATCATACTAACCATCTGTCTTATCTACTCCTATCCTTTTTCAATGGAAGTAACACAGTTAATATATAATACAGCCTGAGTGTTACTTCTCTTTTAAAAATATTGTATCTAAATGGCAAACATCCGGAGAAAATTCGAATATCTCTATTTTTTCTTTCATATTCACCATTAATACTCTTGTTCATGTTTTAAACATTATTTTGAACACCGAAAATTTTGAAAAATCTAAAGTTCAACTAAGCTGAACTAAGCGAAGCTATAATACTACGCTTTAAACCAATGTATATGTTTTCTTATGTGTTCGCTCAAAAGATGTCAGAGTGAGAGCGAAGCTAGATGCGAGTTCGTGCCACAAAGTAGGTCGTGCAATGGTTTATAGTGCATTGTAGCACGTTGTAGCTTCTTCCTTTTGTTTGTTTATTTTTTATTACGCTTTAAGAACCTTTTTCGTGTGTTTGTATGCATTTTCAATACTGTTTTTGGTATTTTTTTATGAAAAAGAAACTCAAAATAAAATAGGAAATGCCTATTAATATTCTTATACAATTAACAAATATCAGTATAATTCCTCAGGTCATTGTATAACTTCTAGAACTCGTTATTTGTTATCGTCTTCTATTAATTCAATGCATTCCTTTCTTTCTTAATTAAAAAAATGCATTAAAAGTTTTAACTGGCATGAAAAACTCTTCACCGGCTTTCATTATAAAAGACTGAAAATTATTATAAACGTCAGCGTAAAAATTGATATTATACTACAAAAAAAAGAAAAACATTGGAGGAACAATTCGGCAATAACGCGTCCAATATTCGCTGGGATTTTATATATCCCCAGAAAAAAATATCTAATGGCATCAAATCACATGAATGAGGTGGCCAGTTATCAGGTCCGTTAATAGAAATTATTTGTTTGCAAATATATATCTCAGTAAACTGCTTATATGATACATATCTACAATACTAACGCCTTCCAATTGAGGCGCTCACCAGTGACTGTAAAGTTATGGCCATCATTATTTTTGAAAGACAACAGTACCTGCGAAGCTTTCTGGTTTTCTGCAAAAAATGCCATATGTCTTTGGCGGGAATCGAACCCACAACCCCTAGGCTAATAGACTAGCTTACGTTCAATCAATCTTACGAGGCTGGAATCAAACTCGCAACCCCATACCAATAGGCTAGCTCACTACTAATCGATCTATCGAGGTAACTATTACTAAGTCTTGTGGACCCATTATTCCATACTCCCATAAAGCTTACCAAAAAGTGAGTTTTTATAGATTTAAAAGTAAAAATATGACAAAACGGATTCATAGTATCTCGAATTAGTTGCTCTGACATAGTATTTAAAAATAAATTTAGAGAAAAATAACCTAAGATAAAAATCAAAGAAGATGATACCTACAGGCTGTACCTGCAAAATGCTGAGACGGGAGAACAGTTGGTGCGCACTGGGTAGCATAAAGTCAAGGACCAAGAGCAGACTCAAATTAGATGTGAATGCCACACAGGTAAAACAAAAGACTCCGTGATGAGGAAGAAGGCCGACAATTAATAGTTAACAGTTCGAATTAATAGTTTTGAATTAAGCAAGATGAAAGCTTAAGGTAGTAGTAGAGTTCGTTCACACAAACTGACGATTGACGATTGAATACAGTTTTCTCGTATTCCTTTATCTGAGTTTGGTTGGTTAAATAGATGATGCTTACAACTAAAACACTACCCTAAGTAGATAGATATGAAGAGTGCTAATGACAGACGTAGCTGTCTGGAAAATACATTCTATTCCTAAATTGTAATTTTAAATATTCTTTCTTAATGGGAATAAAATGAACTTAAGCTTGACTTCAAATTTCATCTGTATATTAATAAAAAATGAATCTCTGCTTAACTAAATACTTCATCACTTTTCCTCATACCTGTGTTCCACTAAAAAGTTAAATGTCTCAAATATAATAAGTTTATTTTAAACAAAGCTAAAATGATTCTTTACAGCCAAATAACAAAAACCTCATTCTACCTTTAATTAACAGACTAAGAAATTACTTTTTATTGCTGAAATTAAGATCTTGCAACAAAAACCAAAAGGTTTGGTAAAAGAAATGTTTAAAAATAAAATCTTGTTTAAGTAATAAAATTGAATTAGAAAAAGAAAATCGTTAAAAATCCTCATTTATACCACAAAAATATTTGAAAATTTCTCAAAGTTTATGACTTCATTTATGGCTCGATGTTAAAAAATGAGCACAAGGATAACAAGATGTGCAACATCAAATACCGGCGTATAAATAAAACAATGGAATTTCCATCTCAACAAGATATTTCTTAGAAAGGAATTCAGCCAGTCAGAAAAACTTTTTTTATTACCCAACCAACCAACCACCCAACCAAGCGTTATTTATGCCGCAGCAACTATACAACAAACAAGTCAAACTCCAATTGTTCTTTTTTTAATTTCAAAATATCTTTAGTCTTTATTTTACCGCCAATGAATAGGAAAACAAGGAATGTATGGCAAAACTTTTGTACATTTCTTAAGCCAGAGCAAAAAGAAAGAAAAAGAAACTTAGGCGGCTCATCTATCTATTTGCATAGAAAACAGTTTCCCATTTTACTTGTTGTTGGGTAAATGAACATGTTTTTATTTGAAACTCTGCTGTGTATGTGTTTGTGTGTGTTTGTGTTCACGAAGGTGTGAGAGAACCTCTTGTATGTTTAATAACACTGTTGTTGCTTTCCATCTCCATCTCCTTCTTCGCATTTGCATTTCGTACATTCCTTTATTGCGGCAATAATTTTAAGAAAGAGAAATTGTTGTTGAAAATAGAAAAGTGTACAGCAACGGAAAATGTTCAGCTGACAATGATTTATTTGCGAATACATTCTTTTTACTGTGACAACAGAGTGGTGAATATGAAGACATACTCGTATTTACTACAAAAAAAAAAAAAAAACATTTTCTGCTTCGAGAAGTGAAGAAAATTTGATATTTCCGTAATATGTAATATTTATATACAAATATCAGTTTTTATAGAGTGTTTTAAAAGGTAGTTCTCAAAATTATTTTAGAACCCGTCTTAAAAGCTAAAAGTTATAGCTGTGCTTATACCCTTCACCGCAGGTAAAAAGGGCATATATAAGTTTGTTATTCCGTGTGTAATTTCTACAATATTAATTTCCGACCCCATAAAGCATACATATTCTGGATCCTTATAAATAGAGAAGTTGACAGCGATTTCCGTCTGTCCGTCTAACCGTCTGTCCAACTTTTCCAAGGCACCAGAAGAGATATAAAAAAACTTAAGCACACCAATCATCTGTCAGGCATATTTTCGAAAATTAATGGACCCACAGGGTGCCTACTGGTAACCAGGTAACCTTATACTACGTATGGTAAAGTAAAAAAAAAAATCAAAATAATTTTAAAATAAATTCTTTAAAAAATATTAAAAAAAATTTAAAAAATTAGAAAAATATGTTCAAACATATATTTCTACAGAAAAAATTGTAAAAAAATTTCGTAAAAATTTTACAAATAATTAAAAAAAAAAAATATTTTTACAAAACAAATTTGCAAATATTTTCACATACGATTTTCGAAACATAAAACATTTCTCTATTTCTATGAAAATCCAAATCATGAGTGTAACATAACATATTTTTATTATTAAAAATATATGTACATACAGTCACATTTTTTTAATGCATTTGATTCTTAAATAGATGAGATCTCTGTTTTAAAACCTAGATGCATTAAACACATAGACAACATCAGGATACCGACTACTGTCAAAAACTTTCAAAAATAAAATACACACGTTTATAGGTAAACGATTATTTTGAGGGCAATAAAGGTTATGATCACCGTTGTGGCTGTAGTCAACTTAGGCTAATTTCTATTTTTGTATGCGACAATTTTATTTTATTCAACAAAAGAAAATGTCACAAAATTATTATTTACAAATTCATATACAAGCAAAAAGTTTTGGAGGAAATATTTATTTCTTTTTGAAAAAATTATTTAATTTTATAAAAGCAAAATTGGTATTTCTATATCAATGTCAGAGTTTACGATGTAGCTGTCGCCTTCAGTATTTTTAAGTAGCTGCCTACACGGGAGCAATTGTAGCCAACGAAATTTGTTTTCATTTAGAGTCAACAATTCGAACATGTCTCTATAAATAAAATCGCAGCGGCGCGCCGCACGGTGGTTCAGAATTAATTTTCATTGGCCAAAACCTATATTTTTTGTTGACACAGATTCTTAAAATTTTTATGTCACCAGAAAGAAAACAGATCAAAACTAAGGTAGCCGAAAAATTGGGTCAAAATATTCGCAGTAGTGGGCGTGGCATGCTGCTAAAGGCAAAGAATTTATGTTAATTTAAAAATAAAATAAAAATTGTAATATTTGATCTCATATTAATTGCGATTTCTTAAAAACTGTTATCGATATTGAACTGCGGTTTTTTTTGTTATGTTAGGTGAACTCTTGTTTTTAAGAAATGGTATATGCGCACCCTGTATAATTTGTAAATAGGGTGTTATGTTTAAAATTGGAAACCTCCATATATTCGCAAAGTTTGAAGTTTAGTAGTATATAACTTCTAAAGGACAAAAAAGGACAAAAAACCGAAACCACCCAAAGAAAGGCAAAAGTGTTCTCTTTAAGCCTATATATACTTTTGCACCCGCCCGGATCCGCCCGTAGAACACTTTTTCTATTTTAATGAAAAAACTCAACATTTTTACAAACAAATTTCTATCAAAATTGCTAGTAAATTTACTTTAGAAGTCATTCCCTGCCAAAAGTACAAATTGCTGATAGCAAAACGTAAGGGGAAAGAGAGGAATCTAACTAAAAAGTTAATTTTATTCGAAAATTGAGAATTTTAGTACACAAAACAATTTTTTCTAAAATTTCCTTAAAATCCAGTATAAGTTGTATATGACAAATTTTCCCATAGAAAACTTGTATAAAAAATGGGGATGCGATGGGTCTTCTGGACAAAGACAATGTAAACAATTTTTATGTGAGGATATTTCAGACACAGATATGTTCATGGTGTCATTTGTACCATTGCGATTAATAAAAAACTTAGAGGACTCGGAACCTTCGTGCAGCACAGTGCAAACAAGTTATATTTGGAAAAACCAAACTCTATCGTCTACAAAATACTGCAGACCAATAACATTTGAATTTAAAAAGGAAACTCATGATACCATTAAGAATGAAGTAAGTGACATTAGAACTCAAATTTCAACACTAAGGCCATTAGAGTTAGAGATAGAGGAACAGACTATTAAATTGAATTACCAATTAATACTATCTATGATAGACGGAAAAACTGCCCAGGTTTTGACTGATACAAAAGCTTCATCCAGCTGTATTATATGTAAAGCAACATCAAGTCAGTTAAACCAAGAACCAACAAAGTCGGAGGATAGTATTGATGCATTTGAATTTGGATTATCACCGCTACATACGAGGATAAGATTTATGGAACACATACTGAAAATAATTCTTGCAAAAAAAAACCGACTTCAAAACAGACAAACTTAAAATCATGTTTCTTTAAGACGGTAACTATTGCGACACCCTGTAATTTCCGGATTCAAATTTTATACTAGTTATAGCGTTCGTAGCAATACAGGTTAATTGTAAATTTCAACCGTCTTTGTAACGGTTTAAAAGTTTGGTCATATACATCAAATTACATAAACTATTGCGACACCCTGTAATTTATAATTTTAAATATTTATACTTATTTTAACACACATAGTAATGGACATTCTGTCTAATTGTTAAGTGTTTGTCAATAACTATTTAAAAGATAGGGTCATATATATCAAATGACGTCACCTATTGGGACACCCTTTAAATTCAAATTTTAATATAAATACTTGTTAAAGAGAACTTTGTCATACAGATTCTTTGTAAAATTTAACTTTGTGTCCATATACATCAAATTACATCAACAATTACATTTTGTTATTGGGAGCTATAGTGATACGCACTTTTTTCTAATTTTAAATGGGTGACCTATAAAGTTCATAATACACGTAAAAAACATGTATGTTGTATGGGGACACCCTTTAATTTTTAAACTTTTAAACTGTTTTTAAAATGGGACCAATCTGTAGCCATAACCTTTCTAATGGCGCAAAAATTTTTAAAATCGGTTCAGAAATGACCGAGTTATGAAGGCACAAACATACAAAAAAAAAAAAAAAAAAGCAACACACAGACGAATTGATAACCTCCTTCTTTTTTGAAGTCGGTTAATAAGCTATGATTTGGACTTCGGAGCTTCAGGATCAGTAAGAAATAATGACACCAACAAAGATATAAGAAAATTGAAAAAGAAACAAGTTCAAGATGCATTTCTCAAGTACGGGTTGATTATAGATCAACCAAAACAAGGATCAGGTAACACAAACGATGGCAACACCGCAAGAAGATTTTTTTTGGATCCCGAAACTACATCTGATATAACAGGTGTTGATAAAGCTGTTATTTCAAGATTTAAAACAATTACTGAATTACTTGCGTGCAATGAACTAATTAATGCTAAAAAAATTGGTGATTACGCCAAGGAAACCGCTGCTATATATACATCCAAATACAAATATAGAAATATGTCAGCAACAGTGCATAAAGTTCTTTATCATGGAGAAGAGGTCATTAAGCACCATTTATTACCAATTGGAGATTTGTCAGAGGAAGCCCAGGAAAAAAGAAACAAGGATTACAGGTTTTACAGAGAACATAATTCCAGAAAAATATCACGAATTTCTACAAATGAAGATTTATTTCATATATTATTGGCAACTTCAGATCCCTTAATCTCTAGCATTCGAAGTCAATGAAAATTGAATCATTCAGAACTAAATGCCGAAGCTAAGGCACTGCTACAGGACACAGGTAATACAGAGCAGAATATTTACAGGAAATATTCCAGCCAAATGAATAATAATTATAATTTAAATTTAGTATTTGAATAAAATAAAGTATACAAACATTAATATTAAATGTTATTTTATTTACCTAGAATCTATTTATAACTATAAATAAATATGTATATAATTAAAGAAAAATTAAATTACACTGTTTTGTTTTAAAATTGACCAAAAACTAGGAAATATGTAAGTATTGTTAGGCATAAAGTTGAAATTTGGACAATCCTAATGAAAATACGGAATAAAGTTGAAATTTGGACAATCCTAATGAAAATACGGAAAATACACCTCAGTGAAAATAGGGGCCACCCTAAGGATAGCAAAATATTGTATTGTCATCCAAGATTGACCCGTGGACCAAATTTGAGCCAAATTGTTTAAGGAAAAGTGAGTCAAAAATGAGTTGGCACATTTGAAACGGAATTTCAAACAAGAATTAGGAAAAGCAAATCGAAAGTTCAACTTTAGGCTTGAATTTCTCAGCAACCGCTGCACCGATTTTAATAAGGCCTATACTCGGTAAAAGCTTAAGATGTTGTCTATTGATTAAAAAAAGAACTACTAAAAAATCTTTATTAGTTAAAAAGTTACAGAGTTTTGGCCAATGAAAAACGTTTCTGAACCACTGTGCGCCGTGGTTAAGGGTACATTTTTTTTAATTTTACTTATTTCATGAATAAATATTTAGTCTGGCTTAAATTCTTTATAAAGAAAAATTATACACTAGTAGAATGTAATGCATTCTCTGGATCGCTACATCCATCTTCAGCATTCTTTGTAACTATCTGCAAGGCAGTTTCAATTTTTTCTATTTATAAAAAATAATACAAAGAAATAGAATATGAGAATTTTTTAATTTTTACATTTTATTTTTTTAATGAAAGAGCTTTTTTAAAAATAATGTACACCTATAAACCCAGAATAAATATTTGTTTAATTCAAAAGCCCCTGCTATCATATTATAGGGTTTATCGTCCACTTATTTTACAATAGTTTATGTCTGTATTTGCTTTAGTAATAGCCTCAAAAAGTTGTAACAATTTTATAGTGCAGAAGTGAGAAAGCAATAAAACACACACTCGCCTTCTCAATTTTCTTCTCCGTTTTTTCACATTTCGATATACAAAGCAACGACAAAATGCTATGTTTTTCTTGTATTGTTGCATATCTTGTAGATACGCCACTACCTATTAAGATATACATATATATCTTGGATACAGTTATACAATTTAAAAGTCTGTTCACAAGCTTCTTAACTAAAAGTTTATTTCAATAAACTTTAAGCAATACAATGGAGCTTTTAAATTGAGCTATTAATTTATTTTAAAATAAGTCAAATAAAATTATAATTATATTATTATATATTATATAATTTTACTTATTTTGTTAGTAGAAAATATTGATAACACTGGTTAACAAAAGTTCTTTGGGACAGCTAGAAGCTTTATGTGGAATCAGCGTTACGTCCGGCCCCTCATATAGAAAATTTACCTGTGCCGGAACAACCAGTGAAGATTCAGAAAATAATCCAGAATGTGATAATGAAGGATTGTAAAATTCGAAGGACCAAAATTTAGGACCAAATATATCTGATAGACCTCATTTCATAATTCAAGTTCTTCCAAATTAAATTTGTCCAAAAAGCAAATTGAAATCTTAGGATCAGGACAACTGGGTTGGAAATTGCCAAATACAAAAATGTCTATGTATTTTCTTCTTACAAAGACAACATTTTTTTCAGTCTTTGGTCGATCTAAAGATTTTATTTTGCCACCTCTATATATTAAATAAGGACCTTTAAAAATTTTGTAAAAGTTGAGGACAAAAATGGTGCTGGTTTTACTTGTTTGAAGCGAAAATTCGCTAAAATCAGTGAGGTGAAGATCAAAGATGGAATTTTTATTGGGGTTTTGATTACGGAAATGCTAAAGGATTTGTAATTTCAGCAGAACCAATCGGTGCCAAGGTATTAAGAAAAGCTCAACAACATGCTAGGAGATTTCTGATGGACACTGAAATATCTTGCCGTACGCAAGATATGCTAGAGAATTCTAAGCAACTACCCATTTTTAAATTTATTTAACTAATTGTGGGTCGTGAACTGCAACTTTATCCTTGTGTCCTGAGGAAACTATACGTGATAGAAATCAGCATGAAAAATACTTGTAGGATTACCCAGCAACACATCTAGTGTAGAAATTTTGTTTTTGTTTACTAGTGTAATTAATGATTTCTCGGCGTTTTATTTTTTGGCCAAGAATTAGTAAAAAGTTTAAAAATCTCCAAAACGAGTTAAAATAACAATGTAACCATTGGCATGTTCCATTTGGTTCAATATATCACCTTCATACATGGACTTTTGAAAGAAAGTTCACAAAGCAGTTATTTAAAATACATTTCAAATATGAAAATTTATAAAAATATACTGAATCAAATTGTCCTTTAAAATTTTTTTGTAAGTAATCACTAATAGTTGAAGATTTGCTGAAATCATTCCATTAGTTTTATCCACAAAATGTCATCCGCAGATGTTAACTAAAACACTTCAGAAAATCACTAGTAATCACTTCGCCTCAACCAAATCTATAAGAACAGAGAGGGAGTACTAAAAATATATCGGCAGTAACTAATAAATGGCTATTTCCATTAAAATATTAAAATTATCTTGACTAACATCCCAAAACAGGTTTGTGAATTCAGCGAATATTAAATGCTTTTTTGGCCTTAAGGCATCCGAATAATTTAATATATAGTGCGCTTAGCCAAAGATTTAAAATCTTTCTACTACTACTATATCGAAAACTTTTGGAAAGATGGACTCCAGCTCAAAAAAGTTATTAATTTCGTCCATGTACCCTAGAAAGATGAAACTTCAGGGAATGTCGAAACTGTATTTTTATTTTCAGTACTCTAATTTAGATTATAGCAAACATTATAATTAGCAGAGCATCACAAACTATTTTACCGGACCGGCATTACTGCGGGATATACACTCTCTGAAGTTATTCGTCAATATTCTACGAATATTCTGGCCAGTGCTACCGTTAAATGAATTCATTTTATGGTGTCATTTTGATCCTAATATGGAAATAATAATTTTTCCAAAATATGTAAAAAAATTAATTGTTACCTAAAATATTTGTTACATTGTTTGCAAAAGCAGAGATAAACCTGATAAACTTGTTGTCAGTATTATTGTTAAAAAAAAATAGAAACAAGCGTGCAAATAACTAAAGAGCACTACTCGAGTAGTATAAACAATATACAATGTCTTGTTTATTATAAACTAAGTAATACGTTTTGAACATTGTAAATTTTTTCTATTAATTTTGTCTTATTTTTTTAACATGTTGGTAGCGAAACCTGTTGAGAAACAAGAAATCTTTGTTACTAATTATTAATAAAATTGTACGATATAAATTTAAATTGAGGCGGTCATGGTATCTATTGCGAATTTAGGAAAAAATGTTGAAACTATCAAGTTCGAAAAATTACGATTGCTTACAATACAAATTAAAACCTGAACCTAAAATTTTTGAAACATATAAATAAATAAATAAAATAATTCAAAATGAAATTATTTCAAGTGTCTTTAAAAAAATCTCGAAGCGTATAAGTATTGAATTAAATATTAATGTTACTCATACGTACCCATACTGAAGAAATTTATTTTTACAGAACAACCCACCACCACGCATTATTAAATGTGTTATTTCATGCATGCAAACTTAATGAAGTATTTAAATTTAATGGCGCTTTGCAAATAATTTAACATTTAAAAATAATTTTGTTTAAACGTTTAAAATTCCTAAACAAATTTAATCACTTTTGTGTGCTGGTATTAGAAAAAAAAAGTATTTTTATAAAAGTTGTTTGCATCAAAAAGTGATGAAAAATAATAATGTTATGGGTTAAACTATTTCAAAGTTATAATTGATTAATTGAGAAAACTAAAGTGACATATTAGGAACTAAATTCGGAGTTCTATAGAAATACCACGCAACAGCTAGGACCTCACGAGTGTCTTGTAGAAGTATTGAATGTAGGAAGATGAAATAACCAGGACATATTTTTTTTTTAATATAGCAAAGATATTCTTAAGTTTAAATTATACAGATTAATACAGAATAGGTAATGTTTGTATAAAAGAGATAGTTTCCGAAGTTACTTGTAATTTCATCAATACATAAAGCCAATTTTTAAGGTTGGAAATGTAACATATAAAGTAGCAATCATGTGTAATTCCTTTCAAGGAAAAATTTATATTATCAATAAGCTAAAAAGGAGAAAAGAAAAAAAGAAAAAAGATATCGTGGCAAAAACTATTTTATAAGCTCTACAACAAGCTATGGTTTTGGTATACAAACTTATTTTCATTATAATTATTTATAATTAACTGTAAGGTTTGAGCTTCGAGATATTCAAAAGGCAATAACTGATTTTAACTCCAAGAAAGCTGCTGGAATTGATTAAACTAGTAACAATATGTTATTTGAATTGCAAGACCATATAATCAATTTCAAAAAATGGTTGAAGAAATGAAGAATAAAAGTGAATTAACAAAAATGCACTCATATAACTTTCACACTGCTTAAGGACTCATGCTCCCCTAATCGCATAATTAACCAAATGATACCTCAGCTGTCAGACGTCAAATACCTCGGTATACATCTTGAGTGTCCCCTTACTTGGAAACGACACATAGAATCAAAGTTAATATAAATGAAGCTAAGAGCCGTCCAACTAAACTGGCTTATTTACATAGATTACAAACTTCTACTGTACAAGTCAATCGTTAAACCAATTTGGTGTTACGGGATTAAATTATGCAGTACTGCCTCAGCTAGCAATGCTAAAAAAATTCAAAGGCGCCAAAATAATAATCTACGAATGCTCCCGGGTATATCAAAACCTCTAATATCCACAAAGATCTAAACTTGTCAATAGTTAAATCAGAAATAGCGAAACATGCGGTAACGTATTTGAAGAAGCTTGAAATTCACCCAAATACTTTGGCGCGTAACATTCTTAATGCTCCTGATTATATTTGATAAAAAAGAAGAGATACTGCTTTTCTTGGCCCTACATTAGAGGGATGACCAGTAAATGATTTCAACAATCTCTCTAGCACTGGCTGGACTTAATAAGTATATTTATTTAATTTTAGATTTAAGATATGAGTAATTATTGTTAGTTCAAATATATTGAAGATAAAATAAATAAAATATAAAAAAAGTTATTTTTAACATTGGCTTGGTCACGATAAACAATTTTTCTTGAAATACGATCTTTAGATGGTTATCACTCCCAAATAGCACAACATATTAGCCTTTACGTAAACAATTATTGCTAATTTTTAATCCAAAATAAAATTTGTAATTTATTCCAATTTGTAAGAATTCCAATTCCAAGAGTATTTTTAATTGTAAATAAATAAATAAATAAACAAATTTTTCAGTTTTTTTTCTGTAAAATGAGATTTTTTCTAATGGCAATTGCAATTAATAATCGCTAATCAAACGTGCACAGTAGTATATTTCATCATAATATCAGAACCGTTCATTCCATTCCAGACAAGTGGAACATTGGATAATGATCAACAGGTTTGGAATTATTCGAATGTTCGTGGTGGAAAAATTTTTTTTTTTTAAATGCAGAAAAAATTAAAAGGTATAAATTAACAATTTTTCTCATTATTCATAAGAGTGGATATATTACAAATAAAATATCATTGACATTAATTAACAAATCTTAAATTTATTGATTAAGTAAATTATGTAAATTTATCCGATTTTGGCAAATGTTATGTGATACAGTCCGTGACATGTAACATGTAACCGTAAGCTAGCTTTGGTCTTACCACTGGCCGTATACAATGTCTGTACCATCGCCCTTGAAGCACATAGCGACACAATAAGTAGCAATTTTGGAACATTGTTGACAGGACGATGATAATAACCCTTGTTTAGGTGTTGGTGACCACCTAAACTTTAGACATGCTATTAATGCCTTTGTTGAGGGTGTACGTTGAGATTTACGTCCCAATCACAGCCACCCCGTCACTCCCCGAAAAGAACGCTTGGTTAACGGACAAAAATTTTGCCACATCAACGTGATAGAAAAAAAAACTTAAAGCATATTATTCTTACGCACCTTAAATACTTCCTATTTATCAAATTTCCTTAAAAACAGATTTCTCTGCAAAACAGTGTTATTGTTCATAAAACAATTTATTACTTTATTTATATAACTGTTTCACAAACAAAATATATTTTCATTAATTAAAATTTTAATTGGTTTCAGATTAAAATTTTATTAAATAATTAATTGTTTAATTATGATTTTTTTGTTCTGTCTTAACAAATATATACGTTTTTGAATCTATTAAAAAAATTAATTGAACATTAATTTAAAACTGATTAAAAATAATTTTAAGTGTTGATATATTTGACTTTTTTTATAAATAGTTGTCATTTTTGCATACTTTTAATCGAATCATGAATATTTAATATAAACTTATAATTTAATTTAATCACAATATAATACATTTCCATAATGTAAGAACTATAACAAAGAGTTTCTTGTAATTGACGATCTTTGGAGTCTGTAGTTAAGAAAATCGGTTCTTTTATTGAGACATAAAAGCTTTATAAAGTGTTAAGAAAAACGTATTGAACTAAGCCATCTTACCGCTGTCTATTGACTCACTGGGGTATCGACGCACCTTTACTACAATATCGTCACTACAATAGAATCTATTCTAATGAAATCAACGCTTATCACTAAGAGCTCATCCATATGTGGTCGATTATAGGGAAAATTCGTTTTTCGCTCGAACAGCTCGTATGTGGATTGAACTCCCTACAGATGTCATTCCTGTAAACTTCAATGTGAGAAAGTTCTAGTCAAATGTCCACAAACCCTTGAAAAATGATAATATCAGATTTATAATAACGATTAAATTAATACAAAAATATAAAATATGAATTTCTATGTGATTGAAACTCGGAATATTGGCTCGGAAGGATTGGCTCGTTGTTATAAGATTTTAAATGACCGAATCACTCCTTATAAATCAGTGAACCTTATTCTACCAATACTAGAACAAAAAATTAAATAAAATAAATGCCTGATAAATCGTAAATTTAGAAACCAAATCTTATAATAAAAACAATGAAAAGAAAATAAATTTGATTTATTATTGAATTACGCCAACAAAAATAAAAAAAAAATAATTACGTTATGTAAAACGCACACACATATCTAAAATATATAGGACTAAAATTATTATTTTTACAGCAATTTTTATGAAGCGTCACGAAATCTCTTATTTATTTGTTGGTTCGTCTTCATATCTTTTTTAATTTAAATTAAGATGTTTTAACTGATTTGAAACAACCTTGAAATGTCACAAACAATAAGTTGGGTCACACACCCACAAAACACAACACGAAAACTTTTCTGGCATACAGCCAGAAATTAAGAATAAATTGTTTTAGAAATATGGAGAATTGCTAAACAGGCGCAAACATTACAAAACCGGCCATCAACACATCAGACCACAAGCCATTTTTCATAGTCATACGTTAGTTTACTGACATTTATTTGAATGTTGCTTAATTACTGAAAATCCAAAACAAAGCAAACTCATCAAAAGATAAAACAGAATGCAGTTGAACCAGCATAAAATTTGTGTAATTTTAATTTTAAGAGCTAAAAAAGCAAAAAAAATTATGTAAACAAATTTTGTAATGAGAAATTTTATTTCTGTTACCGACAGAAATTAAATGGCAGACTTAAGGTTAAACATCATTAGCAGCTTTATGCTGATGTCTGTATGCGTAAGTAAGTAGTTTGAAAAAATGTACTTAAAAAACACATCTACTTCATATCCACTTACCATAACATACATTAGCAAGAATAATTTTGTATTTTTTTTTTTTTTGATTTCACTTAAGTGCCACGTTAGTGTAATTAAGTTATGGATACAATAATGTTGTATTACTATTCAACACAAGCAACTGTAGCAGAAATTATCTAACAGACAGTTTGGATTAGAAACATAGTTATTACAAAATCACTTTCTCGAAGTTGAGGAATGCTCTGACTAAGCGTGGTGTAGAACCCATTGTTGTTATATAGTTCAACACTATGCATAGGTCTAGAGCTATAAATCTCAAAAATTGGCGTTTCAGAATCAATAGAAGGCTAGTAAGGGTTTGCTTTTGTGGAACAGCGATGCCATAGCAAATTCCGATGCTATGCTCTTAATTCGAAGGAGGAAGGATACAGAGGTTGGATCCTTAATGCTTTTCGGCTCGGGAATCAAGGAAAGTGAATTTTCTATGCGTTAGTCTGGATAAAGAACACATTGAAATGATGATACCAAAGGCAAAAGGGATATTGTATCAAGGTAAAGAAGTGTATGGCCGTAAGTGGGAAATCCCGCCAAGCCTGTATATTGGATTTACACACTATCCCATTATAAGTTATGCAGCTGTGGTTTGGTTGCCAAAAGCCCCTCAAAGCACAATTAAGCGGTAGTTGGATGTGGTTCAAGGAATTACAAAATTAAAAAAATTAAAAAATTTTTTTACGGCAACTATTGCAATGCAGTGCAACATCTATTATTCTCAAAGGTACACTTTTCATATCTCTAATGGAATTTCGGTTAGAAAATATTCTAGTTATGCGGTTAGTTTTGGCTCAGGTTACGTTAATTGTTCGCAAAGTTTGTAAAGAAACATCCTACAATGGGTTGTAGAAACCAGATTGTTCACCACGTGAAGTATGTACACAGCAAAGACACCTACAGCCAGAATATGATAAAAGAAGTCGAAAGGACCCCTATTTGTTCGTTGTTTGGTTAAATATTCTACAAGACATTTGTAACATAGACAAATGTTCTACTCTATTGGGTACTACTGTGTTCTAATATCATTACTGCAGAATTGCTAGCAATTACTTGAGACTCCGTGATGAGAAAGAAGGCCAATAGTTAACAGTCGGCTGGCTGAAATCACTAAAGTCAAGAGTATCCACTTGACTAAATGAATATAAGATTGCCGAATATTACAAATCGGTTGCTTATAATCATAGAGGGCGACAGTCGTCCGAAACTATACCCATTAGGCAAAAGGCCAGAATCGAAAAAACCAGAACCCAGAGTAACACTGTGAAAAGGCTATATGCTACCGAACGTCCTGCAATGGGTAAGCTTATTAAAACTAAAAAGGAAGAGGGAGGCCACTACGTTAGTAGTTTAAATTTTAAATTGAAAAAATATATTTGTTTGACTGTTTTTGCAAAAAAAAACTGTTGCATTAAACTTTGTTATCGCTGCTATTATTTTCGTTATCCTAAGATATCCGATATAAGCCGATATAAATTAAAGGGACATTTTCTTTCTTCTGACAGTAGCTAAAGATCTTATTAAAATAATTGAAAAATATTAATTTATAAAAGGTTTAACAACAACCTGCCAACTAATGACAGCAGCGACAAAAGTTGCATAATGTAACTTGGCACTAACAGATACAAATATACTAAAATAAGTCTAGATAGGAAAAGGATTCGGGCAATGTGTTTATAACAAACAAATTCCATACCTAGATATAAAAATTATAAGAAACCTAAAAGCAATAACCACTGATTGGTACATGAAACCGACAGCTTCAGGAAGATTGATTAATTTCAATTCAACTCAACCTTTAACGATGAAAATAAACACTGCCACATACTTTGTTAGGAAAGTAATTCATATTTGCGATAAAAGTTTTGGAAGGAATAATATAAACAAAATAAGGGACATACTATTGATGAATAACTATCCAATTTTTATCATAAACAACATAATCCATAAAACACTTAAAAGAAATCAAAATTCTGAAAAAAGATCCCAAAGATACCATTTTTTACAGTGTACCATACCGAGGTTGACAGAAAGTAAAACATTAAGGAACATCATCGAAAATAAGAACGTAAATATAGCACATAAATCAAATGCTACACTAAGGCATTTATTTACAAGCAAAAAGACGAAAATAGACAAATTAAAGACAGATAATGTAGTTTACGAAATAACATGCCGAGGCAATGTAAGGGATCATTGTAATAAAGTATATGTTGGAACAACAAAAAGAACGCTTGGTACAAGATTGGCTGAACATGAAGCAGATATTAGGAAGGGAAAAGCGACACGGCTTTATCACAACATATAAAAGAAAGCAAACACACGATAGATTTTAAGAGCCTCAAAATACTGGACAAAGAAAGATCAGAGAATAAGAGATATACATTAGAGAGCTTAAGAATACAACAACGTTTATCGAAAGCTCTAAATAGAAAAGAAGATAAGGACCAAACAAAATTGCAATATTCTCCCGCAATACACCAAAACTAATTGTTCTGTGATATAGTTTTAGTTTGATGTTGTGATTTGTTTACTTTAATTATTTATTTTATTTATTATTTTTAATTTTGTGTCGTGTTGTTCATTAATTTTAATAATAATAATATATGATTCTGATGTAAACTAAATCGTTAGTCAGGCTTTAATTATATTTTCTTAAATATGAACATATGTATAAGAAAAACTATCTTCAAAATAATTTTATAAAATCTAAACTGCTCCTGAAGAAGTCGACAAACTTATCGACAAAACGTTGAGTGAAAGATGAAGTAAATTGTTTTATCTACATTTAATTTTTAATGACCATAATTAGCACAAAAGACTACTGTGTTAACGTCAAAATTTTTTTTCTGTTTTATATCTTTTGACCTTTAAAGTTAGAAAATCCACTTATCTTTTAAAAAAATATCTAGTCTGTAGTTGTGTTAAGTTCTTTTTATAATTTCTTTTAGAAGAGAAAAAAACTTTCTAACTTTACAGATACAAATATATTCAGCAGATAATTTTTGTTTAATATGCAAGTTAAGGCAAGGATTACTATATTGCATAAAAAATATCTAAATGATAATCTGAATCGATACTACTTAAAGTGGTTATTCACTCAAGAAATGTAGTTGGGCTTAGCACGTGTTGTTAGATTTTTTTTACCTAACGTATTTGGTTAACAAAAAACAACATAAAATATTTTTTTTTTGAAAGAGATGAGTTTAGAATCATGTAAGCATTCCACGATAATATCTCAATTTTCTCAAAGTGAATTTGGCACATTTGCTAACTAAGCAAATGATATATGAATTTACAATTATAGCTCACAAAGATTTATTTTATTTATTTAAATATAATTTAAAATAATACTTACTGAACTTAACTTTAAGCTGCTATTTTTATGACCATTTCTTTTTAACCTCCGCTATATATTTTATTGCGAGAATACAAGTTGAATTAAAAGTTTAATTACTAAAACTTAGAATAGAAGTATTGGTAATATGTTTTCCCTTTTTATTCCTTAATTACAGTTACATTCAATGTTGAAGTGGGCACTTATTAATAAGTGTGTATGTGTGTGTATGTGTGTAAGCTTTTATATCTGCTGCAAGCATATTATTATTTATGCTCTTAAAATATAATAAAGTGAAATAACAAATAAACTAAAAGTGGAAGATAGAATAAAAAGATAATGATAAGAATTTGTTTCATGTCATCCAAACTCATCGCTTGTTCGTTTTATTAATGGTTGTTTTTTTTTTCTTCTATAAATTTAATCCACTACAAACATGACAACCGCAAGCATATTATTTATTTGTTAATGTTTGTGACAACTCATTACGCACACACTTAAATGTTCGTCTTTTCCTGCATATGTATTCCAGTTGGATTCATTTTTATATAAAACATTTTCTAATTTCTTTCTTTTCTTTTTCTCGAAAGTAAAATCACCATCTACTACAGGAGTGACCAAAGGACCTCGTAGTGATGTTGTCCTAAAGTCATTTTACCTTTTTCGATGGCAAGCTAAGTGACATGTTCTTGTACAATAAAACATACATTAAGCGACATTTTCATACTTATAGCTTTTTAGTCGATACTTGAGGATATCAGGTATCCTTTATTGAAATGTCTTTTGCACATAACCAACTGGTTTTTCTATACATATAATAAATTAGTAACTCATTTCCGTCTGTCTGTACGTCTATCTGCTTTTCTTTTGCGTTCGCATCACGTAAAAACTACTTGATGGATTTTAACACAATTTTGTAAGGATCCTGATTCCAATATAGGATATTTTTTTTGCAAAAATAT
Source organism: Phasia obesa (assembly GCA_949628195.1). Classification (NCBI taxonomy): domain Eukaryota; kingdom Metazoa; phylum Arthropoda; class Insecta; order Diptera; family Tachinidae; genus Phasia; species Phasia obesa. The sequence continues at coordinate 88,424,703 of OX451218.1, forward strand.
CTTATTTCCAAGGTAAAGTGGAGAAAAAGCGGTCGAAGTACACAATTTCCGGGTTAAGGGTACTGAAATTTTCGGTTTAAAAGTGGGATATTTTAAACACGATTTCGAAACAGACAGCCGTGTTTTAAAATACATAATGACAAAATGTAAAAAAATACTTTAAGAAGCCACCTTTTATTTTCAAAAGTGGGATATGTTAAACAAAATTGCACAACAGATGGCGCCAATTGAATAAAAATTGTATTTGACTTGAATTTTTACTTTGTGGAATTACAAAGTTATTTAAATATTTTAAACACCTTTTTCAGAGCTTTACAATAATTTTTAGAATTTTTTATAAATTTTAGAATTTTATACAGGTATGGCTACCTTTATATAAGGTGAATACATAAACCATAACTGAAGCACAATAAAAGTTAGAGTCTTACAATTGGTGTGGAATACTTTCAAAGCAAAATCGAGCAAAATATTGTTAGGACTCCCTCGACGTGGCTGGCACAGCTAGGTTTTAAATAAATTTAGTTGTGCTCTTGTATAAGTTGCAAATAGTCAAACGAAATAAAAGAACTTTATTTAAAACACGTAAAAGTGTAGCAAAAAAAATTCACCCCAAGTATAATGTAATTTTCTTAATTAACTTATAAATGTCTTGGCCATTATCCATAATAACTTTAACACATTCATTGTAATTCATGTTGCAATTAATATTCGTTACTTCTATATATGAAAGAAGAAATAAAAAAAAAAGACAGCAGGAGACTTATAGAAATCTCCTAAGGTATATTTTTGATTATTCTCATTTATTAATTATGAAAATCAATTAAGTTGCTTTTATTATTTTAGGATTGTGTTTCTAATATACAGAGCACTTTCTGTAAACTATATACAACTACTGTAGAGATAATATTTTACCTCAAACAAAAGATTGACTTCTTAGAATCACTATTTTAAGCAATCATTTTTAAAAATGAGGGTTAGTTTTTTAATTCCTTGGCATTTATATTTTCAGCGCAGCAACTTATTATTTTTGTGGGGGATATCGAAGCAGAGCGCCTTTTTAATGGCTCCTTTTTCGACCCCCTTCCGTCCTCAATGACTATATGTAACCGATTTGTAATTTTCGGCAACCTTACTGTCCTTGATTATCATGCTATAGTCGACCATTAGTTTTACTCTCTTTAGTGATTTCAGACTGTGTACTGACTGCTATGTGTTGGCCTTCTTTTGCACGGTCATAAACCTTATGCTAACCAGTGCTGGTTATTTACACAAGTGCGCTACCGACTCAGAGTTATTCAGGCATAGTCTGCAAGTTCATCTTCATAGATTTTCATCTTAGCTCCACTAACGCAGTTATACAGCTTAAGGTACTTCTATTATATCTGAGCACTTTACTTGCCCTCCTTCTGAACTTTTTCCAAATTTTCACCTTGACTTGCATTAGACCATTCTCCATTGTTACGTGGTGTTGAACCCATTCGCTTGCATTAAATCATTCTCCAGTGCTGCCCTGGTTTCTATTCCTCAAAAATTCACAGCAGATCCCTTCTTAATGGTTGATCTGCTGATTATTCCCGTCTGCACCAATAGGCCCTTTAACCAACATCAACATAACCTCATTAATGAAAGCTAGATTTGAAAGTTAGATTTGCCAGAACTAGTTTGGAGAATACGTTCCTATTCCACATGCGTTTTATAAACAACTGGTTGGCAAGTATAATGAGAACGTTTCTTCCATGCACCCGACTTTCCAGCAGTTTATTCAACGCATGCAGAATCCCAAGCAATTCTGTCTGGTAATCGGAGATTTACTCCCTCAAGCGCAGACTACAGATTAGGTTCAGCTCTTCTGAGTATACACCTGCTACTGTTATATCGGCTTTGAGAACCATCAGTAAAAATGCTGATGTCATTCTTAATACACGCATTGTGTATAAGGCCTTTCGAATTATGAGTCCGATGCAGTAACTTGCAATTGCTCCTTTTTGCTCTAGCTATGGCTATTGCCGAGCAAGCTAGGTTTGTTTTTAACAGCCTTTTCAAGGAAGCAGGCAACCACGTTAATTTTTGCGAATGTGGAAAAATGTGAATTTTATTTTAACGTTAAAAGTTAAAGTGCATAATCGAAAAAACCAATGATATAGTTCGATCAGAGAATGACAGTACTGCGGCTGTAGGCATACTATCAACCGTATTACAACTTCAGAGAAGCGTTTGTTCAGCAACTTCTGATAAGCAACAAAAATATGTCAGCTATTTTTAATTTTTTTTCGCAATTTTTATTTACTGTATCTTCAATATAATTGAAATATCAATAATTACTCATATCTTAAGTCTAAAAAAAAAAATATACTTGTTTAGTCCAACCAGTGCTGGACAAAAAAAATGTATATTTCACGGTTACTGTAATTTGCGGGTTATCCCTCTGATGTATGTTCTGATGATTTTTGTTCATTCACTTTTATTCTCCATTTCTTCAACCATTTTTCTACATTAAATATGTGGTCTTGTAAATATCGTGATGCTACTTCGGGGCTTTCGTGAATGCTCAAAAAAGCTGTGTCGTCAGCAATTATAACATCAATTTACGTAAGATTTGCAACTGCAATCTTCTCTCATTTCATTATTTTATTATTTAACTACTTATTCTACGAGTAATTTTGATGTTAACTTTATTGTTGTCATAAAGCTTATTTTAAACTATAATGTTAATTTACTTTAAACATATAAAAAAAAGGTTTATTTTTAAACATAAAAACATGCTTAAGTAAACTTAAAACAACATAAAAGGATATTCCTTTATTGCTACTAGTCGTTAAAAATTAAATCAAATTTGTTAACTGCTGTGTTGAACAATCGTTTTTTTTTAACCTGAATTACACATATAAAACACATACTCTTACCAATTTCCGCGTTAATTAAGGACACTACCAATATAATTACACTGAACATACGTATGTCTGCTTAACATAAACAGCCACACAGTTTATATAAAGTATACGCAATCCCATACCACATCAACCACAACAGCAACAGCAACAAAAAAGAAGTCAAAATAAATACATTACACGCAAAAAGAATAATCAGTTCATTTTTAGCGGTTTTTTCTTAACAAAATGAAACTCATTAATATCAAGCCATAAAAACAACTTAACGTACAAACAAACACTCGAAGACGTTCATTCAACTTTTAAATAAAAGAAGGCATTGGACTTTACACATACATATATTGTTGGTACTTAAAAAAGTTATTCGAAAGAAGTAAAAAAATAGCATTTTTATGTTAGCAAATACAACAGCATTACAAAGAAGTTAAAATAAGTGGTGGTAGTATAAGTTTGCTTAACAAGAATCTACGATTATGGTTGGAATTAAAATTTATCGATTGCGTGGAAACACGGATTGTCTTTTAGATCCTGACACCCTAAATGATTTCTTTGCGGTAAACAATCTAAACATACCAGCTTTTTCTTATATTCAGCCTTCCTTTATGGACCCTAAAAAATTTTAGTTTTAAACTGTATCGGATGATGAAGTCTATAGAACTGTAGTAAGCATTCGTTCTAATGCCATTGGTGAGGATGGTTTATGTATACGTTTTTTAAAAATAATTCTTCTGTATGTTGTTCGAACAATTGCCCATATTATTAATCACTGTTTTACTACTTCAACTTTTCCAAAAGTGTGGAGAATCGGTAAAATTATACCAGTGGTAAAAACAAAAACCCCGAATTTCCCAAATGATTTCAGGCCAATAAGTCTACTTCCTGTTCTTGGAAAAGTGTTTCAAAAAATTATGTATCGTCAAATGATTGATTTCATCAATGTGAATGGTCTGCTGTTGCTCCTGCAATCAGAGTTTCGCACAAAAGTACTTGATGATATTAGACTACCTTATGATATTGGTGATTTATCGTTGATGTGCTTCTTTGATTTTTCATAGGCCTTTGAGAGAGTTGATCATTTACTTCTTTGCAGAAAACTGGAATGCTTTTTTGGCTTTTTGGACCGCATCGCAGTGTTTCCAATAAGCAGCTACTTATCCCAGCGTGTTTAAAAGTTGGTTTTTTGGACTTAAAGTAAAATTAATTACCATACAAAAGAATTCTTAAAGTAAGGCTTAAGTTCCTTTAAGTTCTCTAAGTTAAGCCACTGACCACCAAATATGATTTTCATTGCAGCCAAAGTTTGGCTAAAGCAACAGCAAATACAAGGTGGTAAATATTAAAGAAAACCGTATCAAATAAAAGGTTAGCTTTAGGTAGTGCTAGGCTGATTAGATATGTTTGAATACAATTTTCTTATATTCTGTTGTCCGAGTTTGGTTAAGTGGCGCTTCTTTACAACTAAACATTACACATAGTAGATGGTGGCAAAGAATGCTGTAGTGATCCAAAAAATGCATAACATTCAACTAGTGTCTAAAGGCTACATTCGGAGAGTATGTCAGATGGGATAGCCTTTTATATCCCAGTTCATGGATTGATGCCATAGTGACTACACACGTGAGCATCGGTGCAATGTCTATTTTTTTAAGAGAAGTAACACTCAGGCTATTAATGTCTATACTAACTGCGTTACTTCCTTTGGAAAGGTATAGGAGTAGATAAGACAGATGGTTAGTGTGATAGTAAAGCTTGACTGACTTGACTAGAATGGCAACACTGCAATTGATCGTTATGATTATTTTCAAAACACATCTGCAAAGCCTCTAGTGTTATATAAGCGTATTAGTATAAAGCTATCACAATTATAATTATTTTACTTCGCCGGCGATTTAGTTCTATGTGGTAATACCGGCAAAGTAGGGCGCTGTGATATGCATTACTATAAAGAGAATTAATATGTCTCAGAAAAATTAATGTTGCCACGGCTGAGTATTGAACTCAGGAGCATGCTTTAGTACTCAACTTGCTAACCACTTGAGCTACAGCACCCTCAATGATAAAACACCACTTTTAATTTTTTTACTCTGCTTAATATGTTCGGAGATATTTAGCACGTAGTGTGAAAAAATAATACTTTTTATTCAAAAAATTAATAATTTTTATTTTGAAAAAGGCAGTTGGTATGCTGTTTACGCTCTAAATAATTAAAGCTTGATATGCTAGATATCCATCCATAGGGATGGATGCAACATATACTCAGCTTATATGATCTCTTTAAAGATTTACAGAAAAAATATGTTTACCAATTAAGGGTTTTAATTGGTTTCAGATTAAAATTTAATTAAATAATTAATTGATTCAATTAATTATTTAACGAGGAATTTTTCTCTTTTAAACAAATATATGTACATTGAATTAATGAACAAATTAACTGAATTTTAATTTAAAACTAAAACCTTTAATTGGTAAACAATTTGTTTTTGTTTTTTTAAGTTTTTACGTCATGAGAAGGATTGAAACTTCATCATAAAATGTCACTTTGGTTGATAACAAACAGGGTAGGATGCAATATAGAACTATGTTTAATTTAATCCCTATATAACCTATATTACCAGATTCCTCTAATTTTTTTTTTTAATATTTACTAAAGCATCAAATCAAATAAAATCGTATGTTTTTATTTTGAAATGTGTACTTATATTATAAAGTATAATTATGTTAAACTATAAATAAGGCATAATATATTTTGGCTTGCATTTTTTCCAACCAAAAAATAAAGTACAAACAGCCTAATAAATTGAATATATACAGAAAAAAATTTTCACCAAAGGTTTTAATTAGTTTTAAATTAGAGTTCAATTAATTTTTTAATTGATTCAAATATACATGTATTTGTTTACAACAGAAAAAAATTCCAATTAAAAAATTAATTAAAACAATTAATTATTTATTTAAATTAATTAAATCAAGCTTTAATATTCTGTAATATTATTCTATTAACAACATAATTCTCCTTGTGTTTTGTAGAGTATTTTTGGCTTCTCTAAAATTAGGAAACAGGTTTCCTGATGATCTGGCCTGAGCAACTAGTGAAATACGTATAGCGACTAGCTCTTTTCCCCCAACAAATAAATTGCATTTTTATTATAAAACGTTATGGGTAATTAGTATAATATTAAATAATTAAATCAATTAATATTAAATAATTAAATCAATTAATTATTTAATTAAATTTTAATCTGAAACCAAAATAAAACCTTTTGTTGTAAATATTTTTTTTTTTTTTTGTGTAAGATTAAGATTTTAAAAATATTTTTATGAAAACTAAAAAATAAATATTCACCGAAAAATATACAAGATTTTATACTTACGATTGGCCATTGAGGTAAGAGGCAATAATGTAACTGCCAAGTAGCAAACAACAACAAGCCAGGAAGAATTCATATTGAGTGGGCTGGATGAGTTGGAGTAGAGACAGTTTTTTGTCTTACCGCTCTTGATATTAAACTTAATAGACATTTGAATTTTTTTTTTGTTGTTTTTGCTTTGTTGTTTTAAGGGAAGATGTTGTGGATGTTGTTGGCTCAACTGAGGCCCTTTTGGTTGTTGTAGCTTTCTGCTAGATGTGATTAATTTATCCCTTAACAAAGCCATTTTTATATATACACACACAGACACACATTTATATGTTTAAGTTAAAGCAATTACAACAACATTTGCTTGCGATACAAGTATTAGTGAAATCTGTGGTTACACACGAAATAAAAAACTGAAAAAAACAATTGCCAAAACAAGGATAAATTAATGTCTCATTTGGTTTAATTCTAATTTAAAATATTTTTTTTTGTTTGTTTCATTTATTATTTTTGTTTCCAAAACTTTCTCTTGTTGTTGTTGTTGTTGTTGTCGTTGTCTAAATTTAATGTAAAACAGTGCCCTTTCTGTAATGTTGATGATTTTTTTGTTGTTTTTGTTACTTGAAATTCTTTTTTAATTATACCTTAGCTGCTATTTTTTTTTTTATTTAAAACTGTTTTTTTTTATTTCCTAAAATATCGTTATCATTATAAAGCAGCTGCGTTTTATTAATTTACATTTTTTTTTTCTTTAAAGATTTTGTAAAGATGTTTGACTACAATATGGGAGCCAACAACAATGTCTGAATAAAGTTTAAATGTTGTCGCTCTTCGGCGAAATCACAAAAAAAAACACATTGAATTTTTTCTTTTCTTTTGTTTGCTTTTCCATCACAAACTTGCTAATGACATTATTTTCCCATTATATTTTGTTTGCATTCTGTTTTTTGTTGTTTTTGTTGTTTTGCATTTCCTTAGTTAATATTTTTTTGAAATATTTTCGACACGACTTAATATTCGAGTAATTAGTTATAGGAAATTTTTGTTCACACCAATACGAAAAATTTAACCTTTTCAATAAAAGGCAAAAGTCGGAAAGAGTTACTAATGCCAGATGAGATCTATTTTGCTGTCAATAATAGTCGCCGGTAATACTTTTATCAACAAACCAATTTCTATTCCCTGATCGTCCAATATAATTCCATTAAAATCGGCTCTATATGTCTGGCCCTAAACGAATAAGATCATGGTTGAGCGTATCAATCATGTTTTGCCTTTAAGCCCCAATTTCTAAAAGGCCAGGCCGTTTGAATAATGAACACGAATCGAAAATGCTGCTGAGAAAGCTCGACATAAATCGAGAAAAGTTATCTCCGACACCAAAGGCAATAAGTTGTGACAGAAGTGCCTTATGCCACATTCTATCAAACGCTTTGGAGATATCTAGAACCACCTCCTTACTTTCGCCGAAATGGTGTAGGGATTAACACCGTTTTTTCGAAAGCTCCCTACGAAATCATACTGGTGGTCGCTTAGTAACCTGTTGGACTTCAGATACTTCACACGATAAAAATTATTATACTTTCCATTACCTTAGAAAGCATTGAACAAATTGCAATTGGACGCTTATTTTCAGGGTTTTTAAACGTCTCCCTTTTTAGATATTATCCTTACCTTAGGTAACTTCTAGAACGATAGCAATTTATCCTCATGGTACAAGGTGCTGTGTCACTAATGGAAGTGCTAGCTTCGAAGAGCACTGCTTCAAAATTAGTTGTGGACATACGGTCCTAAAGACTTGTTATTGTTACGATCTCCTAAGACCTTTATAACTGCTTGCCGATAATTAGGAATATCTTGTTGTTACTGAAAGCCTTTTTACATGTCTGATTAAATTAGGACTTCAATTTAGATGTGTAAAGGAAGTATGTAGAGATCCAGAAATTATATTACATTCTTATAGCATCAAAATTTTCTTTATCTCTTTATAATAATGAACTCAGGCTTGTAACATTTTTAAATCATTAAAAAAAATATAATTTTTATTTGGCAGTTTCACAATGTCGAAATAATACGTTCTTTCGTACAAATGCATATTCAAAACAAAACAAAATTTTTGAATTTGTTTTTGTTTTAAATATAAATTGAAGAAACAATTAACTCTGTCGACATTGTGATTTATAAAAAAAACATTTTGTATTTTTTAATAAATCACTTTTATACAGATCATTTTGTGTGTCTAATTTACAACTGCGCTCTTCTGAATTCGACCAATTTTGGATAGAAATTTTGAACTTCAAAAATTTACTCTAAAATCCAAAAGCCTTATTTGATCTTGCCTGATTGCCTGTCCTAATAGAAACGTAATAATTTTCAAAGCAAATTTCCATGCAATTTCAATTTCGGAACTTTTATATAGTTTTTAGGGAATTGTACGATTTTCCTAACACTAAAAATAATGAAACAATATTAATGCTTTTGGCTTTAATACTTTCAATTGCCACCTGATATTTTTACTAGAAAGTTAAAGTTTTTTATGCTTTCTGTAATTTTCTTTCATATTTGAAAATATTTAAACAATAAACGGACAACTATAATGGACATTGGCTAACTTATTCCAACTTAAACAACTGTGCAATTTGAAATAAATCATATGTGGAAAACTATAATCTACTTCACAAAACTTTTTGTTAACACTGCTTTTTACCTTGAAGGCGAATTCATACCAGGTAGAGACGTTAGCTCACCTTGCTGTTTTTTTTGCACTCCTTTTTTTTCTAACGTCTTGTCAAAAATACATTGTTTTATATCTGCTAGTATAATGTATAAAGTTTTTGTTTTGTTGTAGTTATTTCCGTAGCGCTCACATCTGTAGTACAATTCACTAACTTTTAACAATACGACAATCGCTATAATAGTCAACAGCTTTTGTTATTTGCAGTAACAACTGCAGGATTTACTAACTACTTTTTAGCGATAGTAGACAACACTATTTTTGTACCTACACAAATAGTAACATGTGGCATCTCTGTTCAAAAAAGCGAAAAGCACAAAGAGGAATAGAAAAGAAAACAAATTATTATTAAATTGTGTTACTAAAGTATGTATGAAGTTATTACGTAGATTTTGATATATTCAAATAAATAAATAAAACAACTATTTGCGTGCTATATAGAAAGAATAAATTTAGTTTAAAAAACTTTCAATAAAATAAAATGTGAATTTAATTTGCGTTAATTTATAGTAAATATGAGCATATTAGCATTTTAACGAGTATGAAAACTTATTTTGCAAAAATTTATTTTCTAAATATTCAAAAGCCATTACAACGACAAATAAAAACGTTCTTGTAGACAAAATAAACAACTCAAAAATGATGTCTGTTTATTTAATGACAATAGACTTGTCAACAATAACAGCTGATTTCAAACAATAACGACTATTGTTAAAAAGTGTTGCTGCGTAGCAAAATCGATAATTTTGTTGTTTAATTTGTTTAACGATTCGATATTCGTTACAACGGGTTAGTGAATTCCACTACTGGTATGAATTCGCCTTGATTTGAGCAGAAAATAGGCAGACAGAAGAGATTTCTAGTCAAAGAGTTGAGGAGTGTGTTTTGTATTACTATCTATACAAATCTCGTCTATTTGAATATTTTTGTCCAAATGTAAAAGCAGTGTACTTTACGTCCATTATCATTTGCTTAATCAAAGTACCAAACTGATTGTACGTTCCGGAAACTGCTGATTGTGAATTGTACTTTACGAAGATGAATAAATAATTATTATAAATTTAATAGAAAATGTTTAAAAAACAAAATATCTATAGGACAGCCCCTTCCTTTTATTATAAAAGTAATTCAAATTAAAGAGCTTTGTTTGTTGTTTATGAATTGGGTGATCTAAAAACAATTAAAACCTTTAATTGAAATAGATCTAAATTTGTGTATAAATGGTATTAAATATATAAAATATGTTTATTCAACATCTTTTTTTTTAACAAATTTTATTTATTCGGAAAAATAATTTTTTGCAAAAGTACGAATAAAGTAGATTTGCTACTGTAGCATAATAGTTTCTAGGTTCAGGTAAGTAAATTCTAGCCACATATATTTTTTAGACAGTAGCTTAAGACAGTTTATGGGCATTATATTTGGGCCTTAACACAGTGGTAGAAAAATACCAATATTGTTGGGTGCATCATAGACTGTAACTGATAGAACAATATAGTCTTCGCTATTTTAAAAACTTATTTTAGAGTTTTTTTTTTGTACAGCTGTAGTTTTTAAATGTCCGTGTTATTGTTTTTTTTTTTTTTTTTTTTTTTGTTACAAAATACGCGACTCTTTATGATAATACGGGATGCGGTCAACAATATAACCAAAACCCAATACAGATTTCTGGCACCAAAATTTCTATTCCACGGTGTTATATCTTATTATTAGAATGTTATTTATTTAAAAAATAAGATTCTACGTGTGATTACATTTGCGTCCTGGTTTATAAAAAAACTCAAACATCCAAAAATATCAAAACATGCCATCTGTCAAAGCAGAAATAGCGAAACGTGCAGTAACGTATCTAAAGGCGCTTGAATCTCTACCTTTGGCGGATATATTTATATATTTATTACTCTAACTCCCACTGGAGCATAGGGCACCAATAACAGCTGTTCTTCATCTAACCCGGTTTTGAGCAATAGACCTAAGTTCGTTCCAAGATATACCCAGTTGGTTCATTTCGGATTCCGTTAAACGTCTCCATGTTGATCAAGGACTGCCAATTACTCTACCATCTTGTTGAAATGGGTTCCATCTAAGTGATTTAGATACATTGTGGTCGTCTTGACGGAGGATATGTCCTATCCACTTTCGTTTACGTATCTCGGTTGCTACTTCAATTTGATTTGTCTTTGCTAGCAACTCAGCATTTGTTATCGTTCTAGGCCAAAACATTCGTAATATTCTTCTTAAGCAGCGGTTAATAAAAGTTTGAATTCGTCTTGTTAAGTCATTTGTAACCTTCCAGGTTGTACAGCCATAAAGGAGCACCGACTTAACACTTGCTTCGAAAATTCTCAGCTTTGTGGTTTAACTTATTTTATTATTTTGCCAGATTGGGGCTAGTATGCCAAAAGACCTGGCCTTGTTTATCCTTGCGGCTACATCGAGTTCGCAACCCCCCCCCCCCCCCATTTGCAGTAATTACGCATCATAAATAGCAGAATTGGTCAGTTGTGTCAGATGTTTGGTTGTTGATGGTCATTGGAACTGTTGTTGTACCGATACTTAGTGTTTTTATTTTGGCTGCATTTATTTTTAGACCTGTGTTAAGCTGTTCTTGAAGTTTTGTAGTTGTTTGCTTAAGATCAATAAGTTTGTGTGAAAGAAAGCAGATATCGTCTGCGTATACATTTGACTAAAAAGAAGAAATACTGCTTTTCTTGCCCGTACGTCAGAGGGATGACCGGCAAAGGATTGCAACAACCGTGAAACTTACATTTTTTTTGTCTAGAACTGTCTGGACTTACAAAGTAAATGCTTGTTTATTTTAGACTTTAGATATGAATAATTATTGTTAGTTCAAATATATTGAGATACAATAAATAATAAATGAACACAAACAAAAAAACGGTGTTATTTATTATTTCTGATGTACACGGAAATAATTTTGTGCTGGAATGTGTTTTAAAGCTTAACAGATGTTCCTCGGTTAACGAGGTAACATTGATGTGGGTTAAAGGACACATTGGCACAGCTGGGAATGAAGCAGCAGATCAACTAGCAAAAAGGGGTTCTGCTGAGAATTTCTGTGGACCAGAACCCAGAGTATCAATGGGAAAGGGCCTAATACGAGCAAAAGTCCTACAATGGCTTAACTCACTAAACCTGAAAAGGTGGAGGGAGGCTACTACATGTAGACAGGCTCGAATGGTGCTCAAAGAGCCCCTTGGCAGGAGAGCCAGCAAGGTTCTTGATACAATAGAAGTACCTTAAGCTGGATAACTGCGTTAATGACAGGTCATGGAAACTTCAAGTATCATCTAGCCAAGATGAAAATCGAAGAAGATGATACTTGCAGACTATATCTGGAAGACGCTGAGACGGTAGCGCACATTGTGTGTGAATGTTCAGCACTGGCTAGCGTAAGACTTAGGACCACGGGCAGAAGCTTGTTAAATGTGGATGCCATGGGGGAACTAAGCCTTAGAAAAATGCTAGCAATCACTAAAGACACCGTGATGAGAAAGAATGCCGATAATTCCCAGTCGACACTCTGAAATCACTAGAGCCTAGATTAATGGCTGGTTGTAGCACGAGACTCAATGATAGTAAGATTGCCGCAAGTTATGTCGGTTGTCTATAGTTATTGAGAACGGAAGGGGATCGAAAAGGGACCCGTTTAGTAGTGGTCTGCTTCTTTATTCCCCGTACATTAATAATAATAAGTGTGTAATAAGCTCGAAAATAAAAAAGGAGCTATTCCAATAAATAGTATATGTACTAAAAATGTAAGCAACTCTTTTTAAATTCCGTACGTTTAAACAGAATATTAAATATTTTCTAAACATTATCCCATCTAAACCTATTAAGCAAAACATTTAAGTTTTATGCATAAATTAAGATTAATTTCAATTTAAATAAGAATCTTTTAATTTGTAGAGGCTGAAGCGCAGGGTATAAGATTCTGGTATTTGATAGTAAACAGCTAAAAGGTAAAAGTTAAGAACTTTTAGACACAATGATTAATTTAAAGCACAATATTAAATAAATATGTCTCTAGAGCAGTTAATGTATAATAGGAGTTTGTTTTTTAGCTATTTGTGTATGTATGTTTTATTGGGCCTTAGTTTTTCATGAAGACTAGTAATGAAGAAATTTTTTATTTATGCATTCATTTATTTATTTATTTATTAATGATTATATAAAGCAGTAAATAAATGTATATAATATAAATACACCCAATTCTGTTTTTACACGGTCTTTTTTTACACGCTTTTGATTGAACACGGTATGAAAATAAAAAAAATATTTTTTCACACGATTTTGTTCCATTTAGCACGTTTCAAAATTATTTGGGCTTAGATTTTATTTGTAAAATTTAAGTTTTGCGATATATTTTCATATAAAAAATTTTAAGGAATTTCCTTTTTGTGCATACAAGCATTTTTACGTGTTAGAGTAATTGAAATGTGTTGATATTTTGTGAACTATCTAATGGATCTCTAAAAGAAGACGTCGAAAATTACAAATAAAAAACTACAACGTAAAACCATTTCTTTAGAAAACAAAATTGAAATTTTAGATCGCCTTCGAAATGTGGAAAAGGCTCAACATTTCTTGGCAAAATATTCGGTTTAAACGAAGTCACAGTAAGAACTATAAAAAAATTAAAATTCATTAGGCAATCGTTGATTTCTGAAATAAAACTATCAGTTAAGTCTTCATCATACACTAAAGTTGCAAATAGACGGTGCAAATACATATTATATATTATATTATCTAGGTCTGTAATTTTGGTTTTAATTTATATTTTAACATTATTAAACTACATGTAAATCTATACATATAATAAAGTAGTAACTCATTTCCGTCTGTCTGCTGTCTGCTTTTCATTTACGATCGCATCACGTAAAATCTACTGTATGGATTTTAACAAAATTTTGTAAGGGGGTACCTATGTATCCTGGTCCCAATAAAGGATACTTTTTTTTCCGGAAAAATATCTTATTTCCAAGAGAAAATAGAGAAAAAGCAGTGAAAGTACGCAGTTGGACTCAACGGATATGAATACTTTATTTTTTATAAAGTAAAAAAATACATAAACTGATATGTAACTAAGTACTGCTTAGTACAGCACAGCACCTTTAATTTTTGATATTTAAACACAGATGGCGCTTAAACATTTTACTTAGCGCTAATTAGCCAATTGAATAAAATTTTTATTTATTTTAAGTAGCGTACGTGTTGTATAATTTGGTTATTTTGTGAAATACATACTTAGGTAGTTATGTGATTATATTATTTTTGTTATTTAACGTTAATTTTTAAAATTTGGTAAGAATACTACGACCCGAGTGTGGCTATAAAATTCTGTTATTGTTACTTTCTTCTTAGTTAGTTGCGCTTTTAGTTGCTACTCTTTATAAGTAAGTCTTACAATAGGTGTGGAATACTTTCAAAGCAAAATTGAGCAAAATATTATTAGGACGCCTACGATGTGGCGGGCACAACTAATATATACTAGCTGCGCCCATACAAGTTGCGTGCGTTCTAATTTTATTCGACTCCGCTTTGAAAATAATCCACACCAAATTTTAAGACTCTCTAATTTTTATAGTACTTCACGTATACGTATTTTCTTTATATCAAAATTTTATCCAGTGTTGGATAACACTGGATAAAATTTTGTAATTTATATAAAATTCTAAAATTCTAAAATTCTAAAAATTATGGTAAAGTTCTTTAAAGGGTGTTCAAAATATCGCGCTGTCAAAAATAAAAGGTGACTAAAAGTATGCATAGCGGTAAAATTGCGTACTTTCACTGCTTTTCCTCCACTTTCTCTTGAAAATAAGATCTTAGAAAAAAGGTATCCTATTTTTGAATCAATATACTAAGATACCTCCTCACAAAATTCTATTAAAATCCATCCAGTAGTTTTTACGTGATGTGAACACAGACGGAAAGACATACAGGCAAATATAAATACAGATATAAAAAAGTTACTATTTGATTGAATTGAATGTAAGTGTGTATGAAATGCAAAAAAGGCGTAGATAATAGACGTGAAATTTACCGCAACATGGGTCGTATCTCAAAAATTTGTTTATTACAAATTGTTAAAAATTTTATTATATTACTCGAACTGAAAAATACATAATGTATTACTTTGCGTATGAAATTAATACAGCTGATTTGCACATAATACAGCTGATTTGCATTAATGCATTTAAGAAGTTTTTCCGACTGAAGTTGTGAGTAAAAATTTTACTGGGTATGTACATATGTATGCACTTACAGCTGTTATTTATTTTTCTTTAATTTTATTACTTACTTTTATTCTATTATACTTTATTTTATTTTTTTTATTTTATATTTATTTATTGTATCTTCAATATGTTTGAACTAATTAGTACATTTTTGTTCATTCACCTTAATTCTCCATTTCTTCAACCATTTTTCCAATTTGAGTACATGATCTTGTAAATCTTGTGATGCAACTTGCGCGCTTTCATGAATACTTAAAAAAGCTGTGTCATCAGCAAATGTTGATGTGTGCACTTGATTGCTAGTTGGCATATCGGATGTGTACAGCAAATATAAAATGGGTCCCAAAATACTACCCTGTGGAACTCCGGCTTTAATGAGCTGAGGCGAGCTTAAGAAATCTCTTTCTTTTAGTATGAACTTTCGATCAGTTAAATAATTTTTTATAAGCTTATAGAAGTTTTTGGGAAAATTCAGCTTTAACTTGTATATAAGGCCTTCGTGCCATACCTTGTCAAATGCTTGAGAAACATCAATAAAAAGTGCAGAACATTATTTTTTTTTCTTTAAAGGTCTTTTTAATTGCATTTACTAATCTGTGTGTTTGTTGGATCATACTATGTTGTTTTCTGAACCCAAATTGATGGTTCGGAATACATCCTTTGGCGCTCAGAATTGGGTTCAACTTAATTATTAAGATTTTTTCAAACAGATTTGATATATTTGATAATAGGCTTATAGGTCTGTATGATTCAACCTTGGTGTTGTCCTTTTCAGGCTTAGGTATCATAGTAATCAAAGAAATTTTCCAATTTGTAGGAAAGTACTCAAGACGTAAAATGGCATTAAAAACAAAAAGAATGATTTTTTGGGCTATACGGGGCAATTCAAAAAACATTTTGTTACTGATTTTATCAATACCAGGATCTTTCTTAGAGTTTAAATCAGTTACTGCCTTTTAAATATCTCGAAGCTTAAACCTTAGGGTAACTGCCGGACTAACATCGATAGGTGGGAGCTCAGCTGTATCAGTCGAGACAATTGGAGTAAACACGTTTTTTAAATGATCAGCAAACAGATTACCTTTTTCGGTATCATTTCTTGCCCAGCCTCCACAAGAAGTTCGCAATGGAGGCTTACGTACGACTGGCCTTTTGAGGTTTCGACATGCACGCCATAATGAGTAATCTAATTGTGGAGTTGGGTCCAGATCTTATAGGTAATTTTTCAGAGATGCTACCCTTTGAGATTCTAGTAGGTGTCTTAGCCGCCTCTTGTAATCTTTAAGTCTAGTTTTAAGATGAGGAGATCTATATGTTTGCCACTCTCTACGAATTTTTCTTTTTTCAGTCAAGAGCCGCTCGACATCTGCAGAATGAATGTGATTGCATCTGTCTATTTGCCGGGTTACAGTCGCATGTTGGGCAGCTAATTTGATGTTTCGATCAAAATCAATTATACAAATTCTATTATACTTGTAAGTCATTTACTTAATATGTCTTTTTTCATCAGTCACGAGTTATAACCTTTTGCACCACATCTAAATTGACATGTTATGGGACGTGTACGATTGGAACAATTGGCACTTATTTCCGACAGGGTGCCTACACTAGTGTACGAACTTTCTTTAATTTTAACAATTTTTTGGCGTATTTTCGGTGGGTAAAATAGGATATGTGTGTATTCTTCAAATATATCAGGTGGTCGTGGTACCTCCCATACAAAGTAAATATTTATAATCATGTTGGGAATTGTAATACGAAGTGAGAAATTATTACCGTGTGCCCAGAGAACTATAATAGTAGACATATTAATAAACATTAGAGGGTGAAACAATTGGGAAAAAAACAAACTGGATTGGAACTGGATTAGGGAGGTATGTATCATACAAACTGAACAATTATTATCCCGCATCTAGAGATCTACAATAGGTAGAATCTTGACATTTTGCACAAGTAACCCTAATACTAATGTTACCAGAAAACAGGCTGGTTTTAAAAAATGGAGGTTGTAATTTCTATACAAAGGAAAATTTTATTATCGCGTAATTAGGGAATTATACGAGGTAGAATCTTGAAATTTTGTACGAAGGTTTGAAATTATATACTACTAACCACCGCATTATTGAGTAATTTCGATTGAAGAAATAGCTGGTTTTGAATAGTGAGTATCGTACCTCGCATACAAAGTCAAAAATTTTGAACTCTAAAAATATACGTGTATTTTCATGTTAAACTTTGGTGATTAGGACGGGAGGACCGAGTACACTCCATATAAAGTATACTAATATCGAAAACAATTTTCGGATCGTAAAACTCTTATTATTTTTACAAATAAACTAATATCCGAATCAAATTAACTCGAATTGTTACGAGATAATGCAACTATTTTATATTTCATGATTTTTCGTTTGTACTTTTTACAATTACATTACAACCGCAAATTGAAATAAAAAGAGGCAAAAAGTAAATAAAGATATTGATAAAGTGTTCAATTTTAAAAATTATTTTACATGAGTTTTGTTTTACTTTTACTTTTACTTTTCATTTTACTGTTTGTTGTTATAAGAATAGAGTGAATGGCAAATAATTCAACGGAACAAACACAAGCTGACTTGCCTTTGTTGACTTTATAACATCTAAAAAAAACTTAAAGAATGAAATTAAAAACTAATATAAAGGAAGTAAAGTACCAGCCTAGCCTTCAACAAACTATGGTCTGGGTATTGTTAGTTCAACAACAACAATATGTGTGAAAAAAACAACAGAAAACCGGCATTTAGTTGGTGTAAATGCTCCTGCTTTTCTTTTCTTTATATTATTATAATATTTTTTTTTACTTTTTCCATACTTCTGATGGCATCAACATCAACAAAATAATCCATAACAATAAAAAAAATAATAATATAAACAGTAAAGAATACAAACTCAGACGCAGACACAAACCCACAAAACAACAAAACTTTCAATAAACAATTTCTTGGCTTAAGGATACACAAATCGGCATTAGTGTTTTAGTACGAGCTTCTGTAAATGTGTGCATTTACATTATTTCTTTGCATTTATATCCTTTTAATTTTTTCAGACAATTTGTTGGCTCCAAATGTATTCTGTGATGGCACTACGTAACACCAACTGAAGGCAATCTGCCTACACTTACACAAACTTACAAACTTTCTTACACAATTTTTATTTTACAACATTTTTTTTTATTATTTTATTATTAACTTTTAAATTTATGTTTTATATAATTTTCTTTTTGAAATTACTTATTCAATGTTTGTATTTTCATTTAATTTTTTCCACGCCGCCAATATCTAAATCTCGGGAAATCCGTTTACTTCCGTTTCCGTTTTTGTATTGTTGCTTTTTACTGTAAAGTTTTATTATTCACTACAATGACAACATTCTTTGTGTTATTTTTTCATTTCTTAGACTTTTTTAAGATTTTTGTTTTTATTTATTTTAATTTATTTTTTTTATAAATATGCTTTTCCGTGTCTTCTCTAAGCTTTTAGTTTCTGATTCAAACTGCTATCAAATTGATGTTGTGTTTTGATTTTATACTTGTCGTACCACTTCTTACTATTTAACTTCCTGCAACTTGTTTAAGGTTGTGTTTTGTTTGATGTACGTGTTTTATTTTTGATTTTATGTTGGAGGTACAGTGGTGTCATTTAGGGAGGATTTTTATTAAAATCGAAATTAGAAGAAACAAGTTAGAGTGCTAAATTTAGCCATGCCGAACCTTATATACCCTTCACCACAGTGATTTGATTTATGCATAAAAAATTTAGGTATATAGTAGTGTTCCATAAAATAGAGCCACCTTTTACTACATATTTGGAAAAGAGAAAAAAGTGTACTAAATCTTTATAGAAAATTTTAGGGTTTTTATTTTTGTATGACCGAACAACTGACCTACTAAAATGCTAGAGATCTGTTTTGATAAAAAACTTAAAATGAAATATATACGTAAAAACAAACGAAATTCAAGATTTTAGGTGTGAAAAATAATAGAGCCATCCACTTCAATTATCTAAAAACACAAAATTCCAAGAGATGAATAAAATAACATACTTTAATTATCTTTATTACCTTAGTACTAAGTGGAATATAATTTATTTTTGATAACGGATAAGCACCGTTTTGGCGTAGGGTCAACAAGTTTTTGTCATGGCTCAATCGGAATATTACTCCATGCTCCTTTTACTAACGCCCACAAGTGATCTTAATTTGTTGCATGTTTTCGCTTAAGAGCTAATTTAACTATTCGCCGCAAGTTCTCAATGTATTTAAGACTCGACACTAAGCACGCCAACTTAAAACATCAACCCCATTTTTTTCAAACCAATCTTTTGCCCACTACGATGTGTGTTTCGGGTCATTGTCTTGATGAAACACACATTGAAGCGATATTTTTTTTTTTTGTAAAAATATAATTTTTAAAATTTTTTTTTTAAATTTTTTCTGTACAAATATGTTTTTGAACTTGTTTTTTAAAATATTTTTAAAAATTTTTTTTAAATATTTAAAAAAATAATTTTATTTAAATATTTTTTTTTTTTAAACTTTTTTTTAAATTTTTTTTTAATTTTTTTACTGGTCGCGGTCTAATATCTATTTAACAAAAAAATCAACCGAAAAAAAAAAATAAAAACAACCTGAAAAAATTTAAAAAATATATGGGTAGGCATGGTTTTTTGCTCGCTCCACTCCAAATAAGTGGTCTGATATTGCTGAATTTAAAAAGCGAAATTTTCGAAACTATGCCTGGCGGATTGGTGTGCTTAAATTTTTTGTATCTCTTCGGGTGCCTTGGCAAAGTTGATTACAACCCGAACACAGGCCGACATCGCTAAATCAACTTCTCTATTTATAAGAATCCAGAATATACATATGTACTTTATGAGATCGTAAATTAATATTGTAGAAATTACACACGGAATGACAAACCCTTTCCACTTGTGGTGAAGGGTATAAAAAATATTTTTGTGTAACAATTAGAATTTCATTAAAACACTTAAATAAAAATGCGAAGTCTTTATAACTGGTTAAATTTAACAAAAGCTTTCTTATTCACAAAATTAGTTTTACACCTTAAAAATTTTAGCAAATAATTTAAACACAATATAAAAGTTCTTTTGATTTTAGCGGTATATGTGACCAGGTCTATGAAAAGGTGGCTTATGATTCAAAAACAAAATTTCGAAAAATTAGCTGTTAAAAATAAACAATGCATTTCGTCAAAAAACGAGCATCTTCAAAAGTTTCAACAAGGATAGCGACGAAGAAAACTACTTAATACTGCTAAATAAATATTTTTTGTGCAAAACATCTTTCATTTGTGCTCTTCTTTCACTACATTTTTAGTACACTTCTAAGCAAGTTAGGACTTTCAAGTTTTCACCACGTGAAAGAGCGTCTCAAAAACTTTCGAAACCGTGCGGGTAATCTAAATATACATAGATTTGGCGTTGCTGATTTTGACACTTGACAGGAAGGAGAATGCTGTAGCGGCCCTATATATGCATATATAGGGCGCTTTTAATAATGTGAATGTAAACTCGATGCTGGACACCCAAAGGGATATAAGGGCGGATCAGAAAATAACAGAATAGACGGGAAATATGCTTCGGAATAGAATCACAACACAATACAATTTGTGTGATATGCTTGCGTAAAAGTATTCATTTTGGATTATTATTACTTTTAGAATATACTTTTCTTTCAATTCTTATGAATTATTTTTTTTAAAGGCTTTAAAGGAACAAAGCTTAAATAAACAATCATTTTAAAAATATATTCAAAAATTTAAAAAGTAAAATATATTTTTTTACCCCATTCCCTAATAGCGGACCTTTCTCGTTTCAAACATTACAACAATTTACTTAACAATTTATGTTCGATTTGAACTTCCAACATGTTGTATACTATTATTGCACGTGTATAAATATTGTTGTATAAATATTATTGTATGAGTTTTGTTATATTTTTTATTGAATTTCCTTTTTCATTTACCCTCAATATTTTTCTTATTATTTTGTTTTCCACACAAATAAAAACAGAAATCAAACAGAGACGTTAAAACAAAAACTATTTTTATATTAAAATAAAAGCGCTTAGAAAACAATTAAATGACCAACAAATAAAAAAAATTATTTAATGAGCAAATTACTAAGTATTCAGTATCAAGGAAAATTCTTTTTTGCAATTTAATTAATTTCAATTTCCCAAAAAATAACTGTCAAATTAAAACTTTGTGGGAGAGTTATTAAATATTTCCTTGAAGGAAAAACCATTTTTAGGGATATAAATTCTTCTTGCAACAATGTTCAGTCTTTAAACTATAGTGGCAATTTATACTATGGACGATGTGGTGCATTGTGAGAGTAGGTAATTCACATTTACTTCAAAAGTACAGGTGGCCCAAAAGCGGTCGTTACGACAGAAATAGTCGATAAGATGCGTATTGGGCAATCGGAGAATGAAAGCATGTCCAGTGCCAAAGAATACACCATGCGGGTAAATCGTGAAATGTGAAAGTTATAATATGAGAAATGACTCGATGGCTTACACTCGACATAAGTGCAACCATGTGACCACTTCAAAGAAGTGTTTGTTGATGTTCAAACGAACGAGATTTTTGTGAATGACACAAGGAGCCATACAACTCACCAAAGACCAAAAAATAATCACAACCGTGAGTTTATTTGACTGAATATGCACCGCGTTAGAAGGCAGGATATGGCTCCGCTTGTGGAATGTGGTGAGCGGAGACATTCACATCGAAAACCTTGAAAAGATTAAAACAATTGCCGTCGAATATTTATAGCTTTTAGACAAGTCGCAACCTTAAGACAGTCCAGATCCTGAAATAATCTTTGGTCCAAATATTTGAGCCGTTCTGGCAGAGCCGTGCAGTCGCAAAAAAGGCGTTTATTCCACCATACCAATACAGCTTTTCAAGCTCTCACCACAGGAGATTTCCTTACGTTCTTTTATACATCTAGTCATACAGTGCACAGTGATTTCAAAACGATTTATTTTGGACATAATTCGGTATCTCATGAACCACTGACGATATCTTAATGAAATTTCACAGAGGCAAATCAGAGGTGTGGAGCTGCGAACTGTTGGCCCCCCAGGGTAAATGAGAAAATGAAAAAATAAATCATGAGCCGAGGTTTAGGAAGCTATAGCTTAAATATATGCTCGATATATGTACATGTAAGTGGTATCAGAGGAAGAAGCAATATCGAATTTTTTCCGAAGGAGTAGTGCCTTCTTCCTACTTCTGTCGATTGAGGGCCAAAGAATTTTTGGATAATCTGCAAGTGGTTATTGTAGACTAACTGTGAGCTGTTTCCTTTAGCGACCTACGTGAATGGTCGTGTGTTTGAAAATTTGGCTAGGGTGGTATTAATGTGTATTTATTACTTCCAGGCTCGAACCATTCCTTGCATAATAATCGTCCATCTCGTTTTCTCGAAAGCCCTCATGCCCTGGAAGCACACTAACCTTACACGGTGTCGTCCAAGTATGGCCAGAGATTGAATAGACCTAAATACACATCTAGGCTTCAGTACTTTCGAATCAAAAGCCTTCAAGGTGGCTAGAGTGTCGACAAAAATGGCAACAGCCATCGTCTCCGTTGTAAGTTCCCCAATCCTACTTGCGCTACCAATATAGCATATATTTCAGCCTGGACCCCAGTACAGGTATCGGAAAGCCTGAGTGTGACTGAAAGATCAAGATCTTCAGAGAAAATCCCCGATCCAGTTCCCGTCTGCTTGGGAACCATCTGCCAAAAAACCGCATTGCTCCGAATTACGCGGTTCTCTTTCTACTCGTCCTTGCTTGGTATTTTTACTATAAAAGATTTTTGAAGTCTGATTAAAAATGGTGCCATGTCCAACACACCTACGCCCGACTCACTGAGTCTTTCCCCTTAATGGCCAGAGGAGTTGATATCATTGCATCAGTAATTGCGATCCTCATTAACCTTCGAAGCTTATCTACAGGTAGATTAAGTACCCTCCTATATAATAATAGAAGACAAAAATATTAAATTATACCCGCACTTCACATAAATATGACAATATAGCCCTAACGAACAATTCACCTATAACCATCACGATTTATACCAAAACGCCTTATACTAACTCTCCAGTACTAGCCAAGATGTGGCTTGATAATCGGAAACACTTGTCAACTGTACAAAACCAACAGCCAGTTACGATGGTCTTCACCGAAAAGTATAACAATAACAACGACAAAAATAAATTTCTTAAATATTCCGTATTTGCCAACTACATTTTTTAAATCTGATAAGAAACAGTGACAAGCGTTGAAGTAACCCTAGAGCCGTTACTGTAGGGTTTGCAAAGTCCCTTGTTTCTGGTTAGTTAGAACATACTCTTTTCGAAAGTTTTATGTAAAAATTCTTATGAAAATTTTTTGTTAAAGTTAGGAATTCCCTGCAATCTATATTGCTTTATAATAATCAGACTACAGCACAATATGCTTTGGGTTTCCAGTGGGTACCCTGTAGATCTATCGGCTACCTCTATGTGTATTGCTTTCTATAAAGACCTTTAATACAAAGCAAACCAGCAAAGCCCTACCAACCTAAAAACAAACAAAAATCGCGCCTCGAAGGGGGTTATTGAACCCCCGAGATCTGTATCCATGCAATCTACTGGTTTTATTAATTATCAATATATATATTTATTTAACAAAAAAAAGCATTACAACAGAAAATAATTAAGAAATATAGGAGGGCGTGGTTGTTTGCCCGCAAGCCTCGAATGTAATGGTCTGATTTTGCTGAATTCCATTAGCGAAATTTTCGGAAATATGCTTGCCACATTGGTGGGCATAAATTTTCTGTATCTCCTGTGGTGCCTTGGCAAAGTTGATTTCAAACCGAACTCAGGCGGACATACGGACAGACGGACATCGTGGAATCAACTTCTCCGTGTATAAGGATCGAGAATATATAAACTTTATACAAGGAATGACAAACCGTTTTCAAAAAGTTTTGTTTGTTTTCATGCTCTGATTATAAGAACTGCAAGGTATATGCTATCATCGTATATCTATTTTTAAAATTGTGAATACATACCCTTGAATATATGATTCCGTTTTTCCTTTACTTCTAGATTATTTTTTTTTTACAACAAAATTTCGCATAAATACCTCCAGTTAAAAAAATTCAGCGGACAATAAAAAACTATGAAAAAAAACTATAACAAACAAATATTCATAAACTACAATAGTAGAGAGAAATGTTGAGAAGAAAAATAGAAAAAAAGCAGACAAACCAACAGTAAGTTGCAGGCATCTAGAGATTAAAAAAGTGCATCATAATGGATTATCTAAAATTGAGAAATTGAAAGCAATTGTTTCCTTTCCTTTTTTAACTCTTCTATTTTTGTTTGCAAAGTTTTATTTAATCAAGATTTTAAAGTTGGCAATTGGATTGAAAATAAAAACCGCGTACTTTATTTAAAAGGATGCAATAAATAAGTATATTAATGCACACAGTGGTACCCACCCTGTTGGATATGAGAACTTGAAATTAAAGCTGACTGTGTCGGCTATCTTTATATATCTTTATATGAAGATATAAAAACTAGTTCAAATGAAATTGAATTTGAAAATTTTGAATATTTACTGTTTCGTAATAATGTCCTTCAATCCAACTACGTTTGCATGAATAAATTCGTAATATATGTATATGTAGGTATGTTTATATTTATAAACATTTTAATAAACATTTTCATTATACGTATGTCAGTATTAAGTGTAAGAATTTAAAGTAACGTACGTGCTGCAATGTCAATTCTGAATGAAACTTCAATTATAATTCAATACAGGCATAATGATGTTGAGAAGGCAGAGGCTCTTCATTCACACCCACAATTACAATCCCAACCTTTTTTTCCTTCTTCTAACACATATCTTAAATATTTTTCTTATTTCTTAAAATTTCTCAAATGCTATTCATATCATTGAACAGTAAAGTTGTAAATTGTTGAACATATTTAAAATGCAATGGAAATAGTTATTAGAATGTAGTGTAGGAAGTAGTAGCAGGATAAGAACAAGCCAGAAAATATAAACAAGTATAAACAAGTAAAAGTGCTATATTCGGCCGTACCGAATCTTCTATACCCTTCAACACGGTGATTTTATTTATACAGACATGTACAGCATTATCCATATTGTTGAATCTTTACTTAAATTAAGTCGTATGAGAAAAATTCATTATTCATGCTTTAAAGAAATACTTATAAGACAAATGAAAACAAATTCCGGTTGCTACAATTGTCGCCGTGTTGTCAGCTACTTAAAGATATTGAAGGCGATAGCTGCATCGTAAACTCTGACATTGATGTAGAGATACTTATTTTGCTTTTATAAAATTAAATAACTTTCAAAAAATTATAAATATTTCCTCCAAAAATTTTGTCACAAAAATGTCACAAAATTACAAATTCATATACAGAATTTGTAATTTTGTGACATTTTCTTTTGTTGAATAAAATAGAAATTAGCCTAAGTTGACGACAGCCACAACGGTGGCCGTGTAGCCATGTAGCTTTGCTGACTTCAAAATAATCGTTTACCTATAAACATGTGTATTTTATTTTTGACAGTTTGTAGTCGGTATGATGTCTATTTGTTAAATGCACCTAGGTTTTAAAACAGAGATATCATCTATTTAAAAATCAAACGCGTTTAAAAAAATCAAACGCATTTAAAACACGTAAAAGTGCTATATTCGGCCGTGCCGAATCTTCTATACCCTTCACCACGGTGATTTTATTTATACAGACATGTACAGCATTATCCATATTGTAAAGAAATAGAAGACAAATGAAAACAATTTCCGTTTGCTACAATTGTCGCCGTGTTGTCGGCTACTTAATGATATTGAAGCCGACAGCTACATCGTAAACTCTGAAATTGTTGTAAAAATACTTATTTTGCTTTTATAAAATTAAAAAACTTTTTCAAAAACTTTTAAATATTTCCTCCAATACTTTTTGTTTGTATATGAATTTGTAATTTACAATTTTGTGACATTTTCTTTTGTTGAATAAAATACAAATTAGCCTAAGTTGACGACAGCCACAACGGTGGTCGTGTAGCCATGTAGCTTTGCTGGCTTCAAAAGAATCGTTTACCTATAAACGTGTGTATTTTATTTTTGACAGTTTGTAGTCGGTATCCTGATAACGTCTATGTGTTTAATGCACCTAGGTTTTAAAACAGAGATATCATCTATTTAAAAATCAAACGCATTTAAAAAAATATATTACTCTATATACACACATACATAAATATGTATAATCTTAATATTAATTATATGTTATGTTACAGTCATGATTTTCATTTTCAAAGAAATATTGAAATTTTTGTTTTAATATTTCGAAAATTGTGTGCAAAAATTTTTTTTTAAAAATAATTTTTTAACAATTTTTCGTAAAATTTTATTCGAAAATTTTTTGGAAAATTTTTAAAAAAAAAAATTTTTTTTAATATTTTTCTGTAAAATATATTTTTGAAAATGTTTTGTAAATTTTTTTGAAAAAATTTTTTTTTTGGAAATTTTTAAAAAAAATTTTTTTTTTTAAATTTTATTGAAATTTTTTTTCTTAAATTTAGGACCTTTCTGCAGTCTATATTGAGTTAGAATGGTCAGACTAAAGCAAAAAAAAATCCTTACAAAAAAAAATTTTCCTCATATTGACATATGGGGGGTCCTTTTAACTGCTCCTATTTATCAGTGGGTACCCTATGGGTCCATTGGCTACCTCTAAGTGTATTGCTTTCTATAAAGCTCTCTAATACAAATCAAAGCAGAAAAACTCTACCAATCTAAAAACAAAAATCGAACCTCGCAGGGGGTTATTGATCCCCCGAGATCTGTATGCACCCCTTGCGATCTACCTTTCGCAGTCTAATATTTATTTAACAAAAAACGGCAAAAGAGAATCATTAAAGCCGAAAAAAGATTACAAAAAAAAGTGAATATAGGTGGGCGTGGTTTTTAGCCCGCAGCCTCCAAAGTAATGATCCGATGTTGCTTAATTGCAATACCAAAATTTTCAAAACTATGCCTGACAGATTGGTGTGCTTAAATTTTTTGTATCTCTTCTGGTGCCTTGGAAAATGACATTTAAACCCGAACACGGACAGACTGACATCGCTTAATCAACTTCTCTATGTATAAGGATCCAGAATATATATACTTTATGGGGTCGGAAATGAATATTGTAGAAATTACACACGGAATGACAAACTTATATATACCCTTTCCACCTGTGGTGAAGGGTATAAAAAGAAAATTAAATTCCTTTGTTTATAGCCGCCAGGCATATTTGAGAAAAATAATAAAATAATAGTATAAGAAAGAAAAAAAGAAAGAAGAATCCAAAGCAAAATAAAAGCGAATGCTTGATTTCTAACATTTGGTATTTCGAGTTCAACCACCAACAATTATAAAGTTTTTATGAAGGCATCCGCTTTTTCTAACAGAAAAAAAAAGAGAATAAAAATTCCTTTGGTACTGAGAAAATTTGCGTTTATATTTAAAGCTTTATTTTATAATTAAGTTGTGCTAGAAAAAATTCACTTAAATAACAGTTTTAAAGCTTCATCATTAACACTTTGCGTTGAGGTTAAAATTACGTTGGTATTAAAAGGCTTACTTGGAGTTTGGATTCATATTGGCTTTTATTTAGAAAATTTGCACAGTATCTTATCATGTCAAAATTGAAGAACGACATAATTATAATCTGCTAAAGAAAGTGGTTTACGTTGCTAGACAGACAAATCTTAATGTTTAAAAAAATTATGTAACTTTGTTTGCATACTACTTAAAGACTGACGACTGGCAGTCATAATGGTATCATTTCCCGTAACCGAATATACTATCAGTAGTGCGACTTAAACCATTTTGTAGTAGCAGCCGGGAACACACTTCTTGTTATATACTGTCTTTTCTGTTTAGTCTGTTAAGTCAAGCGAACTCTTCATAGAGCTGCATTTTTTTATCAACTTACTTGTGCTTTGTGTGGGTAGATGTTTATTTACCTTTGCTGATATTTATAATGCTATGTTTTGGTAGAATCAAACAATCACAAATACCTCTCAAGCAAGAAACTGGTGAACCTCTAGTCGACAGCCTAGGATTGTCAATAGCCTCTCGGCACGAAGTCCAGAAAGTTGCTAGGATATGATCAAAGTACCTTCAGAAAAGGTTTAGAAGGTAGCGCACCAATTGTGTGAATGTCCAGCATTAACTAGTTAGCAAAAGCATCAGGTAGCAGACATATGTAGGTATGTAAATTGTGGATGCCATAACGAATCCAAGCCTTAGACGACATGACGACAGTTAGTAATAGAGTGTTTGAAATTACTACAGCCTAAAGTATTGAATAGTGTTAACACGAAACTCAACAAAACAAAGGTAGTCGTAACTTAACAATCGGCTACCTGAACGAGGAACGAAGGGAGTTTAAGAGGGATATCAGATAAGGGTTGAAAGCAATTGTAAAAGTGTCAGCCTTTTACTGCTTAAATATTAGGTTATACATATATGCAAAATCCTGTCACTGCCGAAACACCCTTTAATTGTTATTTTTATATTTTTGCTATAGCGGATATAATTTTGCACACTCTGTAAAAATTAATGGTTAAAATAGTGAAGTCATATTCGTGAAAATAGCGAAACACCCTCTAAATTTTAGTAATTGCTGTTGTAGTAGTCATGGTAATACCCCCCTATTCTATATGGCGTCGTCGCCATCATCGTCACTTTTGGGGCGACATCACTTTGCATCGAGGTCGTCATCAATTCGATTATAATTTGGTATTCCCAAAAGGAAAATTCCGGCTTATAATAATGACGGTTTATGGACAATTTGAGTCAAATAAAATATACGTATGTATCTATTATCTTATTACATTTACAATTATACAATTGTAAAATATAAATAAATAAAAAACAGTTTTTCATATCGATGACTTTTGAGCTTTCCCTCAACAATTTGGCTTGTTCAATGCTATATTTCTGCAGCAATTCTTGGCGTTCAGTTGGTTTTTGTTTGTTTTTTGAACTACGTGTTTCTTTTTGCAGAGAAGTATTTGGATATACTTTCAATTTCTGTTTGTACAGCATTCAATATTTTCGCTTGATTTTACTTCCAATCCACTCTCTAGAATCGAACTCGCTGACAAGATTTCCGTACTGTATTCTTGGAATGGCACCTACAGGGTTAAGGTGCTTTTGGCATTGTAGCAGATTTGCTACAGCCTCTTCCAGGGGGATAAATATTAATTATTTATTAATTCCGCCCCAGTAGCCTTAGCCTCAGCTGTGTTGAAACCCATAGTCTTCTTTACCTTAAATTTTAAATCTCGCCACCCATAGTGCGGTCTTCTTGGTGGGCGAAGGGTATTTAATGCAACAGCAAAACCATTCCACTGGTCGTACAGCCTCTTTCGAACCCTCTTGCAAGGAAAGGATTTCTTTCCATTTCTTCCACTAATTTTCCAAATTGGTTTGAATTTGCTATTTTATTTTTTCCATTTTTAATATTTAAATTTTTTCAAACGTTTATAAAAACCAAGACGACAAACAAATGACGTCGCTGTTGGAACACCTTTTCCTTTATAGGGTTATTTTTGTTTCTTTATACAGCTAACATAGTTTTAATTATGTGTGTAAATTTTAAGTGCGTGTCGTTTACGGGTCCAAAGATAGAAGTACAGACAGAAGGCACACGCTACATTTTTACGCTTTTGGTAAGGAACACGAAAAAAGTAGTCAGATCCTCACAAAAACATAAATGTGAAAACAAAGACAAATTTCTATCCAAAAATATCGGTTGTCTCAATTTAACTATAATTTTATTTGACTACAACCATATAATTTAAACATAATATATTACTCTTAGATTATGGTTACCGCAACCATTTTTTATTTACTTTAGTAGCCATGCAACTTGTTTATTTAGCTTTTTCATACAACTAATTATGAACTTGTGTGATAACAGAAAAACAAGTAAAATGTTTATATTGGAAAGGTAATATTATATTTCTGTCGCCATTTAACTGATTACAGCCTGTCTGTCAACAACTAAATTTTTTCTTACACAGAAAAAAATATTTTCACCAAATAAAGATTTTAATTCGTTTCAGATTATGTAATGTAAATAAATAAAAAATTAATTGATTCAATTAATTGTTTAGTTATGATTTTCTTTTGTTCTGATTTAAACAAATATAAATTTGAATCAATTAAAATTGATTGAATTTTCATTTAAAATTGATTAAAACCTTTAACTGGTGCACAATTTTGTTTATGTGTATATTAAAAACTTCTAAAACAAGATGGGCATTGGCAGCGTAACAAAAAAAAAAAATAAATAAATAAAAAAACTACAGCTTGTGCAAAACACCAAAAAAACTTTTCATTTTAATTGTTTTACTTTTCTATTATTCTAGTTAAATTGAAATTTAATTATTATTTTCATTCAAATATTTAATTGAATTCTTAACTATACAAAATATTTTTGGTAAAACATTTCAATTATCCTTAACCTTTTTTTAATAAATAAAAATAAAGAGCAACACATGTGGTGGCATCTAACAATTTTAACTGGCTTAAAGTTCGGCAAACAATAGAAACATGTTTGTTTAAAAAAAAGCAAAAAAAAAGAATAATATTTTTACCCAAATTAAATATCGCATTTCAGAATATTTATTTTTTGCTTGTTTATTTGAAATATTATTATTTTACTCATTGGATGTTTGGTTTGTTAGTCTAGTTAGTTGCATAAATTGTTAGTTAGTTGTTTGTATGTCATTTTACCTCTGACATCACCTGAGGTCCACCGGTGAACACAACTCTAACAGCAGAGCAATATTAATGACAACAATGTCAAAAGCAACAACAGCATCAGTGGGACTATGAGTATGAGTGCATGTAGACATAAATTGTATGCAGCATATGAAAGGATTCCCATATAAATGAAAAGCAGATTCGAAATAAATGTGATGTTACTGTTAGATACATACATGTAGGTATGTAGGTAGGTAGATGCATGAGTTATGTTTAAGTTGTACTCAACCGACCTAGTTAATTCACCATGGGCTCTTGACATAACTAACTTATAATTGTATTGGTGCAAATGGACAGGCAAATAATCAGTCTCTCATATTTCTTAACAAAAACTAATACACGTTCAAAGACTCTGGTTGTAAGTTAGCAGCAAATGACAATGGCCCGAAATGTCAGAATAAATAAATGTATTAAAATGGCACACATTTGGGATACTGATGCACAAAATTACTTATGCTCTTATCTGTACCTGTGTTTGAGACTATGCATGTGTAAGTGTGTTTTAGTTCAACTTCATTGTGTGAAAGTTTTTGGACAATGTCAGGTCTTTGCTTGCATACGAAATACAAAATATTCTTTTCGATTTTTAAGTATTAAAGATTGAACTTTATGTGTGAAGGTTGCAGGCTTAGAAAACAAACAATTGACACAATTAGAAATTAAAGAAAATTGTGTTTAGTGCATACGAAATGTAATTTAAATGCTGATTTTCACAAGTAACCATAACAAAGGTATTTGAAAGAATTTGGCATAAAACTACTTTATCTTCTGCATAATATCGATTTGAGTCCTTTTTATAAACGAAACTAATAGCAATTAAAGCCATCAGTAAATTTAGTAATTTTTTGCCTAGACCTTAGAGGCTATAGCCCTAGGATTAAGTTAAGATAACCCGTCTACCTTCTGGGAGTTATTCATGTCAACTTGCTAGACTTCCTTGTGTATCGCTTTCGAACACTCCTGTTTAATTTTATCAAAGCTAGAATTTAAAAATTTCAGTAACGAAGAGCTTCACATGGGCAAGTAATTTGATAAGAAAAGAAAAATAAACTGGAGGTCAATAGGTTTCTCGACTTAGACAGCCACGTAACAAAGATAAAATCTAACCAGGAGCCTGTTAACTACCTCCACCACTTGGAGGTAAAAGAAAAACTACTGCGGTTAGCCCTACCTTTCTCCCTGACAGTGACGACCCTGACTTATACTAACTGATAGTCAATATTTTGCACAGAAAACATCTTTTAATTTCAAAATAATATATCATTTAAAGGAATAATTTGTATTTGAACCATCTGGTATTTGAACTAGCAGCAAGTCCTAAGAGGCCGTCTTGACTAGCCATCAACATGTCTTAACAAAAGTCAAACTTGATATAAAAAAAAGCATTATTATTCCCTTCACCAAAGGTAGCTAGGATATGTAAAAGTTTGTCATTCCGTGTGTAATACAATATTCATTTCCGGTCCCATATATTCTGGATCCTTATACATAGAAAAGTTGATAAAGCGATATCCGGCTGTCCATCTGTCTGTGTTCGGGTAGTAATGTCATTTTCCAGGCACCAGAAGAGATACAAAAAATTTAAGCACACCAATCTGTCAGGCATAGTCTCGAAAATTTTGCGATTGCAATTCAGCAACATCGGTTTATTCCTTTGGAGGGTGCGGACTAAAAACCACGCCCACCTATATTGTGTCTTTTTAGGTTGGTAAGGATATTTTGCTTTGATTTGTATTAAAGTACTTAATAGAAAGCAATACATATAGAGGTTGCCAATAGACCTACAGGGTGACCACTGGTAACCAGGAGCAGTTGAAAGGCACATGGGGGGTTCAATATAAGGAAATTTTTTTAAGGACTTTTTTTGCTTTAGTCTGACCATTCTAACTCAATATAGATTGCAGGAAGGTCCTAAATTAAAAAAAAAAATCTTTCAATAAAATTTTTAAAAAGAAAATTAAAAAAAAATTAAATATTAAAGAAAAAATTTACAAAACATTTTCAAAAACATATTTTTACAAAAGTTTTCCGAAATTTTTTTTTAAAAATTCCCTAAAATTTTCGTATATAATTTTACAAAATGTTTTCAAATATTTTTACAAACAATATTAAGAATATATGTATGTAAAGGGTGTTTTTTATAGAAGTTGCAATAAAACAACGATGGATTATTCGATTGACATGAATTTTATTTATCCGAAAGATAATATTGTGGCATTACATTTTAAACATGACTTTTGGCATATGACCGCCACGGCTGGTACGGGTGTAGTCCAATCTGGACCTCCAATTTTCGATGACTTTTTCCAACATTTGTGGCCTTATATCGACAATAACACGGCGAATATTGTCTTCCAAATGGTCAAGCGTTTGTGGCTTATCCGCATAGACCAATGACTTTACATAGCCCCACAGAAAGTAGTCTAGCGGTGTTAAATCACAAGATCTTGGAGGCCAATTCACAGGTACAAAACGTGAAAATAGGCGGTCACCAAACGTGTCTTTCAATAAATCTATTGTGGTACGAGCTGTGTGACATCTTGCGCCGTCTTGTTGAAACCACATCTCCTGGACATCATGGTTGTTCAATTAGGAATAAAAAAGTTAGTAATCATAGCTCTATACCGATCACCATTGACTGTAACGTTCTGGCCACCATGGTTTTTTTAAAAAGTACGGACCAATGATTCCACCAGCCCATAAAGCGCACCAAACAGTCAGTTTTTCTGGATGTAACGGTGTTTCGACATACACTTGAGGATTACCTTCACTCCAAGTGCGATAGTTTTGTTTTTTGACGTAGCCATTCAACCAGAAGTGCGCTTCATCGCTAAACAAAATTCGCTTCTGATTATCGGAAACAACGGTAATCTCGTTTTGGGCACTATTTGCAAGCGTTGTTCAGGCGTGAGTCTATTCATAATGAATTGCCAAATCAAACTGAGAATAAATCACTTGACAGCTGTTAAATCGGTCACCATCATGAAAACTAATGCCAACTTAAAGTTCTATACCTCTATAAAAAACACCCTTTATATAGAATAACATATTTTTTTAAATAAATAAACAGGATACCGACTACAAACTGGCAAAAATAAAATACACACGTTTATAGGTAGGCAATCATTTTGAAGCCAGTATAGCTGCATGGCTACACTACCACGCTTGTGGCTGTAGTCAACTTAGGCTAATTTCTGTTTTTGTATGCGACAATTTTATTTTATTCAACCTAAGAAAATGTCATAAAATTATAGATTACTAATTCATATAATAACAACAAGTTTTGGAGGAAATATTTATTATTTTTTGAAAATGTTGTTTTATTTTACAAAAGCAAAATAGGTATTTCTAGAACAATGTCAGAGTTTACGATGTAGCTGCGTCTTCAATATCATTATGTAGCTGACTACACAGCGGCAATTGTAGCCAACAAAAATTGTTTTTATTTAGCTGTGTAGCCGCTGTCTCTTATTTCTTTAAAGCATGAATATGAGTTTTTTCTCATACGACTTATTTTAATTTATGTAAAGAGTCAACAACATGGATAATGCTGTACATATCTGTATAAATAAAATCACCGTGGTGAAGGGTATAGGAGATTCGGCACGGCCGAATATAGCACTTTTACTTGTTTTTATTACTGGTTTTTTATATGAAGTTTGACTTTTACCAATTTTGATACAATTGTACCACAGATCCCAGCACTGTTACTCACTACATATTTCTGCTTTATAACTAACTAGATTTTTGTGTAAATTCTTATGTATACGCCCCCACGGTACAATGTTTTTTATTTTCAGAATTAATTATTAATTAAAATAAGCAATTATTAATATAAGACGTGCAATGAGTTGATATCGAAATATTTACTGCAGTAAACATTTCACCATCACATTACCGCATTAAGAATTGTTTTCTAAATAAAAAAAGACAAAAAATTTCTCCGTCTACTCTCATAAATCGACCACAAAGCTATTTTTTTTATCAAATCAAATTGTTAATATTTAGTAAGAGAGAATAATTTCCATTGCGGAAAGAGAAAAAACAAATATAAATTGAATCAAAATGTTTATAATGTCCAAAGGTGGCAGAAAAGCAACAATATGGCCAACTTCCAGGACAAATATTGTGTAAAATAAAAAGAATAAAAAAATTATATAAATAAATAAGAAATAACAATCATTGTTTATATTAAAATGACAGCAACAGTTATAACAACAATAATGCTGCTGTTCATACTAACGATGAAGAAGAGGAGGAAAACGACGATGGCATTCACAATGAAACAATAGCAGTCATTCAACTGGTAACATCTAGTCATTGTAGAAGTGGTAGTGACATGAAGTTATTATTGTTGCTTGCACTTGTAGCCAGTTTTTTTTTTCTTCTTGTAGTCTGTGTTTGCCTGAATGGTTTACTGTTATTAATAAGAGTCACTGATTCTTTTGTTGACGTTGCTGCTGTATAACCCAAGTGTACATTTTTCGCAGAAAAGTATGATGCCAGACATGGTCAGAAATTTATCGGACACTTTTTTGATGTTAAAAAATATTACAGCAAACGCTGTAAGTCATTTGAACCAATTTCAGTGAAAAAGGTTCTTATTGGAAAAAGTTGCTTATAGGAAAAAAAGAAAATTAAAAGTTTTAAAAGGGAATTAGCACTCCTAGAGTTTAATTGTATCAACTTGTTCTCATTTAACCAAATCAATGAATATAAAGTTCTTTTTCTCTTGAAAGTTCCATTACTACTCCATTACACCTCGAATGATGCAAAAATATATCAGTTAAAACCGTAAATATTCATCTGAGGTAAAATGATTCCAACCCATACCATTAACATAAATAAATAAAATTAAATATAGTGACAACCAAACGAAAGGCATGTTGTAAATTAAAAAAGAAGAAAAAAAAACAAAAAAAGAAAAAGAAAAAGAAAAAAACGAAACCAGGGACTGCTATTTCAACCAAACATAAAGCGATCTAAAAACTCTTAAGCTGGATTCACCCATTTTGTCCGGACAAAATTTTTGTTCGGACAACATTTTTTTATATGTAGTTTGATAATTCTCTCAGAGAGTGAGAGAAGTGTGAGAAAAGTGATTTTGTCCAGACTACTCTTAGCTTAATTTGTTTTAATTTTTGTCTGGACAAAATTGAAATGAGATGCCACTTAAATTTTTTTTTGAAAAAAAGCTAAATTGAGTTTCCATTATATAGTGTTTGGCATTTGTTTTGTTTGTGTTTATTAAAACTAAAGAAATATTTAAAAAAATATTATTTTGTGAAATTGGAGTTTAATGAAGCAATTACTCTCAAGCTTAAAATGGAAATGAAAATGAAAAGCCCCGAAGAGAATGCATGCACGACATGTGCAATAGCTAATATAAAAATAATCATGCAAAGCAACGCATTTGGACGGCAATAGATAACGCCATTAGAACGTAAGCAATCGTAGGAGGATTCATGCGAAGAAAATTAACAAAGGATTTTAAATCATTTAAGCGCATCTCGGGAACCAATGCGTGATAGAAGCCCATTGCTGTTCTTTACTTCAATATTTCTTTTACTGCAAGTCCTTTTTGTATTTTTTACTGTAATTAATAGAAACAATTTTCGTTAATAATACATGTTTTAGTAAGCAAAATGTTAAAATAATAAAAAAATATACAATTTCACACCAAGATTTTATTTTTAGTCACTTGCTGCTTTGGTGCCACGTTGTAAAATTAATATGACTTGTTTATTTATGTACTCATATAGCAGCTTTGTTTGTCCGGGAACAATTTTTGAAATGGGTGAATCGTGCTGTAGAAAACTCTAAGGAAAAAAATATTTGTTCTCTTAACAATATTGTCCGGACAAAATGGGTGAATTTAACTTTAAGGTAGCGAAACATTCTTCGCAACTATTGAATTAATTGTTAACCCAGAGCTACGGCTAACGTCATATGCTAAAGAGAGTAATGTTTACCGACGCCAAAATGCCGAGTCGACGTCGTTCTCAACTGTACTTCGAAAAATTTTACGGAAGGATCTTGGCTTACGTGCTTACAAATACAGAAATACAAATATTGAAGCCTATCGACAATCGTTTGTATTGTGTTTTAGGGTTCCGTACTCACAGGGTAAAATCGTGACTTTATTGTTTTCGCTATTGGTGTCCGTCTGTCAGCGCCTTTTATCTCTGCAACTGTAACAGGTAGACTCTTGAAGAAGATGTATAACTGTTGCCGCTAAAATTTACAAACAGTAATTAAAACTTTGTTCGCTATATAAGCAAGTATAAAAAATAAACCTAAAAGTTAAAGGGTGTTCCGATAGTGATGTGATTTATATGTACATGGCCTAAGTTTTGAACTATAACAAGTAGACTCTTGAACATTTCTTACAAGATGTATAATATAATGGTGTCCGATATAGCAACAAATACTAAAACGTATAGGGTGTTCCGAAAATGACATGTTATTTACGTTTATGTCTTTATTTCTTGATATGTAGGAGGCAACCACTTAACATTTTTCAGACAGTAATTAAAACTATGTTCGCCTTTTAAGCAAGTATACAAAATTGAACCTAAAAATTAAAGGGTGTTGCGATAGTGAAGTGATTAGGCCACATACATGGCCTAAGTTTTGAACAATAATAGTTAGACTATTGAAATTTTTACAGGAGGCTACTATAACTAGTAAAAACTAAAGGGTGTTTCGACAGTGACGTTATTTGCAGGAATATGGGTTTTCCAACAGAGAGATGATTTGTACATACATAGCCTTATTTGTTGAACCATAATAGGCAGACTCTTGATTCGTTACAGTAGATGTTGTACTTCGGCCGCTGTAACAGTTACTAATAACTAAAGGGTGCTCCATCAGTGACATGTTTTTCACGTATATGACCTTATTTTTTTAAGCCGCAATAGGTAGGCGCCTGATATTTTTATAGAAAGTATGTTATCATGGCCGCTATAACAATAATTAGTAAAATTTAAAGGGTGTTCCAATAGTGATGCTATTTTCTCAAATTTGACTTTAATTCTAAAATTCTAAAATTAACAGCTTGAATTTTTATAGTTGCAGTAAACATAGTACGGTTTCCTACGTGTGTAAGTCTAACTCGCACGTGACAAACTGGCCGAAGATGAGGATTTTCATATAAGAATGTCATTTAATGATGAAGCTCATTTCTGATTAAATAAGCAAAATTGCCATATTTGGAACGAAGGCAATCTTCAAGACGTTAACGATTCACTATTTTATTCTGTTTTTTTTTTTTACTGTTTGGTGCGGTTTTCACATTGGCGGCATCATCGGTTCTTATTTCTATGGAAATGACATTTTTTTAAAAATTAATTAGCTAGACATCAACGTCCAACTTGTTATACAGCATTGAAAATAGACAAGCATTTTTAATCACTGGTTATAAGCATCGTCTGATTAACCCGACAAACTCAGTTAATAGTTAATGGGAAATTTTAATCTAATCATCCCTTGTCAGTTATTTTACTTAAAGAATTGGAATTTCTTTATTAAAACTGTTGGTATGTTATCCAAAAATTATAAGAAGATGAATAGTCATACTTCGCTGAAAATGGCGACTGGGACGTTTAATACATTTACACAAATGTCAGTACAAAAAAAACAAGTAAAAGTGCTATATTCGGCCGTGCCGAATCTTCTATACCCTTCACCACGGTGATTTTATTTATACATACATGTACAGCATTATCCATATTTTTGACTCTTTACTTAAATAAAGTCGTATAAGAAAAAATCATTATTCATGAGTTAAAGAAATAGAAGCCAAATTCCGTTTGCTACAATTGTCGCCGTGTTGTCAGCTACTTAATGATATTGAAGCCGACAGCTACATCGTAAACTCTGACATTGTTGTAGAAATACTTATTTTGCTTTTATAAAATAAAATTACTTTTTCAAAAAATTATAAATATTTCCTCCAATACTTTTTGTTTGAATATGAATTTGTAATTTACAATTTTCTGACATTTTCTTCTGTTGAATAAATTAGAAATTAGTCTAAGTTGACGACAGCCACAACGGTGGCCGTGTAGCCATGTAGCTTTGCTGACTTCAAAATAATCGTTTTATTTTTGACAGTTTGTAGTCGGTATCCTGATGATGTCTATGTGTTTAATGCACCTAGGTTTTAAAACAGAGATATCATCTATTTAAAAATCAAACGCATATAAAAAAATATGTTACTCTATATACACACATACATACATATGTATATTCTTATATATTATGTTACAGTCATGATTTTCATTTTCAAAGAAATATTGAAATTTTTGTTTTAATTTTTCGAAAATTGTGTGTAAAAATTTTTTGTAAAAATATTTTTTTAAAAATTTTTTGTTAAATTTTATTCGAAAATTTTTTGGAAAATGTTTAAAAAAATTTTTTTTCGAATATTTTTCTGTAAATTATCTTTTTGAAAATGCTTTGTAAATATTTTTGAAAAAAAATTTTAAAATTTTTTTAAAAAAAATTTTTTTTTAAAATTTGATTGAAATTTTTTTGTTAAATTTTGGACTTTTCTCCAATCTATATTGAGTTAGAATGGTCAGACTAAAGCAAAAAAAAAAAATCCTTACAAAAAAAAATTTCCTCATATTGACACATGGGGGGTCCTTTTAACTGCTCCTATTTATCAGTGGGTACCCTGTGGGTCCATTAGCTACCTCTATGTGTATTGCTTTCTATTAAGGTCACTAATACAAATCAAAGCAGAAAAACCCTACCAATCTAAAAACAAACAAAAATCTCCCCGCGCAGGGGGTTATTGATCCCCGGAGATCTATATGCACTCCTTGCGATCTACTTGTCGCAGTCTAATATTTATTTGAGAAAAAAATGCAAAACAGAATCATTAGAGCTGAAAAAAATTAAAAAAAACCTGAAAAAACGTGAAAAAATATAGGTGGGCGTGGTTTTTGGCCCGCAGCCTCCAAAGGAATGATCCGATGTTGCTGAATTACAATATCAAAATTTTCGAAACTATGCCTGACAGATTGGTGTGCTTAAATTTTTTGTATCTCTTCTGGTGCCTTGGCAAATGACATTACCACACTAACACGGACAGACGGACGGACGGACAGACGGACAGACGGATAGACGGACAGACGGACATCGCTTAATCAACTTCTCTATGTATAAGGATCCAGAATATATATACTTTGTGAGGTCGGAAATGAATATTGTAGAAATTACACACGGAATGACAAACTTATATATACCCTTTCCACCTGTGGTGAAGGGTATAAAAAAACAAACAAAAGCAATAATTGTTATACAAGGATAAAACGATAAAACCAGCAAAGAAAAAACAATTTTAGTATTATTTTTGTATTGTATTTTTCTTCCCTTTTTTATTCAATATGTATTTGTTGTAGGAAAAAAAGCTAAAAAGAAATGATGAAATCAACAACAATACAAAAAAATAAATTGTTAAGGATTCAAAGAAAAATAATGATACAATTGTTGCTACTGTTGCTGTCAGAGTGACTTTGTGTGGTTGCTATTTCAGTGCAACTGTTTGTAGCAAGGATGTTTTCCGCATGGCACTAGATCCAGGTATTTGTTTTAATAATTTGATTTTGTACAGCAAACTAATGTTATGAAGAGAATTTATTTAAATTGACGTCTTTGAATTATTCCATTTTAATTTGATTTGTTTTTGCCTCATGATGACGATGATAGAGTTGATGGAATACTCAGAGAAAGAGGTAAGACCGATGACTTTATTACCTTTTTCAGTTGACTGAATGTCATTCACATCAAATATAAATAACTGCAGCTCTTTTTCCTTGTGCACTTAAACTTTTTGTTAGCTGGCCAATTTTTAAATGAAGGGCAATAGATTAGAGTAAAATAAATAACTTTCGAAATGAAGTAATATTAAATTACAGTAAATAATATTTAAAAAATTATATTTGGAGTTGTATATTATCAAACATTATTTATTATATTATAA
The DNA here is from genome assembly GCA_949628195.1 of Phasia obesa. Classification (NCBI taxonomy): domain Eukaryota; kingdom Metazoa; phylum Arthropoda; class Insecta; order Diptera; family Tachinidae; genus Phasia; species Phasia obesa. The sequence goes on from OX451218.1 coordinate 88,465,848, forward strand.
AACATAATTCCGTGAAAATTTATTAAATAAATATTTTATGAAAGAATGAAATATTTATTTTATGAAAGAATAAAATATTTATTTTTATAAACTTTAATAATATATGGGGATGCATATCCATATAGCTATTTCGATGGTGATCAATTGTCAATGGACAAAGATATGCTGAAGTTGAAGGTACTCGTACATAAAGCCATGAAACAATATATTTCATGGAGATGTAAATAAGAAACTTGAAACTTGCTTAACTTATTTATCACAACAATTACAAGGCCAACAGTCTCTCTTCAAATAATCAAGCATTAAGCACATACCCGCCAGCAGGATACCAACTACAAATTAAAGTACAAACGTTTATATAATGACGATTGTTTTGACGACATTATAGCTACATGGCTACACGACCACCGTTGTGGCTAATTTCTATTTTTGTATTCGACAATTTTATTTTATTCAACAGAAGAGAATGTCATAAAATTAAAAAAACAAACTAATTTGCAATCAAAAGGTTTTGAGCAAATTAATATATTTATTTGCTTTGATATGATATGATAAAAGTATTTTTTGAAAATTATTTTTTTTTATAAGTTAAATATTAATTTCTAAAATATTTTCATACTTTTGGAGTACGTAGCTGTCATCTTCAATATAATTCAGTAGCTGGCCACATGGCGACGATTGTTGCCACCGGCATTTGTAGTCGTGTAGCGGTGTAGCCGCTGTTGTCCATGTATTTAAAGCTTCATTCGATAAATAAATAAAACTGGAGTGGTCTACATTCAATTTAACCATAACCAATGGAAACAGAAATTTTTATGGATATATTATATAAAGAATAAAAGTTCAAAGTATATTCGGATAGAAAAATTCATTATTTTCGGTTTGGGGTGTTAAGTAAACTACCCCTTTCCCCTTCCCGATTATGCCCAAAATTTATACGGCTATTTATCACCATAAACCAAAGGCACATACTGAATTTAATTTTGATATGTCATACGGTATGACCTATAGAGCGTTTAAAAAATTTGGGAGGAAGTAAACTACCCCTTCCCGATTATACCCAAGATGCACTCAACTCTTCATCTCCATATACCAAAGGCCCATACTAAATTTCATTTTAATATATCAAACGGTATGACCTATACAAACTCCACAAAAATAGTGGCATACACACCCACCAACGTCTGTGGTGGGTGTGCATCGCGAAAATAGTCAAAATGTATTCAGGGTACCTCAAAACGTATAAATCCGGCGAAATCCCGTCCATGAATTTTTTTCATGATTACTATACTTTACCTTATACTACGTATGATCAAGTAAAAACTCGAATTTTTTATTTTATTTCCATCACATATTGACGGCAACGTGCATTTGTTTGCGGAAAAGTCCGTTTACACGACAACATTTAGCAGCGCACAGTGCGGCTAGGCTGATTAACCAAAAATTTGGCATGAAAATATCAGAGGAGTATCTCAGCTTAAGTTTTGGCGGTGGGCACAATATTCGACCATGTATAATTTAAAAAATTAAACAAAAATTGAAGAAATTCCAAGCTCAAAGACCACATTTTGAGGTCTTCTGAATCCATTTTTACTATTTTTGCGATGATGTGTCTTGGTGGGTGTGTATGCCACTATTTTTATGAACGTTCTAAGGTCATACCGTTTGACATATCAAAATAAAATTCAGTACGTGCCTTTAGTATATGGTGATGAAGAGCTGAGCAAAGGGAAAGGGTAATTTACTTGACACCCTCAAACCGAAAATAATTACTTTTTCTATTCGTAATGCCCAAAAAAAGAAAAATGGAAATTTGGTCCAAAAATTGTGAAAAAATACCCAAATATAAATGAATTATCGCCCCAATTTATAAATGGTTTTATAACTAGAAATGCTTACTAGTATAAACGAAACAAAAAAGATTCTACTTTTTCGCCAAAACAATTTACGTAAATAATGAGTAGCTTTTTAAAGACTGGTACAACTATAAATTCACCTTTCTTAATTTTTGGAAAGGCAAAGGCAGAAACTAAATTGCTTATTTTTCCAGTTTATATCATGATAAATTTTTAATGTTAACACTTCTGCTGTTAAAGGTAAAGTTTATAACTGCTTATTATTAGTGATAATTTTCTATTAAAACCATTACCTTTTTAAGAAAAATCATTATGTATACACTCTCATTGAAAAATTTCTTTAACATATAAAATCGCTCAAAAATGGGTGATCTTTCATTAAAACATTTGGGCAATTGTTCATTATGAAAAATGTTGTAAAGAAGACATTTGAAGAGAGAAAATACTGCGCTGCTCTTTTTATCGACGTTTCTCAAGCCTTCGATAAGGTATGGCATGAAGGTCTAATATATAAACTAAAAGTGTATTTACCAAAAAACCTATATAAGCTGCTAGTTAGTTATTTAACCGAATGAAAATTTATTGTGAAAGGAGATTTTTTTAGTTCACCCCAACCAATCGAAGCCGGAGTTACCCAAGGTAGTATATTGGGTTCCTTTTTATACTTATTGTATACTTTAGACATGCCAACTAGTAACCGAGCCCACACATCGACATTTGCTGACGACACAGCTTTTTTAAGCATTCACGAAAGACCCGAAGTAGCATCACGATATTTGCAAGACCACATATTCAATTTAGAAAAAGGGTTGAAGAAATGGAGAATAAAAGTGAATGAACAAAAATGTACTCACATAACTTTCACACTGCGTAAAGAATCTTGCCCCCTTATTCGGATAAATAACTAAATGATACCTCAGCTTTCAGACGTCAAATATCTCAGCATACATCTTGACCGGCACCTTACATGGAAACGCCACACAGAAACAAAGTTAACAAAAATTGAAAGCAATCCAACTAAACTGGCTAATTGGCAAAAATTCTAGTCTAGCTTTAGATTGCAAACTTTTATTATACAAGTCAATTCTAAAATCAATATCGTGTTATGGCATTCAATTATGGGGCACTGCCTCTGCTACCAACGTAGAAAAATTTCAAAGGCGCCAAAATAAGATTCTTCCTATAATTATATCTGCTCCTTGGTATATAAAAAACTCGAACATCCATAAAGATCTAAACGTGCCATCAGTTAAAGCAGAAATATCGAAACTTGCCATAAGGTATTTAAAGAAGCTTGAAACTCATCCGAATCCACTGGCCCGTAACATACTAAATGAACCTGGTTACATTCGACTAAGAAGGAGGGACACTGCTTCTCTCATCCGTACATCAGAGGGATAACCCGCAAATTACAATAACCGTGATACATAAATTTTTTTATGTCCAGCACTGGTTGGACTTAACAAGTATATTTATTTTTTTAGACTTAAAATATGAGTAGTTATTGATAGCTCAATTATATTGAAGAAACAATAAATAAAAACTGCGAAAAAAAATCAAAATTTATATTCAAAAAGGTATAATAAAAACTTAAAACAAAGGTGTCCGTTGTGGCCCATACGTCTGCTGTGGCTTACTAGTAAAGGGTATACAAATTTCGGTGATTATTGTTGGTTTAATATTTTCAATTACTTACAGTCATTCAAACATAATAACTGTTGGCCTCAAAAGGAAATTACGTAAAGAACGTCAAGTGTCTCTAATAAATACAATAAGAACGACATCATACTTCAATGCGCATCTTTGTTGAGAAAAGTTGAGAAAAAAAGTTAGAAACAACATAAATTAGCGGCGTTATTCGGCTGGGTCGAAACTTGTGTATCCCTTATTAAAATCTTATATCCCTTGCTGTCAAAAAAGCGTCTACATTTTTATTGAGTCCCTCGATAGACCGATTGGTAGCCTGCTAGTCTATCAGTCTGGAGGTTACGGGTTCAATTCCCGCCAAAGCAAAAAGCTTCACAGAGGTAGTGTTGTCTTGAAAAAAAAATATTTGCCTTTGATGAAAAACAAAATTGTAGTGAATTACGTCTTTTATTCTTTTAATTCTTTTTTTTAATAAAACTACAAAAGTTAAAAAATATGCACATTCATTATTGACATCTACTGCAGAAAATTCTCAAAAGTATGGATTAGAATTCTAAAATGTACTAGTGAAACACTAGTTCCAATGTCTGCATATGGTCTCTGCAGAACTATCTAGTCAATAGTACCAATGTCAGTAGTGGATTTTAAATGATTTTGCTTTGAAAATATGCCACACCAATTGTAAGACTCTTACTTTTATAATGCTTCAGTTATGGTTTATGTATTTACTTTATATAAAGGTTCCCATCCCTGGATAAAATTCTAAAATTAATATAAAATTCTAAAAATTATTGTAAACCTCTGTAAAGGGAGTTTAAAATATTTAAATAACAATGCAATTCCACAAACTTAAAATACAAATCAAATACAATTTTATTTAAATGCTGCCTAATTTCAGGACATTTCAACCGGAAATTTCGTTTTTTCACTGCTTTTTCTCCACTTTTTCTTGGAAATTGGATTTTTTCAGAAAAAAAGTATTCTATATTGGAATTATATTGGATTTTGATAAAATCCATACATTAGTTTTTACGTAATGCGATTTAAAATGAAAAGCAGACGGACAGAAACGAGTTACTATTTTATTATATGTATAGATCTTATGCACCCAGTGCTCAATTAAAAATCTATAGTTTCTTTTATTATTTTGAATTCATCTTTCTGGTATTTGGCCCTCTAAGTTCAATATATAGACTATAGTGAAAGACATTACCTGCCAAGACATTTAAATGTTTTGCAAGGTTCTTAAAAATATGTATTGGGGTTAAAATATAGAATAGAAGTTTACCATCTAAGCTAATGGATCAGTTTCATTCAATAAGCTAGATGATTTATACTGCTTTCAACTTCATTTGTGCCATCATTGGTTAAATTTTAAGGGCCGAAATCGATTTTGAATAAAACACAAATTATTTTGGAAATTATTGTCATGTCTGTTTATTTTGATAATATTGGCGACGTTGGCAGCACACCTCCATCCGATGCTTCAAATTTTCGTCCTTTAGCTCTTGAATTGTTGCTGGCTTATCGACTTTTCTTTCAAAAAACCCCAAAGTAAGATGTCCAACGGTGTCAAATCACATGATCTTGGCGGTCAGTTGACTCGCCACCACGTGAGATAACACGGCCATTGAATTTGTCGCTTAAAAGAGCCATTGTATCGTTAGCGTCAACATCCACATCTTTAAATTCAGTCCATAAAAAGTTCGTTATCATCTCACGATAGCGAACATCATTCATAGTAACTGCCTGACAAGCCCATAAACCGCATCAAACAGTCACTCTTTGTGGGTGCATTGGTTTTTTGACAATCACTCTTGGATTATCAGATGATTTTCTTCGAAAATTTATCATCCACTGTTGCCATTTCTTGCCACCATTCTGACCATTGACGACGTTTGGAATCGGTCAAATTGAGTTGGTTTGAAATTGAGAAATGCCAAATTAAATGCAGAAAAAAACTTGACGTTGTTCGCATTCAACATCGGCCCTTAACCACCCAATATATGAGTTTTTCAACTCAGGCTAGGTAGACATATGGAAAGGATTCTATCTTTGTATGATATTTTCCTGGCTTAGGTTTAAGGCCAACACTGCAACTTGGATATATCCATTTGTGTGTACAATAAATATTAAATGGGTTCAATAGTACAATCTTGGGGAATCCCAGGTAAGTAAATCATCCTTTACGTTCTGACATGTTTGGTAGTACACAAAAAACAAAATATTTTCACAAATTAAGTTTTTAATTCGTTTCAGATTAAATTTTAATTAAATAATTATTTGATTTAATTATTTACTTAATTAGAATCTTTTTGTTCTATTTTAAACAAATATATATTTGACTCAATTAAAATGTTAACTGAATTTTAATTTAAAACTAATTAAAAATTTGTTTGATCATTTCCAGGCTGAAGTTTAGGGCCAATATCGCAAGTCAGCTGTTAGCATTTAAGCAATCGGGAAAAACAGTTTTCAAATGGCTAACAAAAGTTATCTTTTTTCCAAGTTCCGCACGAAGTTTTCAAAAAGGACTTTGATTTTCAGGTACCTTAAAATTTATTTTAATAACTCATAATCCCACTATAAAGTTCCATGAAAGCTTTTTTAAAAATTTCATCAGGCATACGATTCTTTTGATTTTAGCAGCTGCTCATTTTAGTATGTGTTTTCAATATGAGGAGAACTGTGGAATTATCGATTTGGTCGAGTCTTCGATATCTACAGAATAATTACTATTGCCTATGATTTTTCATCGTATTAGGGTTGCTTCCTGTGCAGGTATGTGCTTAGACTGATTGGTAGATCGTGCGCTTGTTTATCAGCCTGGAGGTTGCGGATTTGATTATTGCCAAAGACTATGTGTGTTTTCAGCATTTCAGTCAGGAGCCGAAAGTACTCGGAGCTGTGTCTTTTATTATGAAAAAGGTTATTTGCAGTTTTATTAAATTTAATATATTCTTATACATCTTCTGTCGTACTGCAAGAAAAAATATTGGCTGTCATCCATATACCAGCCAATTATTTAGCGAATTTATTGACTGTTGCTAACAAAGCACTCTAAAGTATATCTGACAAATTGTTTCAATTTAGAGGCTCGTAGTTGCATAAGGTCGTCAAAAAATTCTATACTTTCGCTTTTATAACTTAAAGGATTGATGAGTTTTATTTCATATTTTTTTTATTTTAGCGAAAATTGTAAAAAGCTCGAGAATAATATTCACTTATTCTTCTCCCGCATGACTCCTTAAACACAAATCGTAACTTAAAACAGCTTGTTGAAGACCGTTTTTTGTTTTGTTTAGTATAAGTAGGATCTCCTATGCAGTTCATAGTCACCACAATTGTGCTTCTGGTGAGGTTCTTAACTGACTCAATTTCGTTGGTTTCCCCAATACTTTCTTTTATGTTTTGCATAAAAAAAGTTTCTCTTGCAGTTGTTTATTATATTCAGCCTTTAGCTTAAACATAAGAACAAACCATATAAAAGTATTTTTATTTTTTTTTTACTTTGACATCCAATTTGTACTGACAAACGTGGGAAACATTGTTTCTCATTTAACTTTGCGCCAGAGTTAAACTACAGGACTTGCATCTGAAATAAGTTTAGATTTTTAAAATTTTTATACATGACTTTAAGATGAAAGAATTTTGTAGCTTATTTAGTTTTTCATGTTATAGTGAGGCGACAAAACTGCGATCTTTTAATGAATACATTAGTTGGTAGTTTATCTTTTTTCCTCATGTAACTCATATTTTTAGTCATTATATTTATATAAAATTTGGTTAAAAGGATTCGTAATACAAACAAATCATTATTTTCGTATATTCCTGGGCTTTCTCTTTTTGAGGTGAAATGTCTAATACTTTGAATTCGGAGTTCTAATCCAAAGAAGTTTTATAAAACATCTTATATGGAGAATTTTTTTTAGAAATCTGATCCATTATATTTTTAGCCAAGACACAGCTTCTCTATTGGTGTTTGGAACAAATTATCTTTATTGTCGAAAACTTTACCACTCACATGCTTAGACTCTTTTGTTTCATATTCTTCTCCACTGTTTCTGGTTATTTTTCTTATGTTTTGTACATAATTACGTTAATTACATGTCCTCTTTCTTGATTCATGTTGCTTTCTGCCATTTGTAAGAGTTCCGATTTCCGTTTTAAAGTATGAACTGATTTATCGGAAGACGATATTAGTCGTATGCGTTTCTCTTTCTTGGGAGCATAACTTATACTTCTTCGCTGTATAATGTCTACAACTAACTATAAATAGTGCATTTTTCATCAATAGTATTACCTGATCATACCTGAACCGCTATCTTAAGTCATGACAAAATTACTAACAATTATTTTTCCAAACTTTGAAAACAGACCGACTTATGCCACTATTAAAATATACAGTAACGGTATTTTGTTTACCAACCAAAAATAAATTTATCAATTTGATTTTCATGGCATACTGCGAATTACTTCAGAATATGTTATTACAGTAGACCCCCTTATAACACGGTACTTTTACAACGCATTTTCATATTACGCGATTTCAGTCCCTCTTACAACACGGGTATTCGCGGGTATTTTCATATATATTTCTGTACAATAAAATCTAGAATGATAAGTAATTTGCACATTGTGTTGCTATAAAATTAAATGATTTTATTAAATTTCTGTTCCCAGTTTTTGTATAGTAAAAAAACTAGTTATACGAGAATACTCGTATAATGAGCTTTCCTTCACCGCGGAACCAATACCGTGTTATAAGGGGGATTACTGTATACCTTTTACCGCAGGTAGAAAGGGTATATATAAGATTGTCATTCCGTGTGTAAAATTTAAAGAAAATTTAAGCACACCAATCTGCCAGGCATAGTTTCGAAAATTTTGCTATTGAAATTCAGCAACATCAGACTGCTTATTTCGAGGAAGTGGGCAAAAAACCACGCCTACCTATATTGTTTTAAAAATTTTTCAGGTTGTTTTTATTATTTTTTCAGCGGTAATGATTCTATTTTGCTTTTTTTTGTTTAATAAATATTAGACCGGGACCAGTAGATCGCATGGAAAGCATAGAGATCTCGGGGGATCAATAACCCCCTGCGAGGGGCGATTTTGTGTATTTTAGATTGGTTGGGTTTATCTGCTTTGATTTGTATTAAAGGCCTTTATAGAAAGCAATACATATAGAGGTAGCCAATGGACCTACGAGTGCCCACTGGTAACCTGGAGCAGTTAAAAGGCACATGGGGGATCAATATGAGGAATTTTTTAAGGACTTTTTGGCTATAGTCTGATTATTCTAACTTATGAAGGTCCTGAATTTAAATAAAAAACTAAAAAAAAAATTTTTAAGATATTTAAAAATTTTTTTTTAAATATTTAAAGAAAAATTTTAAAAATATGTTCAAAAAATATTTGTACAGAAAAAATTTGGAATAAAATTTTTGAAAAATTTTTACAAACGATTTTCAAAATATTTAAAAAAATTTTCTATATTTCTATGAAAATGAAACTCAAACATAACATATTTTTAATATATGAATTTTTTATGAATTTATATAGAGTTACATGTTTTTTTTAACAAACGCGTTAAATAGATGAGATTTCTGTTTTAAAACCAATTCACCTAAATGCATTAAACGCATAGACAACATTAGGATACCGACTACAAACCGACATCAATTGGTTCCGTGATGGTGGTAACAGCTTCACTTTCAAGTTGGGAGTATATTAAATGCTTTTTAGAATTGTTTTCTTCAAACTTCGTTGGGCCTTGACGAGGGTAGAGTATGTATGGGAAAAATGTGTGCAGCTACATGAACCCCATCCCGAAGTAATGACAGAAATGTTCCGGGGTGATGGTTCCAGTGTGGAACCAATAGTTGAAAGTGCGCTATATTTAGGATGTATATCTTATAGTACTCTCCATAATGCACTGATTCGATGGAAAATTTTGGACACGTTTTTGATTGGTAGCTTCACTTGCAAGTTGGAGTACATTGAATGCTTTTTATGATTGATTTCTTGAAACTTCGTTGGGCCCTAATGATGTAAGAGCAGGATTAGGGTGTTGGTATGACGAAAAGATGTGCAGGTACATGAACCCCATTCCGAAGTAATGACAGAAAGGTTCCGGGATGGTGCTTCCACTGTGGGACCAATAGTTGATAGTGATTTATATGTATACATATATACCTACATTTTTATGCATAAATAAAATCACCGTGGTGAAGGGTATATAAGATTCGGCTTCGTAGAAAATAGCACTCTAACTTGTTTTATTAGCATTTGATATGATAAAGCTGATAAACTAGATTTTTAAAATTTTTGACTTATACCACTTTCAAATTCAAGGGCTCATATCTGTTTTGTATTAAGAGTTCCATCTCTAGGTAAATACTCAGGATGTTGCGACATAGGAAAATTTTATTATTGGAGAGTTCGGTAAATCGTGAGTAAGATTACCCGTTTGCAAACTAAGAGGTGTGTACAATCGGTTTATTAACTATATTTTGTCTTGTAACTGAGATATTTGTATAATAAAAAAATATTTTGTATTTGAATCGAGTTATTAAGGTTACAATATACAGACAGTCAAAAATTCCAAAAATGAACACCCAAAGTTCTATTACAGTTTTATTATATGTGTTTGTCTTAATTTATTGTCCAGATACTGTAAATTGTATTTGTTTTTTTATTTTTATTTTTAGCAACATTAAGAAGGATTGCTTGTAGTGTTCTGAAGAGCTCTTAAGGGTACTCTTGAATGTTCTTTATATATATTGTATAGTTTTTTTATTGTTAGTTTTACTTTTTTGCCTAGAGCAAATATGTATAACTGCAGTCCTTGTAAACAGAAATGTAAACAACTGTTAACAGACATCTTGCTAGCACTTGAACTTTGTATAAGTTAAGATTTTACCTTTAACTTACAAAGTGAGGGAAACATAAAAACAATATTAAGTAGTAAAATAACATAATTATGCTCTTAAGTAGATATAAATTTATATTTAATTATTTTATATATTTATATTTTTTTTTAAATAAACTTTTTTTTTTAATTTTTTCATTAATTTTTTTCTTAAACATTTTTATTTTAAATACCTCAGGCTGTATGCTGTAGACAATATAAGTGAGCACATATTTGTTAAATAAACATGCTTCTGGTGAATTTGTTTTAGACAACTCAAATGTTTAGTCTTGTGTTTGTTATTTGCGTTGAGAAAAAAAATGATATCAGGAAAAAAAACTATTCGAACGTGTTTTAAAATAATATTGGTGTAAATGGATGCAATAAACCCCAGCACTAATACAGCTTAATTGTGTTTCATCTAAGTAAAATATACATTGTTGTGTATTTTATTAAAAAATTTACCATGCAGTTTCATATAAAACCTAATAACAATAAACATTTTAAATGAATTTAAGAGAACGTGTCGCAGTATCACATACAAGTAGAGAAGGATGCTAACGAACAACAATATCGAACATTTACAACAGAAATATATTTTACAATGAACATAAGAACTAACTGGTACAGAGTGATAAATAATAATTCATACAATCATATATTTTATAAGTTTTATAAAAATTAACGTAACCATGTGCAATGGAAAGTCAACTGTAAAAAATATACTTGTAAATCTTGTCTTATTCATCAACTAATAATACCACATCAAAGAGATTAACTTGAAAAAGTCAAAAACAATATTAAATCGCAGTATATGAAATCAGTCAAATTCGAGTCAAACTCACACACTTAGGGTTCCGTACTATGTTCAGTACAACTTTAAAAATACAAGTTGTTAATTTTTTCAAGCCTTATGGCACCCGTTATTTGTACTTATTTTTTATACCAGAGTATAGTACTAAAAACTAGACATCTGCTTCAATTCGTTTTTTAAATCACATTAAATCATCCCACTAACACGCATAAACTCCTTTTTAAATATATGTGTTAAAATTAACATTGTGCCAATAGTATGACACAAATCATTTAAATCATTCGTTTCCAATTGTGAAGAGGGATAGAAACAATTTTTTTCTAATTATTTTTAAAAAAGATTTTTTTATATATTGATGTCAGAAAATGAATATTTTATCTAAAATTTAAAATATTTTACTTGACCACAAAATTATACCTAATGTAATATATACATATTGTTTTCTGATCAATCATGTAAAACACGTCACAGTGATAGAAGGCGCTGACAGACCGACAGACATTGCAGCGACAACAATACGTTTTTACACTTTGTGTACGGAACCCTAAAAACGGTTAAATAAAATAGTTGAAAAGGACTTAAATAACAAATTTAAAAAAAAAATATTACATATCTTAAATAAATATACATATTTTTATGTTTTAAGATTGATAATTTATATTGAAACTACAATTTTTGCTAAACTATGCAGTTAACCGCAGTGGTAAATACAATTTAAAATAACACTACTGCATTGTTCTTTTTTAGCTGATAGAAATCAACTCATACGATATAAAATTAATTGTTGTCTTTTTCTGATAACTCTACTCCATACAATTGTTTCTCATCTTATTTGAATTTAATCCGTAACTCATTTTTGTAAAAATGAGTTTTTTGTAAAAATGTCAATAGTCTTTATATTGCGGTTCAAAAAATAAAGCCATATACGTCCTAATTATATCACTTCCGTTTAATTTATTATTTGTTATATCGGCCATGCAATTCCTCCTATGAATATATAAAGAGTCTACCTATTACGATTCTAATAATAACGCAATATACGTGAAAAAAATGTCGGGACAGCCTTTTTATTTTTAGTACTTATCATAGCGGCCATAGTAATACACCTCCTGAAAAAATTTCAAGAGTCTACCTATTCAAAACTTTAGTCCATGTACATGCAAATTACGTTACTATTTGTATACTTTTTTATAAAGCAAACACAGTGTTACGATTTTACTTTACATTGGGTTCTTTTAATTGTAAATAAATACACACTGTTATTACTTTTACTGTAAGTCACTTTATTTATTAAACCACTGTACAAAAATACACAAACTGTTAAACACTCTCTTACAATACGACAACTGAACTCTTTGACTTTTCAATTAATACTGCCATACTACTCACCAGCACCATTTGCTTATATAGGTGATTTAAAAGCACCAGAATGTTCTATTCCAGACAGATCTGGCAGGTTCGATTGTTATTGTTTTCTGTTTGTGTAGTTGTTTATTTCTTTATTTTTGTTTGTTTATTTGTTTATGCTTGTATTTATGTATGTGCCTGTGTATTTAGCTGAAGAGGTGTTTACTTAATGTGGGTTCTTATATGCGTATATGAGAATGTTTGTACATGAGGCGTATCTAGACTATTCGACAACAACAACTAAGTGACTAGCGATGCTCTTTGTTGTTTGTTTCTTTCTTTCATCATTGTAGAAAACAATCCATTAATATTGTTGTTGTTCGAGAGTATTGCTGTTCAGAGCCTATAATGAATAAATTCTTTTTCGCATCAATAGTTTTAATTACTGTCTGCAAATTTTAAGTGGTTACCTTCGACAGCTCAAGAAATAAAGACATAAACGTAAATAACACGACACTTTCGTATTTTACTATTTTTTTAGCGGCTACAGGCCAAATACATACAATTAATGTCACTATCCGAACACCCTTTAATTTTCGGTTTACTTTTTTATACTTGTTTATATAGCGAACTAAGTTTTATTAACTGTTTGTAAATTTGAAGTGCCTCCTACAGTTCAAGAAAAAAACACATATACGTGAATAACCAGTCTCTAGCGGAACACCCTATAAGTTTAATTATTTGTTGCTATATCGGCTCCAGTAATACATTTTCTGTGAAAATTTCAAGAGTCTACCTATTACGGTTCCAGAGATATAAGGCGCTGACAGACGACGGACAGTCGGACAGACCAACATTGGGATGTCGCCCAATGTTTCACTTAATACACATTTTTTTGTACGTTCATCATAATTAGCTGTTATTCTTATTTGTTGGAGTCCGTATTTTAATGGCCGATGTTGAATGTAAACCACACCTAAACGTCGAGGTTTTTCAGCATTTAATTTGAAATTTCTCAATTTCCAGACTAACTCAATCTGAACTATGGAATCGTGCAACGCGTTAATGTTATTCAGGCTTATTATGAAAATGGGCGTTCAAATCCCAAATGCATATTCAGTCAGTCAACTTAATCGTCCAAATGTACGTACAATCGAAAAAATCGTGCAAAAAATTTGAGCAAACTGGGTCTGTAGAGATGTGAAAACACCAGTGCATGCTCGTACAGCTCGTACTGCAGAAATATTGCTACTGTTCGCGATAATGTGGCTGAAGAGCCGTCCACCTCAACTCGTCGTCGTGCCCAACCAATTTCACCTCTCATGCTCTTCGTTAATGAACATTATGCATAAAGTCTTGCATTTACACGCTTACAAGGTATTGACTCAGGAACTAAAGCCTCTTGGTCATTCCAAACGTCGTCAATGGTCAGAATGGTGGGAAGAAATGGCAAGAGTAGATGATAAATTTTCGAAGAAAATCTTCTTCAGTGAGGAGGGATATTTTCACCTCAGTGCATTCGGTCGATAAGCAGAATTGCCGCATATGGGCGAATGCTAGTCCAAGAGTGATTGTCAAAAAACCAATTCACCCACAAAGAGCGACTATTTGGTGCGGTTTTACGGGCTGGCAGCATCATCGGGCCGTATTTTTTCCAAAATGAGTCCGGTCAGGCAGTGACTGTGAATGGTGTTCGCTATCGTAGATGATAACGAACTTTTTATGGCCGAATTGAAGATATGGATGAGGACGATATTTGGTTTCAACAGAACGGTGCCACTTGCCACACAGCTAATTTGTGGAACAAGATTAACGTGAGTACCTGCCATACTCGGCCTAACCTCACGGTGGTCTTACCACCGAGTGAAACTTAGGCGTAGACTAGCGCCCCCATTGTGTAGTATAACAACACTTTACGATTGCCACCAATCGCAATTTGTGTGTATACAGTCACAATGAGTAGCAATTTATACAATATGGCAAAGCTTTCCAAGGCAAGCCTAGATCCATATTATAACCTCTTGCTTAGGGGTTTGGAGACTATCCAAACTCCGTCTGTTGAGAGTGCAACAGCACACTTGATCGACCGTGCACCATACCTACTTAATCGATCTTAAACC